>OY998246.1:41272040-41855303 GCA_963922005.1 Cornus suecica | reverse complement strand
AATCATCCTATAAGTTGAATCGGTGTTTGTTCATCATTCCTTGCCCAATATAAGACTCATATGGAGAACAATACTATAAACCAGAGTCCAAATCATTCTAACTGGACCTTTTATTTCTCTAAAACCTCACTTTCTTTCTAAGTGAGACGGATTTCACTCAAATCATCCTATAAGTTGAATCGGTGTTTGTTCATCATTCCTTGCCCAATATAAGACTCATATAGAGAACAATACTATAAACCATAGCCGAAATCATTATAACTGGACCGTTTCCTTCTCTCCAACCTCACTTTTTTTCTAAGTGAGACAGATTTCACTCGAATCATCATATAAGTTGAAACGGTCTTTGTTCATCATTCATTCACAATTAAAAGACTCATATGGAGAACAATACTATAAACCATAGTCTAAATCATTCTAACTAGACCTTTTCTTTCTCCCCTAGCTCCTTCTCTTTCTAAGTGAGACAGATTTCAATCGAATCATCATATAAGTTGAATCAGTCATTGTTCATCATTCCTTCACCATTATAAGACTCATATGGAGAGCAATACTATAAACCATAGCCGAAATCATTCTAACTGGACCGTTTCCTTCTCTCCAACCTCACTTTCTTTCTAAGTGAGACAGATTTCACTCGAATCATCATATAAGTTGAAACGGTCTTTGTTCATCATTCATTCACAATTAAAAGACTCATATGTAGAACAATACTATAAATCATAGTCTAAATCATTCTAACTAAACCTTTTCTATCTCTCCAGGCTACTTTTCTATCTAAGTGGGACGAATTTCACTCGAATCGTCATATTAGTTGAAACGGTCTTTGTTCATCATTCATTCACCATTATAAGACTCATATGGAGAACAATACTATAAACCATAATCCAAATCATTCTAACTGGACCTTTAATTTCTCTCAAACCTCACTTTCTTTCTAAGTGAGACAGATTTCACTCGAATCATCATATAAGTTGAATCGGTGTTTGTTCAACATTCCTTGCCCATTACAAGACTCATATGGAGAACAATACTATAAACCATAGTCCAAATCAATCGAACTGGACCTTTTATTTCTCTCTATCCTCTCTTTCTTTCTAATGAGACAAATTTCACTCGAATCATCACATAAGTTGAATCGGTGTTTGTTCATAATTCCTTCCCCATTATAAGACTCATATGGAGAACAATACTATAAACCATAGTCTAAATCATTCTAAGTGGACCTTTTCTTTCTCCCCTAGCTCCTTTTCTTTCTAAGTGGGAAGGATTTCACTCGAATCGTCATATATGTTGAAAAGGTCTTTGGTCATCATTCATTCACCATTAAAAGAGTCATGTGGAGAACAATACTATAAACCATAGCACAAATCATTCTAACTGGACCGTTTCCTTCTCTCCAACCTCACTTTCTTTCTATGTGAGACAGATTTCACTCGAATCATAATATAAGTTGAAACGGTCTTTGTTCATCATTCATTCACAATTATAAGACTCATATGGAGAACAATACTATAAATCATAGTCCAAATTATTCTAACTGGACCTTTTTTATCTCTCCAAGCTCCTTATCTTTCTAAGTGGGACGAATTTCACACGAATCGTCATATAAGTTGAAACGGTCTTTGTTCATCATTCATTCACCATTATAGGACTCGTATGGGAACAATACAATAAACCACAGCCCAAATCATTCTAACTGGACCTTTTCTTTCTCTACAACCTCACTTTCTTTTTAAGTGAGACAAATTTCAATCGAATCATCATATAAGTTGAATCGGTCTTTGTTCATCATTCCTTCACCATTATAAGACTCATATGGAGAACAATACTATAAACCAGAGTCCAAATCATTCTAACTGGACCTTTTATTTCTCTAAAACCTCACTTTCTTTCTAAGTGAGACAGATTTCACTCAAATCATCCTATAAGTTGAATCGGTGTTTGTTCATCATTCCTTGCCCAATATAAGACTCATATGGAGAACAATACTATAAACCAGAGTCCAAATCATTCTAACTGGACCTTTTATTTCTCTAAAACCTCACTTTCTTTCTAAGTGAGACGGATTTCACTCAAATCATCCTATAAGTTGAATCGGTGTTTGTTCATCATTCCTTGCCCAATATAAGACTCATATAGAGAACAATACTATAAACCATAGCCGAAATCATTATAACTGGACCGTTTCCTTCTCTCCAACCTCACTTTTTTTCTAAGTGAGACAGATTTCACTCGAATCATCATATAAGTTGAAACGGTCTTTGTTCATCATTCATTCACAATTAAAAGACTCATATGGAGAACAATACTATAAACCATAGTCTAAATCATTCTAACTAGACCTTTTCTTTCTCCCCTAGCTCCTTCTCTTTCTAAGTGAGACAGATTTCAATCGAATCATCATATAAGTTGAATCAGTCATTGTTCATCATTCCTTCACCATTATAAGACTCATATGGAGAGCAATACTATAAACCATAGCCGAAATCATTCTAACTGGACCGTTTCCTTCTCTCCAACCTCACTTTCTTTCTAAGTGAGACAGATTTCACTCGAATCATCATATAAGTTGAAACGGTCTTTGTTCATCATTCATTCACAATTAAAAGACTCATATGTAGAACAATACTATAAATCATAGTCTAAATCATTCTAACTAAACCTTTTCTATCTCTCCAGGCTACTTTTCTATCTAAGTGGGACGAATTTCACTCGAATCGTCATATTAGTTGAAACGGTCTTTGTTCATCATTCATTCACCATTATAAGACTCATATGGAGAACAATACTATAAACCATAATCCAAATCATTCTAACTGGACCTTTAATTTCTCTCAAACCTCACTTTCTTTCTAAGTGAGACAGATTTCACTCGAATCATCATATAAGTTGAATCGGTGTTTGTTCAACATTCCTTGCCCATTACAAGACTCATATGGAGAACAATACTATAAACCATAGTCCAAATCAATCGAACTGGACCTTTTATTTCTCTCTATCCTCTCTTTCTTTCTAATGAGACAAATTTCACTCGAATCATCACATAAGTTGAATCGGTGTTTGTTCATAATTCCTTCCCCATTATAAGACTCATATGGAGAACAATACTATAAACCATAGTCTAAATCATTCTAAGTGGACCTTTTCTTTCTCCCCTAGCTCCTTTTCTTTCTAAGTGGGAAGGATTTCACTCGAATCGTCATATATGTTGAAAAGGTCTTTGGTCATCATTCATTCACCATTAAAAGAGTCATGTGGAGAACAATACTATAAACCATAGCACAAATCATTCTAACTGGACCGTTTCCTTCTCTCCAACCTCACTTTCTTTCTATGTGAGACAGATTTCACTCGAATCATAATATAAGTTGAAACGGTCTTTGTTCATCATTCATTCACAATTATAAGACTCATATGGAGAACAATACTATAAATCATAGTCCAAATTATTCTAACTGGACCTTTTTTATCTCTCCAAGCTCCTTATCTTTCTAAGTGGGACGAATTTCACACGAATCGTCATATAAGTTGAAACGGTCTTTGTTCATCATTCATTCACCATTATAGGACTCGTATGGGAACAATACAATAAACCACAGCCCAAATCATTCTAACTGGACCTTTTCTTTCTCTACAACCTCACTTTCTTTTTAAGTGAGACAAATTTCAATCGAATCATCATATAAGTTGAATCGGTCTTTGTTCATCATTCCTTCACCATTATAAGACTCATATGGAGAACAATACTATAAACCAGAGTCCAAATCATTCTAACTGGACCTTTTATTTCTCTAAAACCTCACTTTCTTTCTAAGTGAGACAGATTTCACTCAAATCATCCTATAAGTTGAATCGGTGTTTGTTCATCATTCCTTGCCCAATATAAGACTCATATGGAGAACAATACTATAAACCAGAGTCCAAATCATTCTAACTGGACCTTTTATTTCTCTAAAACCTCACTTTCTTTCTAAGTGAGACGGATTTCACTCAAATCATCCTATAAGTTGAATCGGTGTTTGTTCATCATTCCTTGCCCAATATAAGACTCATATAGAGAACAATACTATAAACCATAGCCGAAATCATTATAACTGGACCGTTTCCTTCTCTCCAACCTCACTTTTTTTCTAAGTGAGACAGATTTCACTCGAATCATCATATAAGTTGAAACGGTCTTTGTTCATCATTCATTCACAATTAAAAGACTCATATGGAGAACAATACTATAAACCATAGTCTAAATCATTCTAACTAGACCTTTTCTTTCTCCCCTAGCTCCTTCTCTTTCTAAGTGAGACAGATTTCAATCGAATCATCATATAAGTTGAATCAGTCATTGTTCATCATTCCTTCACCATTATAAGACTCATATGGAGAGCAATACTATAAACCATAGCCGAAATCATTCTAACTGGACCGTTTCCTTCTCTCCAACCTCACTTTCTTTCTAAGTGAGACAGATTTCACTCGAATCATCATATAAGTTGAAACGGTCTTTGTTCATCATTCATTCACAATTAAAAGACTCATATGTAGAACAATACTATAAATCATAGTCTAAATCATTCTAACTAAACCTTTTCTATCTCTCCAGGCTACTTTTCTATCTAAGTGGGACGAATTTCACTCGAATCGTCATATTAGTTGAAACGGTCTTTGTTCATCATTCATTCACCATTATAAGACTCATATGGAGAACAATACTATAAACCATAATCCAAATCATTCTAACTGGACCTTTAATTTCTCTCAAACCTCACTTTCTTTCTAAGTGAGACAGATTTCACTCGAATCATCATATAAGTTGAATCGGTGTTTGTTCAACATTCCTTGCCCATTACAAGACTCATATGGAGAACAATACTATAAACCATAGTCCAAATCAATCGAACTGGACCTTTTATTTCTCTCTATCCTCTCTTTCTTTCTAATGAGACAAATTTCACTCGAATCATCACATAAGTTGAATCGGTGTTTGTTCATAATTCCTTCCCCATTATAAGACTCATATGGAGAACAATACTATAAACCATAGTCTAAATCATTCTAAGTGGACCTTTTCTTTCTCCCCTAGCTCCTTTTCTTTCTAAGTGGGAAGGATTTCACTCGAATCGTCATATATGTTGAAAAGGTCTTTGGTCATCATTCATTCACCATTAAAAGAGTCATGTGGAGAACAATACTATAAACCATAGCACAAATCATTCTAACTGGACCGTTTCCTTCTCTCCAACCTCACTTTCTTTCTATGTGAGACAGATTTCACTCGAATCATAATATAAGTTGAAACGGTCTTTGTTCATCATTCATTCACAATTATAAGACTCATATGGAGAACAATACTATAAATCATAGTCCAAATTATTCTAACTGGACCTTTTTTATCTCTCCAAGCTCCTTATCTTTCTAAGTGGGACGAATTTCACACGAATCGTCATATAAGTTGAAACGGTCTTTGTTCATCATTCATTCACCATTATAGGACTCGTATGGGAACAATACAATAAACCACAGCCCAAATCATTCTAACTGGACCTTTTCTTTCTCTACAACCTCACTTTCTTTTTAAGTGAGACAAATTTCAATCGAATCATCATATAAGTTGAATCGGTCTTTGTTCATCATTCCTTCACCATTATAAGACTCATATGGAGAACAATACTATAAACCAGAGTCCAAATCATTCTAACTGGACCTTTTATTTCTCTAAAACCTCACTTTCTTTCTAAGTGAGACAGATTTCACTCAAATCATCCTATAAGTTGAATCGGTGTTTGTTCATCATTCCTTGCCCAATATAAGACTCATATGGAGAACAATACTATAAACCAGAGTCCAAATCATTCTAACTGGACCTTTTATTTCTCTAAAACCTCACTTTCTTTCTAAGTGAGACGGATTTCACTCAAATCATCCTATAAGTTGAATCGGTGTTTGTTCATCATTCCTTGCCCAATATAAGACTCATATAGAGAACAATACTATAAACCATAGCCGAAATCATTATAACTGGACCGTTTCCTTCTCTCCAACCTCACTTTTTTTCTAAGTGAGACAGATTTCACTCGAATCATCATATAAGTTGAAACGGTCTTTGTTCATCATTCATTCACAATTAAAAGACTCATATGGAGAACAATACTATAAACCATAGTCTAAATCATTCTAACTAGACCTTTTCTTTCTCCCCTAGCTCCTTCTCTTTCTAAGTGAGACAGATTTCAATCGAATCATCATATAAGTTGAATCAGTCATTGTTCATCATTCCTTCACCATTATAAGACTCATATGGAGAGCAATACTATAAACCATAGCCGAAATCATTCTAACTGGACCGTTTCCTTCTCTCCAACCTCACTTTCTTTCTAAGTGAGACAGATTTCACTCGAATCATCATATAAGTTGAAACGGTCTTTGTTCATCATTCATTCACAATTAAAAGACTCATATGTAGAACAATACTATAAATCATAGTCTAAATCATTCTAACTAAACCTTTTCTATCTCTCCAGGCTACTTTTCTATCTAAGTGGGACGAATTTCACTCGAATCGTCATATTAGTTGAAACGGTCTTTGTTCATCATTCATTCACCATTATAAGACTCATATGGAGAACAATACTATAAACCATAATCCAAATCATTCTAACTGGACCTTTAATTTCTCTCAAACCTCACTTTCTTTCTAAGTGAGACAGATTTCACTCGAATCATCATATAAGTTGAATCGGTGTTTGTTCAACATTCCTTGCCCATTACAAGACTCATATGGAGAACAATACTATAAACCATAGTCCAAATCAATCGAACTGGACCTTTTATTTCTCTCTATCCTCTCTTTCTTTCTAATGAGACAAATTTCACTCGAATCATCACATAAGTTGAATCGGTGTTTGTTCATAATTCCTTCCCCATTATAAGACTCATATGGAGAACAATACTATAAACCATAGTCTAAATCATTCTAAGTGGACCTTTTCTTTCTCCCCTAGCTCCTTTTCTTTCTAAGTGGGAAGGATTTCACTCGAATCGTCATATATGTTGAAAAGGTCTTTGGTCATCATTCATTCACCATTAAAAGAGTCATGTGGAGAACAATACTATAAACCATAGCACAAATCATTCTAACTGGACCGTTTCCTTCTCTCCAACCTCACTTTCTTTCTATGTGAGACAGATTTCACTCGAATCATAATATAAGTTGAAACGGTCTTTGTTCATCATTCATTCACAATTATAAGACTCATATGGAGAACAATACTATAAATCATAGTCCAAATTATTCTAACTGGACCTTTTTTATCTCTCCAAGCTCCTTATCTTTCTAAGTGGGACGAATTTCACACGAATCGTCATATAAGTTGAAACGGTCTTTGTTCATCATTCATTCACCATTATAGGACTCGTATGGGAACAATACAATAAACCACAGCCCAAATCATTCTAACTGGACCTTTTCTTTCTCTACAACCTCACTTTCTTTTTAAGTGAGACAAATTTCAATCGAATCATCATATAAGTTGAATCGGTCTTTGTTCATCATTCCTTCACCATTATAAGACTCATATGGAGAACAATACTATAAACCAGAGTCCAAATCATTCTAACTGGACCTTTTATTTCTCTAAAACCTCACTTTCTTTCTAAGTGAGACAGATTTCACTCAAATCATCCTATAAGTTGAATCGGTGTTTGTTCATCATTCCTTGCCCAATATAAGACTCATATGGAGAACAATACTATAAACCAGAGTCCAAATCATTCTAACTGGACCTTTTATTTCTCTAAAACCTCACTTTCTTTCTAAGTGAGACGGATTTCACTCAAATCATCCTATAAGTTGAATCGGTGTTTGTTCATCATTCCTTGCCCAATATAAGACTCATATAGAGAACAATACTATAAACCATAGCCGAAATCATTATAACTGGACCGTTTCCTTCTCTCCAACCTCACTTTTTTTCTAAGTGAGACAGATTTCACTCGAATCATCATATAAGTTGAAACGGTCTTTGTTCATCATTCATTCACAATTAAAAGACTCATATGGAGAACAATACTATAAACCATAGTCTAAATCATTCTAACTAGACCTTTTCTTTCTCCCCTAGCTCCTTCTCTTTCTAAGTGAGACAGATTTCAATCGAATCATCATATAAGTTGAATCAGTCATTGTTCATCATTCCTTCACCATTATAAGACTCATATGGAGAGCAATACTATAAACCATAGCCGAAATCATTCTAACTGGACCGTTTCCTTCTCTCCAACCTCACTTTCTTTCTAAGTGAGACAGATTTCACTCGAATCATCATATAAGTTGAAACGGTCTTTGTTCATCATTCATTCACAATTAAAAGACTCATATGTAGAACAATACTATAAATCATAGTCTAAATCATTCTAACTAAACCTTTTCTATCTCTCCAGGCTACTTTTCTATCTAAGTGGGACGAATTTCACTCGAATCGTCATATTAGTTGAAACGGTCTTTGTTCATCATTCATTCACCATTATAAGACTCATATGGAGAACAATACTATAAACCATAATCCAAATCATTCTAACTGGACCTTTAATTTCTCTCAAACCTCACTTTCTTTCTAAGTGAGACAGATTTCACTCGAATCATCATATAAGTTGAATCGGTGTTTGTTCAACATTCCTTGCCCATTACAAGACTCATATGGAGAACAATACTATAAACCATAGTCCAAATCAATCGAACTGGACCTTTTATTTCTCTCTATCCTCTCTTTCTTTCTAATGAGACAAATTTCACTCGAATCATCACATAAGTTGAATCGGTGTTTGTTCATAATTCCTTCCCCATTATAAGACTCATATGGAGAACAATACTATAAACCATAGTCTAAATCATTCTAAGTGGACCTTTTCTTTCTCCCCTAGCTCCTTTTCTTTCTAAGTGGGAAGGATTTCACTCGAATCGTCATATATGTTGAAAAGGTCTTTGGTCATCATTCATTCACCATTAAAAGAGTCATGTGGAGAACAATACTATAAACCATAGCACAAATCATTCTAACTGGACCGTTTCCTTCTCTCCAACCTCACTTTCTTTCTATGTGAGACAGATTTCACTCGAATCATAATATAAGTTGAAACGGTCTTTGTTCATCATTCATTCACAATTATAAGACTCATATGGAGAACAATACTATAAATCATAGTCCAAATTATTCTAACTGGACCTTTTTTATCTCTCCAAGCTCCTTATCTTTCTAAGTGGGACGAATTTCACACGAATCGTCATATAAGTTGAAACGGTCTTTGTTCATCATTCATTCACCATTATAGGACTCGTATGGGAACAATACAATAAACCACAGCCCAAATCATTCTAACTGGACCTTTTCTTTCTCTACAACCTCACTTTCTTTTTAAGTGAGACAAATTTCAATCGAATCATCATATAAGTTGAATCGGTCTTTGTTCATCATTCCTTCACCATTATAAGACTCATATGGAGAACAATACTATAAACCAGAGTCCAAATCATTCTAACTGGACCTTTTATTTCTCTAAAACCTCACTTTCTTTCTAAGTGAGACAGATTTCACTCAAATCATCCTATAAGTTGAATCGGTGTTTGTTCATCATTCCTTGCCCAATATAAGACTCATATGGAGAACAATACTATAAACCAGAGTCCAAATCATTCTAACTGGACCTTTTATTTCTCTAAAACCTCACTTTCTTTCTAAGTGAGACGGATTTCACTCAAATCATCCTATAAGTTGAATCGGTGTTTGTTCATCATTCCTTGCCCAATATAAGACTCATATAGAGAACAATACTATAAACCATAGCCGAAATCATTATAACTGGACCGTTTCCTTCTCTCCAACCTCACTTTTTTTCTAAGTGAGACAGATTTCACTCGAATCATCATATAAGTTGAAACGGTCTTTGTTCATCATTCATTCACAATTAAAAGACTCATATGGAGAACAATACTATAAACCATAGTCTAAATCATTCTAACTAGACCTTTTCTTTCTCCCCTAGCTCCTTCTCTTTCTAAGTGAGACAGATTTCAATCGAATCATCATATAAGTTGAATCAGTCATTGTTCATCATTCCTTCACCATTATAAGACTCATATGGAGAGCAATACTATAAACCATAGCCGAAATCATTCTAACTGGACCGTTTCCTTCTCTCCAACCTCACTTTCTTTCTAAGTGAGACAGATTTCACTCGAATCATCATATAAGTTGAAACGGTCTTTGTTCATCATTCATTCACAATTAAAAGACTCATATGTAGAACAATACTATAAATCATAGTCTAAATCATTCTAACTAAACCTTTTCTATCTCTCCAGGCTACTTTTCTATCTAAGTGGGACGAATTTCACTCGAATCGTCATATTAGTTGAAACGGTCTTTGTTCATCATTCATTCACCATTATAAGACTCATATGGAGAACAATACTATAAACCATAATCCAAATCATTCTAACTGGACCTTTAATTTCTCTCAAACCTCACTTTCTTTCTAAGTGAGACAGATTTCACTCGAATCATCATATAAGTTGAATCGGTGTTTGTTCAACATTCCTTGCCCATTACAAGACTCATATGGAGAACAATACTATAAACCATAGTCCAAATCAATCGAACTGGACCTTTTATTTCTCTCTATCCTCTCTTTCTTTCTAATGAGACAAATTTCACTCGAATCATCACATAAGTTGAATCGGTGTTTGTTCATAATTCCTTCCCCATTATAAGACTCATATGGAGAACAATACTATAAACCATAGTCTAAATCATTCTAAGTGGACCTTTTCTTTCTCCCCTAGCTCCTTTTCTTTCTAAGTGGGAAGGATTTCACTCGAATCGTCATATATGTTGAAAAGGTCTTTGGTCATCATTCATTCACCATTAAAAGAGTCATGTGGAGAACAATACTATAAACCATAGCACAAATCATTCTAACTGGACCGTTTCCTTCTCTCCAACCTCACTTTCTTTCTATGTGAGACAGATTTCACTCGAATCATAATATAAGTTGAAACGGTCTTTGTTCATCATTCATTCACAATTATAAGACTCATATGGAGAACAATACTATAAATCATAGTCCAAATTATTCTAACTGGACCTTTTTTATCTCTCCAAGCTCCTTATCTTTCTAAGTGGGACGAATTTCACACGAATCGTCATATAAGTTGAAACGGTCTTTGTTCATCATTCATTCACCATTATAGGACTCGTATGGGAACAATACAATAAACCACAGCCCAAATCATTCTAACTGGACCTTTTCTTTCTCTACAACCTCACTTTCTTTTTAAGTGAGACAAATTTCAATCGAATCATCATATAAGTTGAATCGGTCTTTGTTCATCATTCCTTCACCATTATAAGACTCATATGGAGAACAATACTATAAACCAGAGTCCAAATCATTCTAACTGGACCTTTTATTTCTCTAAAACCTCACTTTCTTTCTAAGTGAGACAGATTTCACTCAAATCATCCTATAAGTTGAATCGGTGTTTGTTCATCATTCCTTGCCCAATATAAGACTCATATGGAGAACAATACTATAAACCAGAGTCCAAATCATTCTAACTGGACCTTTTATTTCTCTAAAACCTCACTTTCTTTCTAAGTGAGACGGATTTCACTCAAATCATCCTATAAGTTGAATCGGTGTTTGTTCATCATTCCTTGCCCAATATAAGACTCATATAGAGAACAATACTATAAACCATAGCCGAAATCATTATAACTGGACCGTTTCCTTCTCTCCAACCTCACTTTTTTTCTAAGTGAGACAGATTTCACTCGAATCATCATATAAGTTGAAACGGTCTTTGTTCATCATTCATTCACAATTAAAAGACTCATATGGAGAACAATACTATAAACCATAGTCTAAATCATTCTAACTAGACCTTTTCTTTCTCCCCTAGCTCCTTCTCTTTCTAAGTGAGACAGATTTCAATCGAATCATCATATAAGTTGAATCAGTCATTGTTCATCATTCCTTCACCATTATAAGACTCATATGGAGAGCAATACTATAAACCATAGCCGAAATCATTCTAACTGGACCGTTTCCTTCTCTCCAACCTCACTTTCTTTCTAAGTGAGACAGATTTCACTCGAATCATCATATAAGTTGAAACGGTCTTTGTTCATCATTCATTCACAATTAAAAGACTCATATGTAGAACAATACTATAAATCATAGTCTAAATCATTCTAACTAAACCTTTTCTATCTCTCCAGGCTACTTTTCTATCTAAGTGGGACGAATTTCACTCGAATCGTCATATTAGTTGAAACGGTCTTTGTTCATCATTCATTCACCATTATAAGACTCATATGGAGAACAATACTATAAACCATAATCCAAATCATTCTAACTGGACCTTTAATTTCTCTCAAACCTCACTTTCTTTCTAAGTGAGACAGATTTCACTCGAATCATCATATAAGTTGAATCGGTGTTTGTTCAACATTCCTTGCCCATTACAAGACTCATATGGAGAACAATACTATAAACCATAGTCCAAATCAATCGAACTGGACCTTTTATTTCTCTCTATCCTCTCTTTCTTTCTAATGAGACAAATTTCACTCGAATCATCACATAAGTTGAATCGGTGTTTGTTCATAATTCCTTCCCCATTATAAGACTCATATGGAGAACAATACTATAAACCATAGTCTAAATCATTCTAAGTGGACCTTTTCTTTCTCCCCTAGCTCCTTTTCTTTCTAAGTGGGAAGGATTTCACTCGAATCGTCATATATGTTGAAAAGGTCTTTGGTCATCATTCATTCACCATTAAAAGAGTCATGTGGAGAACAATACTATAAACCATAGCACAAATCATTCTAACTGGACCGTTTCCTTCTCTCCAACCTCACTTTCTTTCTATGTGAGACAGATTTCACTCGAATCATAATATAAGTTGAAACGGTCTTTGTTCATCATTCATTCACAATTATAAGACTCATATGGAGAACAATACTATAAATCATAGTCCAAATTATTCTAACTGGACCTTTTTTATCTCTCCAAGCTCCTTATCTTTCTAAGTGGGACGAATTTCACACGAATCGTCATATAAGTTGAAACGGTCTTTGTTCATCATTCATTCACCATTATAGGACTCGTATGGGAACAATACAATAAACCACAGCCCAAATCATTCTAACTGGACCTTTTCTTTCTCTACAACCTCACTTTCTTTTTAAGTGAGACAAATTTCAATCGAATCATCATATAAGTTGAATCGGTCTTTGTTCATCATTCCTTCACCATTATAAGACTCATATGGAGAACAATACTATAAACCAGAGTCCAAATCATTCTAACTGGACCTTTTATTTCTCTAAAACCTCACTTTCTTTCTAAGTGAGACAGATTTCACTCAAATCATCCTATAAGTTGAATCGGTGTTTGTTCATCATTCCTTGCCCAATATAAGACTCATATGGAGAACAATACTATAAACCAGAGTCCAAATCATTCTAACTGGACCTTTTATTTCTCTAAAACCTCACTTTCTTTCTAAGTGAGACGGATTTCACTCAAATCATCCTATAAGTTGAATCGGTGTTTGTTCATCATTCCTTGCCCAATATAAGACTCATATAGAGAACAATACTATAAACCATAGCCGAAATCATTATAACTGGACCGTTTCCTTCTCTCCAACCTCACTTTTTTTCTAAGTGAGACAGATTTCACTCGAATCATCATATAAGTTGAAACGGTCTTTGTTCATCATTCATTCACAATTAAAAGACTCATATGGAGAACAATACTATAAACCATAGTCTAAATCATTCTAACTAGACCTTTTCTTTCTCCCCTAGCTCCTTCTCTTTCTAAGTGAGACAGATTTCAATCGAATCATCATATAAGTTGAATCAGTCATTGTTCATCATTCCTTCACCATTATAAGACTCATATGGAGAGCAATACTATAAACCATAGCCGAAATCATTCTAACTGGACCGTTTCCTTCTCTCCAACCTCACTTTCTTTCTAAGTGAGACAGATTTCACTCGAATCATCATATAAGTTGAAACGGTCTTTGTTCATCATTCATTCACAATTAAAAGACTCATATGTAGAACAATACTATAAATCATAGTCTAAATCATTCTAACTAAACCTTTTCTATCTCTCCAGGCTACTTTTCTATCTAAGTGGGACGAATTTCACTCGAATCGTCATATTAGTTGAAACGGTCTTTGTTCATCATTCATTCACCATTATAAGACTCATATGGAGAACAATACTATAAACCATAATCCAAATCATTCTAACTGGACCTTTAATTTCTCTCAAACCTCACTTTCTTTCTAAGTGAGACAGATTTCACTCGAATCATCATATAAGTTGAATCGGTGTTTGTTCAACATTCCTTGCCCATTACAAGACTCATATGGAGAACAATACTATAAACCATAGTCCAAATCAATCGAACTGGACCTTTTATTTCTCTCTATCCTCTCTTTCTTTCTAATGAGACAAATTTCACTCGAATCATCACATAAGTTGAATCGGTGTTTGTTCATAATTCCTTCCCCATTATAAGACTCATATGGAGAACAATACTATAAACCATAGTCTAAATCATTCTAAGTGGACCTTTTCTTTCTCCCCTAGCTCCTTTTCTTTCTAAGTGGGAAGGATTTCACTCGAATCGTCATATATGTTGAAAAGGTCTTTGGTCATCATTCATTCACCATTAAAAGAGTCATGTGGAGAACAATACTATAAACCATAGCACAAATCATTCTAACTGGACCGTTTCCTTCTCTCCAACCTCACTTTCTTTCTATGTGAGACAGATTTCACTCGAATCATAATATAAGTTGAAACGGTCTTTGTTCATCATTCATTCACAATTATAAGACTCATATGGAGAACAATACTATAAATCATAGTCCAAATTATTCTAACTGGACCTTTTTTATCTCTCCAAGCTCCTTATCTTTCTAAGTGGGACGAATTTCACACGAATCGTCATATAAGTTGAAACGGTCTTTGTTCATCATTCATTCACCATTATAGGACTCGTATGGGAACAATACAATAAACCACAGCCCAAATCATTCTAACTGGACCTTTTCTTTCTCTACAACCTCACTTTCTTTTTAAGTGAGACAAATTTCAATCGAATCATCATATAAGTTGAATCGGTCTTTGTTCATCATTCCTTCACCATTATAAGACTCATATGGAGAACAATACTATAAACCAGAGTCCAAATCATTCTAACTGGACCTTTTATTTCTCTAAAACCTCACTTTCTTTCTAAGTGAGACAGATTTCACTCAAATCATCCTATAAGTTGAATCGGTGTTTGTTCATCATTCCTTGCCCAATATAAGACTCATATGGAGAACAATACTATAAACCAGAGTCCAAATCATTCTAACTGGACCTTTTATTTCTCTAAAACCTCACTTTCTTTCTAAGTGAGACGGATTTCACTCAAATCATCCTATAAGTTGAATCGGTGTTTGTTCATCATTCCTTGCCCAATATAAGACTCATATAGAGAACAATACTATAAACCATAGCCGAAATCATTATAACTGGACCGTTTCCTTCTCTCCAACCTCACTTTTTTTCTAAGTGAGACAGATTTCACTCGAATCATCATATAAGTTGAAACGGTCTTTGTTCATCATTCATTCACAATTAAAAGACTCATATGGAGAACAATACTATAAACCATAGTCTAAATCATTCTAACTAGACCTTTTCTTTCTCCCCTAGCTCCTTCTCTTTCTAAGTGAGACAGATTTCAATCGAATCATCATATAAGTTGAATCAGTCATTGTTCATCATTCCTTCACCATTATAAGACTCATATGGAGAGCAATACTATAAACCATAGCCGAAATCATTCTAACTGGACCGTTTCCTTCTCTCCAACCTCACTTTCTTTCTAAGTGAGACAGATTTCACTCGAATCATCATATAAGTTGAAACGGTCTTTGTTCATCATTCATTCACAATTAAAAGACTCATATGTAGAACAATACTATAAATCATAGTCTAAATCATTCTAACTAAACCTTTTCTATCTCTCCAGGCTACTTTTCTATCTAAGTGGGACGAATTTCACTCGAATCGTCATATTAGTTGAAACGGTCTTTGTTCATCATTCATTCACCATTATAAGACTCATATGGAGAACAATACTATAAACCATAATCCAAATCATTCTAACTGGACCTTTAATTTCTCTCAAACCTCACTTTCTTTCTAAGTGAGACAGATTTCACTCGAATCATCATATAAGTTGAATCGGTGTTTGTTCAACATTCCTTGCCCATTACAAGACTCATATGGAGAACAATACTATAAACCATAGTCCAAATCAATCGAACTGGACCTTTTATTTCTCTCTATCCTCTCTTTCTTTCTAATGAGACAAATTTCACTCGAATCATCACATAAGTTGAATCGGTGTTTGTTCATAATTCCTTCCCCATTATAAGACTCATATGGAGAACAATACTATAAACCATAGTCTAAATCATTCTAAGTGGACCTTTTCTTTCTCCCCTAGCTCCTTTTCTTTCTAAGTGGGAAGGATTTCACTCGAATCGTCATATATGTTGAAAAGGTCTTTGGTCATCATTCATTCACCATTAAAAGAGTCATGTGGAGAACAATACTATAAACCATAGCACAAATCATTCTAACTGGACCGTTTCCTTCTCTCCAACCTCACTTTCTTTCTATGTGAGACAGATTTCACTCGAATCATAATATAAGTTGAAACGGTCTTTGTTCATCATTCATTCACAATTATAAGACTCATATGGAGAACAATACTATAAATCATAGTCCAAATTATTCTAACTGGACCTTTTTTATCTCTCCAAGCTCCTTATCTTTCTAAGTGGGACGAATTTCACACGAATCGTCATATAAGTTGAAACGGTCTTTGTTCATCATTCATTCACCATTATAGGACTCGTATGGGAACAATACAATAAACCACAGCCCAAATCATTCTAACTGGACCTTTTCTTTCTCTACAACCTCACTTTCTTTTTAAGTGAGACAAATTTCAATCGAATCATCATATAAGTTGAATCGGTCTTTGTTCATCATTCCTTCACCATTATAAGACTCATATGGAGAACAATACTATAAACCAGAGTCCAAATCATTCTAACTGGACCTTTTATTTCTCTAAAACCTCACTTTCTTTCTAAGTGAGACAGATTTCACTCAAATCATCCTATAAGTTGAATCGGTGTTTGTTCATCATTCCTTGCCCAATATAAGACTCATATGGAGAACAATACTATAAACCAGAGTCCAAATCATTCTAACTGGACCTTTTATTTCTCTAAAACCTCACTTTCTTTCTAAGTGAGACGGATTTCACTCAAATCATCCTATAAGTTGAATCGGTGTTTGTTCATCATTCCTTGCCCAATATAAGACTCATATAGAGAACAATACTATAAACCATAGCCGAAATCATTATAACTGGACCGTTTCCTTCTCTCCAACCTCACTTTTTTTCTAAGTGAGACAGATTTCACTCGAATCATCATATAAGTTGAA
This sequence comes from Cornus suecica, assembly GCA_963922005.1. Taxonomy (NCBI): domain Eukaryota; kingdom Viridiplantae; phylum Streptophyta; class Magnoliopsida; order Cornales; family Cornaceae; genus Cornus; species Cornus suecica. The sequence goes on along the minus strand of OY998246.1, from coordinate 41,837,702 downwards.
ACGGTCTTTGTTCATCATTCATTCACAATTAAAAGACTCATATGGAGAACAATACTATAAACCATAGTCTAAATCATTCTAACTAGACCTTTTCTTTCTCCCCTAGCTCCTTCTCTTTCTAAGTGAGACAGATTTCAATCGAATCATCATATAAGTTGAATCAGTCATTGTTCATCATTCCTTCACCATTATAAGACTCATATGGAGAGCAATACTATAAACCATAGCCGAAATCATTCTAACTGGACCGTTTCCTTCTCTCCAACCTCACTTTCTTTCTAAGTGAGACAGATTTCACTCGAATCATCATATAAGTTGAAACGGTCTTTGTTCATCATTCATTCACAATTAAAAGACTCATATGTAGAACAATACTATAAATCATAGTCTAAATCATTCTAACTAAACCTTTTCTATCTCTCCAGGCTACTTTTCTATCTAAGTGGGACGAATTTCACTCGAATCGTCATATTAGTTGAAACGGTCTTTGTTCATCATTCATTCACCATTATAAGACTCATATGGAGAACAATACTATAAACCATAATCCAAATCATTCTAACTGGACCTTTAATTTCTCTCAAACCTCACTTTCTTTCTAAGTGAGACAGATTTCACTCGAATCATCATATAAGTTGAATCGGTGTTTGTTCAACATTCCTTGCCCATTACAAGACTCATATGGAGAACAATACTATAAACCATAGTCCAAATCAATCGAACTGGACCTTTTATTTCTCTCTATCCTCTCTTTCTTTCTAATGAGACAAATTTCACTCGAATCATCACATAAGTTGAATCGGTGTTTGTTCATAATTCCTTCCCCATTATAAGACTCATATGGAGAACAATACTATAAACCATAGTCTAAATCATTCTAAGTGGACCTTTTCTTTCTCCCCTAGCTCCTTTTCTTTCTAAGTGGGAAGGATTTCACTCGAATCGTCATATATGTTGAAAAGGTCTTTGGTCATCATTCATTCACCATTAAAAGAGTCATGTGGAGAACAATACTATAAACCATAGCACAAATCATTCTAACTGGACCGTTTCCTTCTCTCCAACCTCACTTTCTTTCTATGTGAGACAGATTTCACTCGAATCATAATATAAGTTGAAACGGTCTTTGTTCATCATTCATTCACAATTATAAGACTCATATGGAGAACAATACTATAAATCATAGTCCAAATTATTCTAACTGGACCTTTTTTATCTCTCCAAGCTCCTTATCTTTCTAAGTGGGACGAATTTCACACGAATCGTCATATAAGTTGAAACGGTCTTTGTTCATCATTCATTCACCATTATAGGACTCGTATGGGAACAATACAATAAACCACAGCCCAAATCATTCTAACTGGACCTTTTCTTTCTCTACAACCTCACTTTCTTTTTAAGTGAGACAAATTTCAATCGAATCATCATATAAGTTGAATCGGTCTTTGTTCATCATTCCTTCACCATTATAAGACTCATATGGAGAACAATACTATAAACCAGAGTCCAAATCATTCTAACTGGACCTTTTATTTCTCTAAAACCTCACTTTCTTTCTAAGTGAGACAGATTTCACTCAAATCATCCTATAAGTTGAATCGGTGTTTGTTCATCATTCCTTGCCCAATATAAGACTCATATGGAGAACAATACTATAAACCAGAGTCCAAATCATTCTAACTGGACCTTTTATTTCTCTAAAACCTCACTTTCTTTCTAAGTGAGACGGATTTCACTCAAATCATCCTATAAGTTGAATCGGTGTTTGTTCATCATTCCTTGCCCAATATAAGACTCATATAGAGAACAATACTATAAACCATAGCCGAAATCATTATAACTGGACCGTTTCCTTCTCTCCAACCTCACTTTTTTTCTAAGTGAGACAGATTTCACTCGAATCATCATATAAGTTGAAACGGTCTTTGTTCATCATTCATTCACAATTAAAAGACTCATATGGAGAACAATACTATAAACCATAGTCTAAATCATTCTAACTAGACCTTTTCTTTCTCCCCTAGCTCCTTCTCTTTCTAAGTGAGACAGATTTCAATCGAATCATCATATAAGTTGAATCAGTCATTGTTCATCATTCCTTCACCATTATAAGACTCATATGGAGAGCAATACTATAAACCATAGCCGAAATCATTCTAACTGGACCGTTTCCTTCTCTCCAACCTCACTTTCTTTCTAAGTGAGACAGATTTCACTCGAATCATCATATAAGTTGAAACGGTCTTTGTTCATCATTCATTCACAATTAAAAGACTCATATGTAGAACAATACTATAAATCATAGTCTAAATCATTCTAACTAAACCTTTTCTATCTCTCCAGGCTACTTTTCTATCTAAGTGGGACGAATTTCACTCGAATCGTCATATTAGTTGAAACGGTCTTTGTTCATCATTCATTCACCATTATAAGACTCATATGGAGAACAATACTATAAACCATAATCCAAATCATTCTAACTGGACCTTTAATTTCTCTCAAACCTCACTTTCTTTCTAAGTGAGACAGATTTCACTCGAATCATCATATAAGTTGAATCGGTGTTTGTTCAACATTCCTTGCCCATTACAAGACTCATATGGAGAACAATACTATAAACCATAGTCCAAATCAATCGAACTGGACCTTTTATTTCTCTCTATCCTCTCTTTCTTTCTAATGAGACAAATTTCACTCGAATCATCACATAAGTTGAATCGGTGTTTGTTCATAATTCCTTCCCCATTATAAGACTCATATGGAGAACAATACTATAAACCATAGTCTAAATCATTCTAAGTGGACCTTTTCTTTCTCCCCTAGCTCCTTTTCTTTCTAAGTGGGAAGGATTTCACTCGAATCGTCATATATGTTGAAAAGGTCTTTGGTCATCATTCATTCACCATTAAAAGAGTCATGTGGAGAACAATACTATAAACCATAGCACAAATCATTCTAACTGGACCGTTTCCTTCTCTCCAACCTCACTTTCTTTCTATGTGAGACAGATTTCACTCGAATCATAATATAAGTTGAAACGGTCTTTGTTCATCATTCATTCACAATTATAAGACTCATATGGAGAACAATACTATAAATCATAGTCCAAATTATTCTAACTGGACCTTTTTTATCTCTCCAAGCTCCTTATCTTTCTAAGTGGGACGAATTTCACACGAATCGTCATATAAGTTGAAACGGTCTTTGTTCATCATTCATTCACCATTATAGGACTCGTATGGGAACAATACAATAAACCACAGCCCAAATCATTCTAACTGGACCTTTTCTTTCTCTACAACCTCACTTTCTTTTTAAGTGAGACAAATTTCAATCGAATCATCATATAAGTTGAATCGGTCTTTGTTCATCATTCCTTCACCATTATAAGACTCATATGGAGAACAATACTATAAACCAGAGTCCAAATCATTCTAACTGGACCTTTTATTTCTCTAAAACCTCACTTTCTTTCTAAGTGAGACAGATTTCACTCAAATCATCCTATAAGTTGAATCGGTGTTTGTTCATCATTCCTTGCCCAATATAAGACTCATATGGAGAACAATACTATAAACCAGAGTCCAAATCATTCTAACTGGACCTTTTATTTCTCTAAAACCTCACTTTCTTTCTAAGTGAGACGGATTTCACTCAAATCATCCTATAAGTTGAATCGGTGTTTGTTCATCATTCCTTGCCCAATATAAGACTCATATAGAGAACAATACTATAAACCATAGCCGAAATCATTATAACTGGACCGTTTCCTTCTCTCCAACCTCACTTTTTTTCTAAGTGAGACAGATTTCACTCGAATCATCATATAAGTTGAAACGGTCTTTGTTCATCATTCATTCACAATTAAAAGACTCATATGGAGAACAATACTATAAACCATAGTCTAAATCATTCTAACTAGACCTTTTCTTTCTCCCCTAGCTCCTTCTCTTTCTAAGTGAGACAGATTTCAATCGAATCATCATATAAGTTGAATCAGTCATTGTTCATCATTCCTTCACCATTATAAGACTCATATGGAGAGCAATACTATAAACCATAGCCGAAATCATTCTAACTGGACCGTTTCCTTCTCTCCAACCTCACTTTCTTTCTAAGTGAGACAGATTTCACTCGAATCATCATATAAGTTGAAACGGTCTTTGTTCATCATTCATTCACAATTAAAAGACTCATATGTAGAACAATACTATAAATCATAGTCTAAATCATTCTAACTAAACCTTTTCTATCTCTCCAGGCTACTTTTCTATCTAAGTGGGACGAATTTCACTCGAATCGTCATATTAGTTGAAACGGTCTTTGTTCATCATTCATTCACCATTATAAGACTCATATGGAGAACAATACTATAAACCATAATCCAAATCATTCTAACTGGACCTTTAATTTCTCTCAAACCTCACTTTCTTTCTAAGTGAGACAGATTTCACTCGAATCATCATATAAGTTGAATCGGTGTTTGTTCAACATTCCTTGCCCATTACAAGACTCATATGGAGAACAATACTATAAACCATAGTCCAAATCAATCGAACTGGACCTTTTATTTCTCTCTATCCTCTCTTTCTTTCTAATGAGACAAATTTCACTCGAATCATCACATAAGTTGAATCGGTGTTTGTTCATAATTCCTTCCCCATTATAAGACTCATATGGAGAACAATACTATAAACCATAGTCTAAATCATTCTAAGTGGACCTTTTCTTTCTCCCCTAGCTCCTTTTCTTTCTAAGTGGGAAGGATTTCACTCGAATCGTCATATATGTTGAAAAGGTCTTTGGTCATCATTCATTCACCATTAAAAGAGTCATGTGGAGAACAATACTATAAACCATAGCACAAATCATTCTAACTGGACCGTTTCCTTCTCTCCAACCTCACTTTCTTTCTATGTGAGACAGATTTCACTCGAATCATAATATAAGTTGAAACGGTCTTTGTTCATCATTCATTCACAATTATAAGACTCATATGGAGAACAATACTATAAATCATAGTCCAAATTATTCTAACTGGACCTTTTTTATCTCTCCAAGCTCCTTATCTTTCTAAGTGGGACGAATTTCACACGAATCGTCATATAAGTTGAAACGGTCTTTGTTCATCATTCATTCACCATTATAGGACTCGTATGGGAACAATACAATAAACCACAGCCCAAATCATTCTAACTGGACCTTTTCTTTCTCTACAACCTCACTTTCTTTTTAAGTGAGACAAATTTCAATCGAATCATCATATAAGTTGAATCGGTCTTTGTTCATCATTCCTTCACCATTATAAGACTCATATGGAGAACAATACTATAAACCAGAGTCCAAATCATTCTAACTGGACCTTTTATTTCTCTAAAACCTCACTTTCTTTCTAAGTGAGACAGATTTCACTCAAATCATCCTATAAGTTGAATCGGTGTTTGTTCATCATTCCTTGCCCAATATAAGACTCATATGGAGAACAATACTATAAACCAGAGTCCAAATCATTCTAACTGGACCTTTTATTTCTCTAAAACCTCACTTTCTTTCTAAGTGAGACGGATTTCACTCAAATCATCCTATAAGTTGAATCGGTGTTTGTTCATCATTCCTTGCCCAATATAAGACTCATATAGAGAACAATACTATAAACCATAGCCGAAATCATTATAACTGGACCGTTTCCTTCTCTCCAACCTCACTTTTTTTCTAAGTGAGACAGATTTCACTCGAATCATCATATAAGTTGAAACGGTCTTTGTTCATCATTCATTCACAATTAAAAGACTCATATGGAGAACAATACTATAAACCATAGTCTAAATCATTCTAACTAGACCTTTTCTTTCTCCCCTAGCTCCTTCTCTTTCTAAGTGAGACAGATTTCAATCGAATCATCATATAAGTTGAATCAGTCATTGTTCATCATTCCTTCACCATTATAAGACTCATATGGAGAGCAATACTATAAACCATAGCCGAAATCATTCTAACTGGACCGTTTCCTTCTCTCCAACCTCACTTTCTTTCTAAGTGAGACAGATTTCACTCGAATCATCATATAAGTTGAAACGGTCTTTGTTCATCATTCATTCACAATTAAAAGACTCATATGTAGAACAATACTATAAATCATAGTCTAAATCATTCTAACTAAACCTTTTCTATCTCTCCAGGCTACTTTTCTATCTAAGTGGGACGAATTTCACTCGAATCGTCATATTAGTTGAAACGGTCTTTGTTCATCATTCATTCACCATTATAAGACTCATATGGAGAACAATACTATAAACCATAATCCAAATCATTCTAACTGGACCTTTAATTTCTCTCAAACCTCACTTTCTTTCTAAGTGAGACAGATTTCACTCGAATCATCATATAAGTTGAATCGGTGTTTGTTCAACATTCCTTGCCCATTACAAGACTCATATGGAGAACAATACTATAAACCATAGTCCAAATCAATCGAACTGGACCTTTTATTTCTCTCTATCCTCTCTTTCTTTCTAATGAGACAAATTTCACTCGAATCATCACATAAGTTGAATCGGTGTTTGTTCATAATTCCTTCCCCATTATAAGACTCATATGGAGAACAATACTATAAACCATAGTCTAAATCATTCTAAGTGGACCTTTTCTTTCTCCCCTAGCTCCTTTTCTTTCTAAGTGGGAAGGATTTCACTCGAATCGTCATATATGTTGAAAAGGTCTTTGGTCATCATTCATTCACCATTAAAAGAGTCATGTGGAGAACAATACTATAAACCATAGCACAAATCATTCTAACTGGACCGTTTCCTTCTCTCCAACCTCACTTTCTTTCTATGTGAGACAGATTTCACTCGAATCATAATATAAGTTGAAACGGTCTTTGTTCATCATTCATTCACAATTATAAGACTCATATGGAGAACAATACTATAAATCATAGTCCAAATTATTCTAACTGGACCTTTTTTATCTCTCCAAGCTCCTTATCTTTCTAAGTGGGACGAATTTCACACGAATCGTCATATAAGTTGAAACGGTCTTTGTTCATCATTCATTCACCATTATAGGACTCGTATGGGAACAATACAATAAACCACAGCCCAAATCATTCTAACTGGACCTTTTCTTTCTCTACAACCTCACTTTCTTTTTAAGTGAGACAAATTTCAATCGAATCATCATATAAGTTGAATCGGTCTTTGTTCATCATTCCTTCACCATTATAAGACTCATATGGAGAACAATACTATAAACCAGAGTCCAAATCATTCTAACTGGACCTTTTATTTCTCTAAAACCTCACTTTCTTTCTAAGTGAGACAGATTTCACTCAAATCATCCTATAAGTTGAATCGGTGTTTGTTCATCATTCCTTGCCCAATATAAGACTCATATGGAGAACAATACTATAAACCAGAGTCCAAATCATTCTAACTGGACCTTTTATTTCTCTAAAACCTCACTTTCTTTCTAAGTGAGACGGATTTCACTCAAATCATCCTATAAGTTGAATCGGTGTTTGTTCATCATTCCTTGCCCAATATAAGACTCATATAGAGAACAATACTATAAACCATAGCCGAAATCATTATAACTGGACCGTTTCCTTCTCTCCAACCTCACTTTTTTTCTAAGTGAGACAGATTTCACTCGAATCATCATATAAGTTGAAACGTTCTTTGTTCATCATTCATTCACAATTAAAAGACTCATATGGAGAACAATACTATAAACCATAGTCTAAATCATTCTAACTAGACCTTTTCTTTCTCCCCTAGCTCCTTCTCTTTCTAAGTGAGACAGATTTCAATCGAATCATCATATAAGTTGAATCAGTCATTGTTCATCATTCCTTCACCATTATAAGACTCATATGGAGAGCAATACTATAAACCATAGCCGAAATCATTCTAACTGGACCGTTTCCTTCTCTCCAACCTCACTTTCTTTCTAAGTGAGACAGATTTCACTCGAATCATCATATAAGTTGAAACGGTCTTTGTTCATCATTCATTCACAATTAAAAGACTCATATGTAGAACAATACTATAAATCATAGTCTAAATCATTCTAACTAAACCTTTTCTATCTAAGTGGGACGAATTTCACTCGAATCGTCATATTAGTTGAAACGGTCTTTGTTCATCATTCATTCACCATTATAAGACTCATATGGAGAACAATACTATAAACCATAATCCAAATCATTCTAACTGGACCTTTAATTTCTCTCAAACCTCACTTTCTTTCTAAGTGAGACAGATTTCACTCGAATCATCATATAAGTTGAATCGGTGTTTGTTCAACATTCCTTGCCCATTACAAGACTCATATGGGGAACAATACAATAAACCATAGTCCAAATCAATCGAACTGGACCTTTTATTTCTCTCTATCCTCTCTTTCTTTCTAATGAGACAAATTTCACTCGAATCATCACATAAGTTGAATCGGTGTTTGTTCATAATTCCTTCCCCATTATAAGACTCATATGGAGAACAATACTATAAACCATAGTCTAAATCATTCTAAGTGGACCTTTTCTTTCTCCCCTAGCTCCTTTTCTTTCTAAGTGGGAAGGATTTCACTCGAATCGTCATATATGTTGAAAAGGTCTTTGGTCATCATTCATTCACCATTAAAAGAGTCATATGGAGAACAATACTATAAACCATAGCACAAATCATTCTAACTGGACCGTTTCCTTCTCTCCAACCTCACTTTCTTTCTATGTGAGACAGATTTCACTCGAATCATAATATAAGTTGAAACGGTCTTTGTTCATCATTCATTCACAATTATAAGACTCATATGGAGAACAATACTATAAATCATAGTCCAAATTATTCTAACTGGACCTTTTTTATCTCTCCATGCTCCTTATCTTTCTAAGTGGGACGAATTTCACACGAATCGTCATATAAGTTGAAACGGTCTTTGTTCATCATTCATTCACCATTATAGGACTCGTATGGGAACAATACAATAAACCACAGCCCAAATCATTCTAACTGGACCTTTTCTTTCTCTACAACCTCACTTTCTTTTTAAGTGAGACAAATTTCAATCGAATCATCATATAAGTTGAATCGGTCTTTGTTCATCATTCCTTCACCATTATAAGACTCATATGGAGAACAATACTATAAACCAGAGTCCAAATCATTCTAACTGGACCTTTTATTTCTCTAAAACCTCACTTTCTTTCTAAGTGAGACAGATTTCACTCAAATCATCCTATAAGTTGAATCGGTGTTTGTTCATCATTCCTTGCCCAATATAAGACTCATATGGAGAACAATACTATAAACCAGAGTCCAAATCATTCTAACTGGACCTTTTATTTCTCTAAAACCTCACTTTCTTTCTAAGTGAGACGGATTTCACTCAAATCATCCTATAAGTTGAATCGGTGTTTGTTCATCATTCCTTGCCCAATATAAGACTCATATAGAGAACAATACTATAAACCATAGCCGAAATCATTATAACTGGACCGTTTCCTTCTCTCCAACCTCACTTTTTTTCTAAGTGAGACAGATTTCACTCGAATCATCATATAAGTTGAAACGGTCTTTGTTCATCATTCATTCACAATTAAAAGACTCATATGGAGAACAATACTATAAACCATAGTCTAAATCATTCTAACTAGACCTTTTCTTTCTCCCCTAGCTCCTTCTCTTTCTAAGTGAGACAGATTTCAATCGAATCATCATATAAGTTGAATCAGTCATTGTTCATCATTCCTTCACCATTATAAGACTCATATGGAGAGCAATACTATAAACCATAGCCGAAATCATTCTAACTGGACCGTTTCCTTCTCTCCAACCTCACTTTCTTTCTAAGTGAGACAGATTTCACTCGAATCATCATATAAGTTGAAACGGTCTTTGTTCATCATTCATTCACAATTAAAAGACTCATATGTAGAACAATACTATAAATCATAGTCTAAATCATTCTAACTAAACCTTTTCTATCTAAGTGGGACGAATTTCACTCGAATCGTCATATTAGTTGAAACGGTCTTTGTTCATCATTCATTCACCATTATAAGACTCATATGGAGAACAATACTATAAACCATAATCCAAATCATTCTAACTGGACCTTTAATTTCTCTCAAACCTCACTTTCTTTCTAAGTGAGACAGATTTCACTCGAATCATCATATAAGTTGAATCGGTGTTTGTTCAACATTCCTTGCCCATTACAAGACTCATATGGAGAACAATACTATAAACCATAGTCCAAATCAATCGAACTGGACCTTTTATTTCTCTCTATCCTCTCTTTCTTTCTAATGAGACAAATTTCACTCGAATCATCACATAAGTTGAATCGGTGTTTGTTCATAATTCCTTCCCCATTATAAGACTCATATGGAGAACAATACTATAAACCATAGTCTAAATCATTCTAAGTGGACCTTTTCTTTCTCCCCTAGCTCCTTTTCTTTCTAAGTGGGAAGGATTTCACTCGAATCGTCATATATGTTGAAAAGGTCTTTGGTCATCATTCATTCACCATTAAAAGAGTCATATGGAGAACAATACTATAAACCATAGCACAAATCATTCTAACTGGACCGTTTCCTTCTCTCCAACCTCACTTTCTTTCTATGTGAGACAGATTTCACTCGAATCATAATATAAGTTGAAACGGTCTTTGTTCATCATTCATTCACAATTATAAGACTCATATGGAGAACAATACTATAAATCATAGTCCAAATTATTCTAACTGGACCTTTTTTATCTCTCCATGCTCCTTATCTTTCTAAGTGGGACGAATTTCACACGAATCGTCATATAAGTTGAAACGGTCTTTGTTCATCATTCATTCACCATTATAGGACTCGTATGGGAACAATACAATAAACCACAGCCCAAATCATTCTAACTGGACCTTTTCTTTCTCTACAACCTCACTTTCTTTTTAAGTGAGACAAATTTCAATCGAATCATCATATAAGTTGAATCGGTCTTTGTTCATCATTCCTTCACCATTATAAGACTCATATGGAGAACAATACTATAAACCAGAGTCCAAATCATTCTAACTGGACCTTTTATTTCTCTAAAACCTCACTTTCTTTCTAAGTGAGACAGATTTCACTCAAATCATCCTATAAGTTGAATCGGTGTTTGTTCATCATTCCTTGCCCAATATAAGACTCATATGGAGAACAATACTATAAACCAGAGTCCAAATCATTCTAACTGGACCTTTTATTTCTCTAAAACCTCACTTTCTTTCTAAGTGAGACGGATTTCACTCAAATCATCCTATAAGTTGAATCGGTGTTTGTTCATCATTCCTTGCCCAATATAAGACTCATATAGAGAACAATACTATAAACCATAGCCGAAATCATTATAACTGGACCGTTTCCTTCTCTCCAACCTCACTTTTTTTCTAAGTGAGACAGATTTCACTCGAATCATCATATAAGTTGAAACGGTCTTTGTTCATCATTCATTCACAATTAAAAGACTCATATGGAGAACAATACTATAAACCATAGTCTAAATCATTCTAACTAGACCTTTTCTTTCTCCCCTAGCTCCTTCTCTTTCTAAGTGAGACAGATTTCAATCGAATCATCATATAAGTTGAATCAGTCATTGTTCATCATTCCTTCACCATTATAAGACTCATATGGAGAGCAATACTATAAACCATAGCCGAAATCATTCTAACTGGACCGTTTCCTTCTCTCCAACCTCACTTTCTTTCTAAGTGAGACAGATTTCACTCGAATCATCATATAAGTTGAAACGGTCTTTGTTCATCATTCATTCACAATTAAAAGACTCATATGTAGAACAATACTATAAATCATAGTCTAAATCATTCTAACTAAACCTTTTCTATCTAAGTGGGACGAATTTCACTCGAATCGTCATATTAGTTGAAACGGTCTTTGTTCATCATTCATTCACCATTATAAGACTCATATGGAGAACAATACTATAAACCATAATCCAAATCATTCTAACTGGACCTTTAATTTCTCTCAAACCTCACTTTCTTTCTAAGTGAGACAGATTTCACTCGAATCATCATATAAGTTGAATCGGTGTTTGTTCAACATTCCTTGCCCATTACAAGACTCATATGGAGAACAATACTATAAACCATAGTCCAAATCAATCGAACTGGACCTTTTATTTCTCTCTATCCTCTCTTTCTTTCTAATGAGACAAATTTCACTCGAATCATCACATAAGTTGAATCGGTGTTTGTTCATAATTCCTTCCCCATTATAAGACTCATATGGAGAACAATACTATAAACCATAGTCTAAATCATTCTAAGTGGACCTTTTCTTTCTCCCCTAGCTCCTTTTCTTTCTAAGTGGGAAGGATTTCACTCGAATCGTCATATATGTTGAAAAGGTCTTTGGTCATCATTCATTCACCATTAAAAGAGTCATATGGAGAACAATACTATAAACCATAGCACAAATCATTCTAACTGGACCGTTTCCTTCTCTCCAACCTCACTTTCTTTCTATGTGAGACAGATTTCACTCGAATCATAATATAAGTTGAAACGGTCTTTGTTCATCATTCATTCACAATTATAAGACTCATATGGAGAACAATACTATAAATCATAGTCCAAATTATTCTAACTGGACCTTTTTTATCTCTCCATGCTCCTTATCTTTCTAAGTGGGACGAATTTCACACGAATCGTCATATAAGTTGAAACGGTCTTTGTTCATCATTCATTCACCATTATAGGACTCGTATGGGAACAATACAATAAACCACAGCCCAAATCATTCTAACTGGACCTTTTCTTTCTCTACAACCTCACTTTCTTTTTAAGTGAGACAAATTTCAATCGAATCATCATATAAGTTGAATCGGTCTTTGTTCATCATTCCTTCACCATTATAAGACTCATATGGAGAACAATACTATAAACCAGAGTCCAAATCATTCTAACTGGACCTTTTATTTCTCTAAAACCTCACTTTCTTTCTAAGTGAGACAGATTTCACTCAAATCATCCTATAAGTTGAATCGGTGTTTGTTCATCATTCCTTGCCCAATATAAGACTCATATGGAGAACAATACTATAAACCAGAGTCCAAATCATTCTAACTGGACCTTTTATTTCTCTAAAACCTCACTTTCTTTCTAAGTGAGACGGATTTCACTCAAATCATCCTATAAGTTGAATCGGTGTTTGTTCATCATTCCTTGCCCAATATAAGACTCATATAGAGAACAATACTATAAACCATAGCCGAAATCATTATAACTGGACCGTTTCCTTCTCTCCAACCTCACTTTTTTTCTAAGTGAGACAGATTTCACTCGAATCATCATATAAGTTGAAACGGTCTTTGTTCATCATTCATTCACAATTAAAAGACTCATATGGAGAACAATACTATAAACCATAGTCTAAATCATTCTAACTAGACCTTTTCTTTCTCCCCTAGCTCCTTCTCTTTCTAAGTGAGACAGATTTCAATCGAATCATCATATAAGTTGAATCAGTCATTGTTCATCATTCCTTCACCATTATAAGACTCATATGGAGAGCAATACTATAAACCATAGCCGAAATCATTCTAACTGGACCGTTTCCTTCTCTCCAACCTCACTTTCTTTCTAAGTGAGACAGATTTCACTCGAATCATCATATAAGTTGAAACGGTCTTTGTTCATCATTCATTCACAATTAAAAGACTCATATGTAGAACAATACTATAAATCATAGTCTAAATCATTCTAACTAAACCTTTTCTATCTCTCCAAGCTACTTTTCTATCTAAGTGGGACGAATTTCACTCGAATCGTCATATTAGTTGAAACGGTCTTTGTTCATCAATCATTCACCATTATAAGACTCATATGGAGAACAATACTATAAACCATAATCCAAATCATTCTAACTGGACCTTTAATTTCTCTCAAACCTCACTTTCTTTCTAAGTGAGACAGATTTCACTCGAATCATCATATAAGTTGAATCGGTGTTTGTTCAACATTCCTTGCCCATTACAAGACTCATATGGAGAACAATACTATAAACCATAGTCCAAATCAATCGAACTGGACCTTTTATTTCTCTCTATCCTCTCTTTCTTTCTAATGAGACAAACTTCACTCGAATCATCACATAAGTTGAATCGGTGTTTGTTCATAATTCCTTCCCCATTATAAGACTCATATGGAGAACAATACTATAAACCATAGTCTAAATCATTCTATGTGGACCTTTTCTTTCTCCTCTAGCTCCTTTTCTTTCTAAGTGGGAAGGATTTCACTCGAATCGTCATATATGTTGAAAAGGTCTTTGGTCATCATTCATTCACCATTAAAAGAGTCATATGGAGAACAATACTATAAACCATAGCACAAATCATTCTAACTGGACCGTTTCCTTCTCTCCAACCTCACAATACCCTGAAATCTGAAATCTGAGTAAGGGTTTGTACGAGTAGTGTTCTTTGCTTCGGTTCTTGGTGGAGTATCCAGTTTCTAAGAGAAAGAGTGGGCGACGGTCATTTCAGAGCTGGGAGTTGAGTTTCTGAAATCGGGTGTTGATTTCGAAGCCTCCTTCTTCATTGCGGTGAAGACGAAGCTGGAAGGTGAGCGAAGTTTGTAGGCTTAATACAGTAAGTTGCTTTTTCTTCTTCTTGGAGTATCCTGTTCGAAGGTGCTTCGTTTCCATATCTCCCTGAAGTCTGAGTAAGGGATCGGTGGACGAGGTTCTTGTCAGGCGATTTCATTGTGCGAAGTTGGTTCTTACGAACGCTGAGAAATTACCGTTTTGAAGTGGGTCGCTCGTCGATCTGCGGTGAAACCAGTCCATACAAAGCATTTGCTCGTCGTTTGCGGCGGTTCTAGTCCAGACGAAGCATTTGCTTGTCGGTGGTTCTTGGACTTGCCGGTTTTCAGACGCAACTGAGTTTTGAGGCGACCGGTTTGTCCTTCGTCGGTTGGTGTTTCAGTGCATACGAAGCTGAGTTTTGTTTCGGAGGCTGTGGATTTCGTCAGACGTTCTCTGGTTTTCAGACAATTCAGTCGTGTTCGCTTGTCGGTCGGTGGAGAATCCAGTTCAGACGAAGTCTTGCTCGTCGGTCTTGGAGTTCTTTGTGGCGGCCGAAGTTGGGTTTTTTCTGCCGTTCGATCTGGTTTCGGGAGGCGATTTGCTGTGGGAACCGAAGCCTCCACGACGATCTATTCGTGAACTGGGTGGCCCTTGAGCTTGGGTTTCGTCCGCTGAAGAAGACAACCCAGTAGCTGTTTCTGCAGCTGCTTGCCGAAGCTGATCCAAAGCTAAGTCTTGGAGCAGAGCTATTTCAAAACAAAAATTGCTGTTTTTACGAAGCTTGCTAGTCTGAAGCAGTACAAGCTGTTGGCTGACGCTGCAAAGTTTAAGCTTAATTTGTGCTGTGGTAGGTCAGGGTAAGTTTTCTTTGGTGCCCATTTATTGTGCCCATTTATTTTTGTTGCAAGGGTTGCTGCCCTGGTGTTTGGTGAGGGTTGGTGCCCTATTCGTGTTTATTTTTTCTTTTGGGTTGGTGCCCATTTATTTTTGTTGCAAGGGTTGCTGCCCTGGTGATTTGGTGAGGGTTGGTGCCCTATTTGTGTTTTCTTCTTTTTTATGAGTCTGGTTATGGGGGATGCTGTTGAGATTGAGCGTCTGAATAAACTGGTTGAGAAGCTCAGTAATGAGCTGAATGAGCAGTATAAGGTTAAGTCCGTATTTCCTGAGGGTGATAATAAAATGTTACCCAATGTTTCACAACAGGGGTCTCCTAAAAAAGGAAAGGATCTTGTGATAGATGTAGTTTCAGGTGGGGTTTCAAATGAACACCAAGTGTATGTAGAAAGGTCTGAAATTAATCTGTGTGATGAGGGTACTAAGGTTGTTTGTCCCTTCCGTCTCTTCGATGAATGGGAATTTTTCAGGGGTGAGTGAAAAATTGCCGAAGCTAGGGGGTGATGTAGGTACTGTTAAACCTACGTTATCTTGGGCTGATACTCTAATTAAAAATATTTCAAAGAACAAAATGCAATTAAAATACTTCCCACAAGCTGTGAAAGATAAAATTGTTGAAATACCTTATGATGTCGAAATGAAGGGGTGTTATTTGTGGAGGGATTGCTTAGTGGGTTATTGTATGGATAGGAAACTACCATTCCCAACGGTAAATTCCATTGCAAAGAGACTCTGGGGTAATAATGGGATGACTGAGGTTATGAGCCTTGATAGGGGTTTCTTTTTGTTCAAGTTTGATAGTACTGAAAGTAGTAATTCTATTATAGAAAGCGGACCTTGGCATTTTGCAAACCAGCTTATGGTGTTGCAAAAGTGGAGGCCTGATCTTGCTATCTATAAACAAGGGTTAAAAAGTGTTCCAATATGGGCTAAATTTTATCATATTCCATTACAATTGTGGACTCCGGATGGGTTGGGATATATTGCTAGCATTTTGGGGAGACCTCTATATACTGATTCTCAAACTGATGATAGGGGTAGATTAAATTATGCCAGGATGTGTATTGAGGTGGATATTAAAGCTGAATTTCCGTCTGAGGTAGGGGTCAAGTTAGCTGATGGGAGAATTGTCACTATTGGTGTTGAATATCAATGGATACCCATGAAATGTGAGCATTGTGAGATTTTTGGACATTCTTCCAAAAATTGTGTTAAAATGAAAGTCCAAAATGCAATTCAAAAATCTAAAGAGACTAAGAAAGAATGGGTTGTTGTAGGGAAGAAAGTCGGTGAAACAAGTAATTCTGAGGCAATAAATCAGGAGCAGGTTATACCTAAAGATATTCAGAATTTAGGAAATAAAGTTGTTGAGGTTGAGATTATTGTAGAGTCAAATGAATTAAAAAATCATGAGGCTCTGGTGAATGTAAATGAATTGAAGATAGATGAGCCTAGGGATAATACAAATGTTCTTTCACCTAATAAATTCTCATGCCTGGGAGATTTTGATGATGGGGAGATAATGGAGGATTGGGGAATAGATACAGTAAATGAAAAGGAAGGTTTTATACATGATCTAGGGAGAAGGGTAGAGGAAGAAAAGAATGGTCATAAAGCTGGGGAAAACCCTCTGAGTATAAAAGAGATAGGGAGTAAGAGCTCTATTTCCTTGTTAGTCTCAGGTGTTGGTACGGTGGGCCCCATTTCTAACAAGAAATTTAAAACTAAAAGGGTCTTGAAAAGAGAGGATAAGGGGGGAGATCAGTCTGCTCAAAATTAGTTTCCATATGAATTGCTATATTTGGAATGTTCGTGGTCTTAACGGGGAGGTGAAACAGAAGGAAATTAAGTTAATGATTAAATCATTAGATATTTCTATATTTTGTTTGATTGAGACAAAGGTTTTAAAGAACAATGTTGATAAAGTGATGAAAGTGATTTGCCCAGGTTGGAAGTTAGTTAATAATTATGATTTTGCGGATTTGGGAAGATTATGGATTTGTTGGGACCCAAAGAAAATGAATGTGGATTTATTGAAGGGCAATGCTCAATTTCTTCATTGTAAAGTGAGTACTGTTGATAAAATCTATAATTGCTTCGCTACATTTATTTATGGAAGTAATGATTATATTGAGAGAAGGATTTTATGGAAAGAGTTGTTGGATATTTCCATGGCTATGAAGAACAGCCCCTGGATTTGTGTGGGTGACCTAAATGCTATTAGATATCAACATGAGAAATGGGGTGGGGATGACAAGTGGAATGCAAAAATGAGGGAATGTGGGCAGGCTCTAGATAGAGCAGGATTAATGGATTTGAAGTATAATGGTATCAAATTTTCTTGGTCCAATGGTCATGTGTTTTGTAAGCTGGATAGATGCTTAGTGAACTCAGCTTGGGTTGATTATTTTCAATCCACTGAAGTTTCTTTTTTGCCTCCAGGGGTTTCGGACCATGCTTGTATTACGGTTAAAATCTCTATGGAGGTAGAGAGGGTTAAAAGACCATTTAGGTTCAACAATTTTCTAACTAAACATGAAAAGTTTACTCAGGTGGTGAGAGATGCGTGGAATGGCCATGTTACTGGGAGTAAAATGTTTGTGGTAAATCAGAAGCTGAAAATGGTAAAGAATGCTTTGAAAATTTTAAATAAAACTCACTTTGATAATTTACCAACTCAAGTGTCTGAAGCTAGGAAAAAGTTATTAAACATTCAATGCTTGGTGGATTTGGATCCTGGAAATCACGAATTTCAAAGAATAGAAAAGGACTGTCTTAAACAATTTTATAAAGTGTCAAATGCCGAGGAATGTTTATATAGACAGCTATCGAGGATTCAATGGCTGAGGCTAGGTGATCAAAACACCAGCTATTTTCATAAGATTGCTAATCAGAGGAAAGCTCTTAACAATATAGTCTCCATAACTATAGAGGATGGCACTGTTCTGACTGATAAAGGTGATGTTAGTAGAGAGATTGTGGGATTTTACAAGAATCTTTTTGCCAAGAGAGAAGAGGTCAGGATCCCTGTTTTGAATGAGTTTATTCAAAACCCTATTTCCCTAAAGCAAAGTATGGACATGAATAGAGATGTGACCAGAGAAGAAATAAAAGCTACTTTCCTTGCAATAAAAGATGACAAAGCCCCAGGTCCGGATGGTTTGAATGCAGTGTTTTATAAGGCGACCTGGGACGTTATTGGAAATGAGGTGGTGGATGCCATTTTGGATTTCTTTGCATCAGGTCAATTGCTTTCTGAAGTAAACTGTACTTCCATTTCTCTCATCCCCAAAGTTGATAATCCTACCAAAGTGACGGAGTTTAGGCCTATTTCAGTATGCAATGTGTTGTATAAATGCATAGCAAAAATTATTGCTAATAGGTTGAAACCCATTCTAGACTTGAGTATAAGGGCAAATCAATCTGGGTTTGTTCCGGGTAGGAGTATTTGTGATAATGTCCTGCTAGCTCAAGAGATATTACTCCATTACCATAAAGATGAGCCTCCAGCTAGAGTTGCCATGAATCATATGGAGAACAATACTCCATTATAAGACTCATATGGAGAACAATACTATAAACCATAATCCAAATCATTCTAACTGGACCTTTAATTTCTCTCAAACCTCACTTTCTTTCTAAGTGAGACAGATTTCACTCGAATCATCATATAAGTTGAATCGGTGTTTGTTCAACATTCCTTGCCCATTACAAGACTCATATGGAGAACAATACTATAAACCATAGTCCAAATCAATCGAACTGGACCTTTTATTTCTCTCTATCCTCTCTTTCTTTCTAACGAGACAAATTTCACTCGAATCATCACATAAGTTGAATCGGTGTTTGTTCATAATTCCTTCCCCATTATAAGACTCATATGGAGAACAATACTATAAACCATAGTCTAAATCATTCTAAGTGGACCTTTTCTTTCTCCCCTAGCTCCTTTTCTTTCTAAGTGGGAAGGATTTCACTCGAATCGTCATATATGTTGAAAAGGTCTTTGGTCATCATTCATTCACCATTAAAAGAGTCATATGGAGAACAATACTATAAACCATAGCACAAATCATTCTAACTGGACCGTTTCCTTCTCTCCAACCTCACTTTCTTTCTATGTGAGACAGATTTCACTCGAATCATAATATAAGTTGAAACGGTCTTTGTTCATCATTCATTCACAATTATAAGACTCATATGGAGAACAATACTATAAATCATAGTCCAAATTATTCTAACTGGACCTTTTTTATCTCTCCAAGCTCCTTATCTTTCTAAGTGGGACGAATTTCACACGAATCGTCATATAAGTTGAAACGGTCTTTGTTCATCATTCATTCACCATTATAGGACTCGTATGGGAACAATACAATAAACCACAGCCCAAATCATTCTAACTGGACCTTTTCTTTCTCTACAACCTCACTTTCTTTTTAAGTGAGACAAATTTCAATCGAATCATCATATAAGTTGAATCGGTCTTTGTTCATCATTCCTTCACCATTATAAGACTCATATGGAGAACAATACTATAAACCAGAGTCCAAATCATTCTAACTGGACCTTTTATTTCTCTAAAACCTCACTTTCTTTCTAAGTGAGACAGATTTCACTCAAATCATCCTATAAGTTGAATCGGTGTTTGTTCATCATTCCTTGCCCAATATAAGACTCATATGGAGAACAATACTATAAACCAGAGTCCAAATCATTCTAACTGGACCTTTTATTTCTCTAAAACCTCACTTTCTTTCTAAGTGAGACGGATTTCACTCAAATCATCCTATAAGTTGAATCGGTGTTTGTTCATCATTCCTTGCCCAATATAAGACTCATATAGAGAACAATACTATAAACCATAGCCGAAATCATTATAACTGGACCGTTTCCTTCTCTCCAACCTCACTTTTTTTCTAAGTGAGACAGATTTCACTCGAATCATCATATAAGTTGAAACGGTCTTTGTTCATCATTCATTCACAATTAAAAGACTCATATGGAGAACAATACTATAAACCATAGTCTAAATCATTCTAACTAGACCTTTTCTTTCTCCCCTAGCTCCTTCTCTTTCTAAGTGAGACAGATTTCAATCGAATCATCATATAAGTTGAATCAGTCATTGTTCATCATTCCTTCACCATTATAAGACTCATATGGAGAGCAATACTATAAACCGTTTCCTTCTCTCCAACCTCACTTTCTTTCTAAGTGAGACAGATTTCACTCGAATCATCATATAAGTTGAAACGGTCTTTGTTCATCATTCATTCACAATTAAA
Source organism: Cornus suecica (assembly GCA_963922005.1). NCBI lineage: Eukaryota > Viridiplantae > Streptophyta > Magnoliopsida > Cornales > Cornaceae > Cornus > Cornus suecica. The sequence continues at coordinate 41,816,936 of OY998246.1, read as the reverse complement.
AGACTCATATGTAGAACAATACTATAAATCATAGTCTAAATCATTCTAACTAAACCTTTTCTATATCTCCAAGTTACTTTTCTATCTAAGTGGGACGAATTTCACTCGAATCGTCATATTAGTTGAAACGGTCTTTGTTCATCATTCATTTACCATTATAAGACTCATATGGAGAACAATACTATAAACAATAATCCAAATCATTCTAACTGGACCTTTTTTTTTTTTTTTGTTTTTTTTTGTTTTTTTTTTTTTTGAAAAGTAAGTCAATATTATAGAAAATTAAAAAATGGCTAGAAGCCTACAAAATACTTGGGGCATACCCCAAGGGTGGAACCCCCAAACCCACCAGATAGTTAAGCTTAACTCTAAACACAGGGGATTATACAAGAGAATCACCATAACCCTTACAACAATAAAACAAGTCTGATAAAACATGAGACTATAGGAACCAATGTTTAACATATCTCTAGAGCACCTCCCCAGAAATATAATATACATAATCTTCATCAGATTACAGAAATTAATTTCTATCACAGCGAGAGTCTTCATAGGCATCCGAACCCCTTGAACTTCAGCAACCCACTTATAAATCTGCACAGTATAAACAAAGGGATCAAAAGATAATGCAACATTTATAAAAAAGATCACAAAGCACCTCCCACGAAGTCTGAACCATTTCCTGAACCATAATCCCATAAACACTGACTCTCTACCACTCATCCAAACACAAACCCAGAACATAAATTCCAGGAAAACTAAGCAAATATTCCCCTCACCCAGTGCTTGAAACTCTATCTCCATTTTGAATATCCAACAAGTGATACAATCTAAATTTGATAGAAGAATTTATCTCCTGAACAAGTTGAACCTCCTTTTTAAACTCTCCTGCATACAACCTGAGGTTTCTCTCCCTCCATAAGATGTAAACACTTGCAGCCAATGCGAGTTTGGTAACACATGCCTTTAAAGTATTGTTAGTACAATGGTCATTGCACCAATTTACTATATCCACCCACTTTTTCCCAACTTGCTTCAAACCATTTTCACTAGCAACCGAAGACCAAACTTGAGAAGAGAAACTGCATTCAAAAAATAGATGTTCCCTGTTTTCACACGGTAAGTCACAGAAGACACATTTTTGTTGCTGAAGCAACCCATAAATGACCAATTTATCTTGAGTTTGCATCCTATTATGAATTAAAGTCCATAAAATGAAAGCATGTCTTGGAATATTATTTGGGAACCACACAGTCTTGTACCATTTAACTTGACTATCCCTGTTCCTTAACAAATTCCAAGCCGAACTAATAGAATACTTACCCTTGGTAGGCTTCCAAATCAGAGTGTCAACATCATGGCAATCAGGAGGGGGGAGGATTGCAATATCATCTCTTAACTCCATTAATTTGTGAGAGTTTGCAAAAGGAGGGTACCATTGCCCATTTCTGATTATGGCATTGACTTTGCAATTGGTTCTTAACCCAGAATCATACCTGATCCTATCCCCATGTTTTTCTACAATAGAAGTGGGATACAACCAATCATCATGCCAAAGAAGAATATTATTGCCATTCCCAACCTTGTACTCAATGTAATGTCTAAATGTATCTCTTAGCCCCATTATCTTTTTCCATGACCAAGATCTTTTATCCGGAACCTTAAGCAACCAAAAATTTTGGTCTTTCATGAGCTCTATCCTAGCCCACTTACTCCAAAGGTTGGAGGGAATAGGCTGCAACAGGTTCCAAAGCTGCTTACCAATAGCAGCCACATTCCAAGCTATCAAATCTTTTAAGCCTAAGCCCCCTTCATCCTTCGGCAGACACACTTTAGTCCATGCCATTTTCTCACCTCCACTCTTCAAGTCAGCCCCTCTCCACAAGAATTTCCTCATAATCTCATTCAGCTGTTTAAACACCGATTTTGGAAGGATATAAGTAGAACTCCAATAAACTTGAACTGAAAACAACACCGAGGCAATCAATTGTAACCTACCCGCAAAGGAAAGGAATCTGCAATTCCAAGATTGAACCCTTCTAGTAATTTTCAAAACTAACTCTTGACAATCATTGGCATTAAGCTTAGAAGAAATCAGAGGCACCCCTAGATACTTGACAGGCAATTTTCCAATTGAAAAGTTGGACCCGCGGATAATATTATCCAAAACTCTACCCTCCACACCCGATGTAAAAATGGAGCTCTTTGAGGTATTAGGAAATAAACCTGAAAAATCACTAAACTTCCTCAATACATCCAACATACAATTCACTGAATTTTCACTACCCTCACAGAAGAGGAATAGGTCATCAGCAAACATCAAGTGATTAATCTCCAATTTTTTACATTTGGTATGGAACTTAAACGCGTCATTTTTCCCCAACTTATTCAACATTCCTGAGAGAACTTCCATACACATCACAAAAAGATAAGGAGACATAGGGTCCCCTTGCCTAAGCCCTCTTCCCCCTTTGAAAAACCCTTCAAGAGCTCCATTAATATTAATAGAAAACTTAGGAGAAGAGCAACAAGCAAGAATCCAACCTCTAACTCTTTCAGGCAACCCAAAACACTTCAACACCTCACCCAAAAAATCCCAAGAGACAGAATCATAAGCTTTAGTCAAATCAATTTTCATGGCAACTCTAGCTGGGAACTCATCTTTATGGTAATGGAGTAATATCTCTTGTGCTAGCAAAATATTATCACAAATACTCCTACCAGGAACAAACCCTTATTGATTTGCACTTATACTCGATTCTAGAATGGGCTTCAGCCTATTAGCAATAATTTTGGCTATGCATTTATACAGCACATTGCAAACTGAAATAGGCCTAAACTCTGTCACTTTAGTAGGATTATCCACTTTGGGAATAAGAGAGATGGAAGTACAATTTAACTCAGAAAGCAACTGCCCTGAAGCAAAAAAATCCATAATGGCATCCACCACCTCATTTCCAATAACATCCCATGCAGCCTTATAAAACACAGCATTCAGACCATCCGGCCCTGGAGCTTTGTCATCTTTTATAGCAAGGAAAGTAGCTTTGATTTCTTCTCTGGTCACATCTCTATTCATATCCCTACCTTGCTAAAGAGAAATAGGATGTTGAATAAACTCATTCAAAACAGGGATCCTGACCTCCCCTCTCTTAGCAAAGAGGCTCTTGTAAAAACCCACAATCTCTCTATTAACATCACTTTTATCAGTCAGGACTGTGCCATCCTCTTTAGTTATTGAAACAATATTGTTATGAAATTTTCTTTGATTTGCTATCTTATGAAAATAGCTGGTGTTTTGATCTCCTAGCCTCAGCCATTGAATCCTAGATAACTGTCTATATAAACATTCCTCCGCATTTGACACTTTGTAAAATTTCTTAAGACTATCTTTTTCAAAGCATTCTTAACCATTTTCAGCTTCTGACTTACCACAAACATTTTACTCCCCGTAACCTGGCCATTCCACGCTTCTCTCACCACTTGAGTAAACTTTTCATGTTTAGTTAAAAAATTGTTGAACCTAAACGGTCTTTTAACCCTCTCTACCTCCATAGGAATTTTAACCGTAATACAAGCATGATCCGAAACCCCTGGAGGCAAAAAGGAAACTTCAGTGGTTTGAAAATAATCAACCCAAGCTGAATTCACTAAGCATCTATCCAGCTTACTAAACACATGACCATTGGACCAAGAAAATTTGATACCATTATACTTCAAATCCATTAATCCTGCTTTGTCAAGAGCCTGACCACATTCCCTCATTTTTGCATTCCACTTCTCATCCCCACCCCATTTCTCATGCTGATATCTAATAGCATTTAAATCACCCGCACAAAACCAAGGGCTGTTCTTCAAAGTCATGGAAATATCAAAAAGCTCTTTCCATAAAATCCTTCTCTCAATATAATCATTACTTCCATAAATAAAGGTAGCAAAGCAGTTCCATTTATTATCAACAGTTCTCACTTTACAATGAAGAAACTGAGCACTGCCCTTTAATAAATCGACATTCATCTTCTTTGGGTCCCAACAAATCCATAATCTCCCCAAATCCGCAAACTCATAATTATTAACTAACCTCCAACCTGGGCAAATCACTTTCAACACCTTATCAACATTGTTCTTTAAAACCTTTGTCTCAATCAAACAAAAAATAGAAATATCTAGAGAATTAATCATTAACTTAATTTCCTTCTGTTTCACCTCACCATTAAGACCACGAACATTCCAAATATAGCAATTCATATGGAAAACTAATTTTGAGTAGACTGATCACCCCCTCTTTCCTCTCTTTTCAAGACCCTTTTAGTTTTAAATTTCTTGTTAGAAATGGGGCCCATCCTACCAACACCTGAAACTAACAAAGAAATTGGGCTTTTACTCCCTTTCTCTTTTGTACTGATCAGAGGGTTTTCTCCAGCTTTATGTACAGGCTTCTCATCCTCTACCATTCCCCCTGGTTCATGTATAAAACCTTCCTTTTCATTATCAATATCAATTCCCCAATCTTCCATTATTTCCCCTTCATCAAAATCGCCCAAGCATGCGAATTTATTAAGAGAAAGAACATTTGTATTATCCCTAGGAGCCTCTATCTTCAATTCATTAACATTCACTAGAACCTCATGATTTTTTAATTCATTTGACTCAACAATATTCTCAACCTCAACTACATTATTTTCTTCATTCTGAATGTCTTTAGGTATAACATTAACCTGCTCCTGATGCATTGCATTAGAATTACTTGTTTCTCCACTTTTCTTCCCAACAACAACCCATTCTTTCTTAATTTCTTTAGTTTTTTTAATAGCATTTTGGACTTTCATTTTAACACAATTTTTGGACGAATGTCCAAAAATCTCACAATGTTCACATTTCATGGGCACCCATTGATATTCAACACCAATAGTAACAATTCTCCCATCCGCCAACTTGACCCCTACCTCAGAAGGAAATTCAGCTTTAATGTCAACCTCAATACACATCCTGGCATAATTTAATCTACCCCTATCATCAGTTTGAGAATCAGTATATAGAGGTCTCCCCAAAATGCTAGCAATATAACCCAACCCATCCGGCGTCCACAATTGTAATGGAACATGATAAAATTTAGCCCATATTGGAACACTTTTTAACCCTTGTTTATAGATAGCAAGATCAGGCCTCCACTTTTGCAACACCATAAGCTGGTTTGCAAAATGCCAAGGTCCGCTTTCTATAATAGAATTACTACTTTCAGCACTATCAAATTTGAACAAAAAAAAACCCCTATCAAGACTCATCACCTCAGTCATCCCATTTTTACCCCAGAGTCTCTTTGCAATGGAATTTACAGTTGGGAATGGTAGTTTCCTATCCATACAGTATCCCACTAGGCAATCCCTCCACAAATAACACCCCTTCATTTCGACATCATAAGGTATTTCAACAATTTTATCTTTCACAGCTTGTGGGAAGTATTTTAATTGCATTTTGTTCTTTGAAATATTTTTAATTAGAGTATCTGCCCATGACAAAGTAGGTTTAACAGGACCTTCATCACCCCCTAGCTTCGGCAAGTTTTCACTCACCCCAGAAAAATTCTCATTCATCAAAGAGACTGAAGGAACAACAACCTTAGCACCCTCAGCACACAGATTAATTTCAGACCTTACTACATACTCTTGGTGTTCATTTGAAACCCCACCTGAAACTACTTCAATTACAGAATCATTTCCTTTATTCGAAGACTCCTGTTGTGAAACATTGTGTAACATTTTATTATCACTCTCAGGAATGCCAGACTTAACCTTATCCTGCTCATTCAGTTCATTTCTAAGCTTCTCAACCAGTTTATTCAGACGCTCAATCTCAACAGCATCCCCCATAACCAGACTCATTAAAAAAAAAGGAAAACAAAAAACACAAATAGGGCACCAACCCTCACCAAATTCACCAGGTCAGCAACCCTTGCAACAAAAGAAATGGGCACCAAATCAAAAAAAAAAAAAGGAAAAAAAACACATATAGGGCACCAACCCTCACCAAATTCACCAGGGCAGCAACCCTTGCAACAAAAAGAAATGGGCACCAACCCAAATAGTGATAGAAAACCTTACTCAGCACACTCAGTTCAAATGTAGCAATGAAGGTTCACAATCACCAGCTAATGAGATCAGCTTCAATGATGGTTCACAATCACAGCTAATGAACCGAGAAACAATCAGCTACAGCTACGAGCTCAGCTCCTCTCAGCAGCCAAGCACGAACACACAGTTGAACTCAGATTTCAGGGTACAGTAAGTCTTCGAACCGCTCAGCAGAGCAAAGTAGCTCAGAGCAAGCACCCAACAATCTCAGCAGCAGCAACAGACAGTTCGTCTTCACTGGAACTGCTATCGCCCCTTAGAAAGCACAGGGCTTCGTTTTCACAGCTTCGGACAACAGTAATCACAGAACAGCTTCAATAATTTCAGACCCAACCTAGTTTCGGATGAACCAGGTCGTCGACTTCAAGCGGCGGACAGAACCACCCTTCGTCTTCCAAAAATAACGGCTCCCGAACACCTCAAACCCAGCTTCGGCAACAGTAGCAACTTCGATATTTGCAGAATCAGCTTCAGATGCAACACAGGAATGATGGGCAGACCTTGGCCAAAACGTTCCTTACTCAGACTTCAGGCTACGATTTTGACGGCACCCCGAGAAGCTTCAAAGAGTCGTCGAACAGCACCCCACTTCGTCTGCCAAATCACGGTTTCCGAACCCATGTCACTCGTCAGTAAGCCACGAACTCAGCTCGCGCAGCGCCGACGATCAATTCGTCTGAAAGAAAGGGCCACACAGCTCACGAACAGGTCGTCGTAGATGCTTCGGTTCCTACAGCAGATCGCCTCCCGAACCAGGTCGTCGGCTTCAAAGCTACTCCCCAGATCGCCCCTTTACAGACAATGATTTCGAACGGCAGATGCAAACTCCAATTTCGGCCGCCACAAAAGAACTCCAAGACCTAGACGAACACCTTGAACATTACCAACTCGTAATGAAAACTCAGTGTTTTAATCATGAGATAGCCTAACTCATACTCACTCAGTGGAAAAAAAGAGAATAATACTTGGTCAAACTGAATTTGACCGAGTCAACTCAACTCAAATTCACTAACCCATTTATAGAGAGAAGGCAGAGCTTCTCTCTCTAAAAAACTGCACTCTAACTTGTTTTGACTTCCTCTCTAACTGGACCTTTAATTTCTCTCAAACCTCACTTTCTTTCTAAGTGAGACAGATTTCACTCGAATCATCATATAAGTCGAATCGGTGTTTGTTCAACATTCATTGCCCATTACAAGACTCATATGGAGAACAATACTATAAATCATAGTCCAAATTATTCTAACTGGACCTTTTTTATCTCTCCAAGCTCATTATCTTTCTAAGTGGGACGAATTTCACACGAATCGTCATATAAGTTGAAACGGTCTTTGTTCATCATTCATTCACCATTATAGGACTCGTATGGGAACAATACAATAAACCACAGCCCAAATCATTCTAACTGGACCTTTTTTTTTTTTTTTTTTTTTTTGAAAGGTAAGTCAATTGTATAGAAAATCAAAAAATGGCTAGAAGCCTACAAAATACTTGGGGCATTCCCCAAGGGTGGAACCCCCAAAACCACCAAAGAGTTAAGCTTAACTCTAAACACAGGGGGATATGAAAAAAAATCACCATAACCCTGACATCAATAAAACAAGTCTGATAATACATAAGACTATAGCAACCAATGTTTAACATATCTCTAGAACACCTCACTACAAATAAAATATACATAATCTTCATCAGATTGCAAAATTTTATTCCTATCCCAGTGAGGGTCTTCATAGCCATCCGATCCCCGTGAAACTCAGCCACCAACTTATAAATCTGCACAATGTAAGCAAAGGGATCAAAAGATAATGCAACATTTATAAAATTTATCACAAAACACCTCCCACGAAGTCTGAACCAAATCCTGAACCATACCCCCAACAACACTGAAACATGCTCTCTACCACTCATCCAGACAGATACCCAGAACATAAATTCCATGAAAAAAAAGCAAAAAATATTCCCCTCACCCATTGCTAGAGACTCTATCTCCATTTTGAATATCCAACAAGTGAAACAATCTAAATTTGACTGAAGAATTTATCTCCTTAACAAGTTGATCCTCCTTTTTAAACTCTCCAGCAAACAACCTGAGATTCCTTTCCCTCCATAAAATGTAAACACTAGCAGCCAATGATAGTTTGGTAACACATGCCTTTAAAGTATTATTTGTACAGTGGACATTGCACCAATTTACCATATCCACCCACTTCTTCCCAACATGCCTCAAACCATTTTCAATAGCAACAAAAGACCAAACTTGAGAACAAAAACTGCATTCAAAAAATAGATGCTCCCTACTTTCACACGGTAAGTCACAAAAGACACATTTTTGTTGCTGAAGCATCCCATATAGGACCAATTTATCTTGTGTCTGCAACCTATTATGAATTAAAGTCCATAAAATGAAAGCATGTCTTGGAATATTATTTGGGAACCACACAGTCTTGTACCATTGAACTTGATTATCCATGTTCCTAAACAAATTCCAAGCTGAACTAATAGAGTACTTACCCCTAGTAGGCTTCCAAATCAAAGTATCAACATCATGACAATTTGGAGGGGGGAGGGCAGCAATATCATCTCTTAACTCCATTAATTTATGAGAGTTTGCAAAAGGAGGAAACCACTGCCCATTTCTGATTATAGTACTGACTTTACAATTGTTTCTTAACCCAGAATCATACCTAATCCTATCCCCATGTTTTTCTACAATAGAATTGGGATACAACCAATCATCATGCCAAAGAAGAATATTTTCGCCATTCCCAACCTTGTACTCAATGTACTGTCTAACTGGACCTTTTCTTTCTCTCCAACCTCACTTTCTTTTTAAGTGAGACAAATTTCAATCGAATCATCATATAAGTTGAATCGGTCTTTGTTCATCATTCCTTCACCATTATAAGACTCATATGGAGAACAATACTATAAACCAGAGTCCAAATCATTCTAACTGGACCTTTTATTTCTCTAAAACCTCACTTTCTTTCTAAGTGAGACGGATTTCACTCAAATCATCCTATAAGTTGAATCGGTGTTTGTTCATCATTCCTTGCCCAATATAAGACTCATATGGAGAACAATACTATAAACCATAGCCGAAATCATTCTAACTGGACCGTTTCCTTCTCTCCAACCTCACTTTTTTTCTAAGTGAGACAGATTTTACTCGAATAATCACATAAGTTGAAACGGTCTTTGTTCATCATTCATTCACAATTAAAAGACTCATATGGAGAACAATACTATAAACCATAGTCTAAATCATTCTAACTAGACCTTTTCTTTCTCCCCTAGCTCCTTCTCTTTCTAAGTGAGACAGATTTCACTCGAATCATCATATAAGTTGAATCAGTCATTGTTCATCATTCCTTCACCATTATAAGACTCATATGGAGAGCAATACTATAAACCATAGCCGAAATCATTCTAACTGGACCGTTTCCTTCTCTCCAACCTCACTTTCTTTCTAAGTGAGACAGATTTCACTCGAATCATCATATAAGTTGAAACGGTCTTTGTTCATCATTCATTCACAATTAAAAGACTCATATGTAGAACAATACTATAAATCATAGTCTAAATCATTCTAACTAAACATTTTCTTTCTCTCCAAGCTCCTTTTCTTTCTAAGTGGGACGAATTTCACTCGAATCGTCATATTATTTGAAACGGTCTTTGTTCATCATTCATTCACCATTATAAGACTCATATGGAGAACAATACTATAAACCATAATCCAAATCATTCTAGCTGGACCTTTAATTTCTCTCAAACCTCACTTTCTTTCTAAGTGAGACAGATATCACTCGAATCATCATATAAGTTGAATCGGTGTTTGTTCAACATTCCTTGCCCATTACAAGACTCATATGGAGAACAATACTATAAACCATAGTCCAAATCAATCGAAATGGACCTTTTATTTCTCTCTATCCTCTCTTTCTTTCTAATGAGACAAATTTCACTCGAATCATCACATAAGTTGAATCGGTGTTTGTTCATAATTCCTTCCCCATTATAAGACACATATGGAGAACAATACTATAAACCATAGTCTAAATCATTCTAAGTGGACCTTTTCTTTCTCCCCTAGCTCCTTTTCTTTCTAAGTGGGAAGGATATCACTCGAATCGTCATATATGTTGAAAAGGTCTTTGGTCATCATTCATTCACCATTAAAAGAGTCATATGGAGAACAATACTATAAACCATAGCACAAATCATTCTAACTGGACCGTTTCCTTCATTCCAACCTCACTTTCTTTCTATGTGAGACAGATTTCACTCGAATCATAATATAAGTTGAAACGGTCTTTGTTCATCATTCATTCACAATTATAAGACTCATATGAAGAACAATACTATAAATCATAGTCCAAATTATTCTAACTGGACCTTTTTTATCTCTCCAAGCTCCTTATCTTTCTAAGTAGGACGAATTTCACACGAATCGTCATATAAGTTGAAACGGTCTTTGTTCATCATTCATTCACCATTATAGGACTCGTATGGGAACAATATAATAAACCATAGCCCAAATCATTCTAACTGGACCTTTTATTTCTCTAAAACCTCACTTTCTTTCTAAGTGAGACAGATTTCACTCAAATCATCCTATAAGTTGAATCGGTGTTTGTTCATCATTCCTTGCCCAATATAAGACTCATATGGAGAACAATACTATAAACCAGAGTCCAAATCATTCTAACTGGACCTTTTATTTCTCTAAAACCTCACTTTCTTTCTAAGTGAGACAGATTTCACTCAAATCATCCTATAAGTTGAATCGGTGTTTGTTCATCATTCCTTGCCCAATATAAGACTCATATGGAGAACAATACTATAAACCAGAGTCCAAATCATTCTAACTGGACCTTTTATTTCTCTAAAACCTCACTTTCTTTCTAAGTGAGGAGATTTCACTCGAATCATCATATAAGTCGAATCGGTGTTTGTTCAACATTCCTTGCCCATTACAAGACTCATATGGAGAACAATACTATAAATCATAGTCCAAATTATTCTAACTGGACCTTTTTTATCTCTTCAAGCTCATTATCTTTCTAAGTGGGACGAATTTCACACGAATCGTCATATAAGTTGAAACGGTCTTTGTTCATCATTCCTTCACCATAATAAGACTCATATGGAGAACAATACTATAAACCAGAGTCCAAATCATTCTAACTGGACCTTTTATTTCTCTAAAACCTCACTTTCTTTGTAAGTGAGACAAATTTCACTCAAATCATCCTATAAGTCGAATCGTTGTTTGTTCATCATTCCTTGCCCAATATAAGACTCTTATGGAGAACAATACTATAAACCAGAGTCCAAATCAATCTAACTGGACCTTTTATTTCTCTAAAACCTCACTTTCTTTCTAAGTGAGACAGATTTCACTCAAATCATCCTATAAGTTGAATCGGTGTTTGTTCATCATTCCTTGCTCAATATAAGACTCATATGGAGAACAATACTATAAACCATAGCCGAAATCATTCTAACTGGACCGTTTCCTTCTCTCCAACCTCACTTTTTTTCTAAGTGAGACAGATTTCACTCGAATCATCACATAAGTTGAAACGGTCTTTGTTCATCATTCATTCACAATTAAAAGACTCATATGGAGAACAATACTATAAACCATAGTCTAAATCATTCTAACTAGACCTTTTCTTTCTCCCCTAGCTCCTTCTCTTTCTAAGTGAGACAGATTTCACTCGAATCATCATATAAGTTGAATCAGTCATTGTTCATCATTCCTTCACCATTATAAGACTCATATGGAGAGCAATACTATAAACCATAGCCGAAATCATTCTAACTGGACCGTTTCCTTCTCTCCAACCTCACTTTCTTTCTAAGTGAGACAGATTTCACTCGAATCATCATATAAGTTGAAACGGTCTTTGTTCATCATTCATTCACAATTAAAAGACTCATATGTAGAACAATTCTATAAATCATAGTCTAAATCATTCTAACTAAACATTTTCTATCTCTCCAAGCTCCTTTTCTTTCTAAGTGGGACGAATTTCACTCGAATAGTCATATTAGTTGAAACGGTCTTTGTTCATCATTCATTCACCATTATAAGACTCATATGGAGAACAATACAATAAACCATAATCCAAATCATTCTAACTGGACCTTTAAGTTCTCTCAAACCTCACTTTCTTTCTAAGTGAGACAGATATCACTCGAATCATCATATAAGTTTAATCGGTGTTTGTTCAACATTCCTTGCCCATTACAAGACTCATATGGAGAACAATACTATAAACCATAGTCCAAATCAATCGAAATGGACCTTTTATTTCTCTCTATCCTCTCTTTCTTTCTAATGAGACAAATTTCACTCGAATCATCACATAAGTTGAATCGGTGGTTGTTCATAATTCCTTCCCCATTATAAGACTCATATGGAGAACAATACTATAAACCATAGTCTAAATCATTCTAAGTGGACCTTTTCTTTCTCCCCTAGCTCCTTTTCTTTCTAAGTGGGAAGGATTTCACTCGAATCGTCATATATGTTGAAAAAGTCTTTGGTCATCATTCATTCACCATTAAAAGAGTCATATGGAGAACAATACTATAAACCATAGCACAAATCATTCTAACTGGACCGTTTCCTTCTCTCCAACCTCACTTTCTTTCTATGTGAGACAGATTTCACTCGAATCATAATATAAGTTGAAACGGTCTTTGTTCATCATTCATTCACCTTTATAGGACTCGTATGGGAACAATACAATAAACCACAGCCCAAATCATTCTAACTGGACCTTTTCTTTCTCTCCAACCTCACTTTCTTTTTAAGTGAGACAAATTTCAATCGAATCATCATATAAGTTGAATCGGTCTTTGTTCATCATTCCTTCACAATTATAAGACTCATATGGAGAACAATACTATAAACCAGAGTCCAAATCATTCTAACTGGACCTTTTATTTCTCTAAAACCTCACTTTCTTTCTAAGTGAGACGGATTTCACTCAAATCATCCTATAAGTTGAATCGGTGTTTGTTCATCATTCCTTGCCCAAAATAAGACTCATATGGAGAAGAATACTATAAACCATAGCCGAAATCATTCTAACTGGACCGTTTCCTTCTCTCCAACCTCACTTGTTTTCTAAGTGAGACAGATTTCACTCGAATCATCACATAAGTTGAAACGGTCTTTGTTCATCATTCATTCACAATTAAAAGACTCATATGGAGAACAATACTATAAACCATAGTCTAAATCATTCTAACTAGACCTTTTCTTTCTCCCCTAGCTCTTCTCTTTCTAAGTGAGACAGATTTCACTCGAATCATCATATAAGTTGAATCAGTCATTGTTCATCATTCCTTCACCATTATATGACTCATATGTAGAACAATACTATAAATCATAGTCTAAATCATTCTAACTAAACATTTTCTATCTCTCCAAGCTCCTTTTCTTTCTAAGTGGGACGAATTTCACTCGAATCGTCATATTAGTTGAAACGGTCTTTGTTCATCATTCATTCACCATTATAAGACTCATATGGAGAACAATACTATAAACCATAATCCAAATCATTCTAACTGGACCTTTAATTTCTCTTAAACCTCACTTTCTTTTTAAGTGAGACAGATTTCACTCAAATCATCCTATAAGTTGAATCGGTGTTTGTTCAACATTCCTTGCCCATTACAAGACTCATATGGAGAACTATACTATAAACCATAGTCCAAATCAATCGAACTGGACCTTTTATTTCTCTCTATCCTCTCTTTCTTTCTAATGAGACAAATTTCACTCGAATCATCACATAAGTTGAATCGGTGTTTGTTCATAATTCCTTCCCCATTATAAGACACATATGGAGAACAATACTATAAACCATAGTCTAAATCATTCTAAGTGGACCTTTTCTTTCTCCCCTAACTCCTTTTCTTTCTAAGTGGGAAGGATTTCACTCGAATCGTCATATATGTTGAAAAGGTCTTTGGTCATCATTCATTCATTATTAAAAGAGTCTTATGGAGAACAATACTATAAACCATAGCACAAATCATTCTAACTGGACCGTTTCCTTCTCTCCAACCACACTTTCTTTCTATGTGAGACAGATTTCACTCGAATCATAATATAAATTGAAACGGTCTTTGTTCATCATTCATTCACAATTATAAGACTCATATGGAGAACAATACTATAAATCATAGTCCAAATTATTCTAACTGGACCTTTTTTATCTCTCCAAGCTCCTTTTCTTTCTAAGTGGGACGAATTTCACACGAATCGTCATATAAGTTGAAACGGTCTTTGTTCATCATTCATTCACCATTATAGGACTCGTATGGGAACAATACAATAAACCATAGCCCAAATCATTCTAACTGGACCTTTTCTTTCTCTCCAACCTCACTTTCTTTTTAAGTGAGACAAATTTCAATCGAATCATCATATAAGTTGAATCGGTCTTTGTTCATCATTCCTTCACCATTATAAGACTCATATGGAGAACAATACTATAAACAAGAGTCCAAATCATTCTAACTGGACCTTTTATTTCTCTAAAACCTCACTTTCTTTGTAAGTGAGACAGATTTCACTCAAATCATCCTATAAGTTGAATCGGTGTTTGTTCATCATTCCTTGCCCAATATAAGACTCTTATGGAGAACAATACTATAAACCAGAGTCCAAATCATTCTAACTAGACCTTTTATTTCTCTAAAACCTCACTTTCTTTCTAAGTGAGACAGATTTCACTCAAATCATCCAATAAGTTGAATCGGTGTTTGTTCAACATTCCTTGCCCATTACAAGACTCATATGGAGAACAATACTATAAATCATAGTCCAAATTATTCTAACTGGACCTTTTTTATCTCTTCAAGCTCATTATCTTTCTAAGTGGGACGAATTTCACACGAATCGTCATATAAGTTGAAACGGTCTTTGTTCATCATTCATTCACAATTAAAAGACTCATATGGAGAACAATACTATAAACCATAGTCTAAATCATTCTAACTAGACCTTTTCTTTCTCCCCTAGCTCCTTCTCTTTCTAAGTGAGACAGATTTCACTCGAATCATCATATAAGTTGAATCAGTCATTGTTCATCATTCCTTCACCATTATAAGACTCATATGGAGAGCAATGCTATAAACCATAGCCGAAATCATTCTAACTGGACCGTTTCCTTCTCTCCAACCTCACTTTCTTTCTAAGTGAGACAGATTTCACTCGAATCATCATATAAGTTGAAACGGTCTTTGTTCATCATTCATTCACAATTAAAAGACTCATATGTAGAACAATAATATAAATCATAGTCTAAATCATTCTAACTAAACATTTTCTATCTCTCCAAGCTCCTTTTCTTTCTAAGTGGGACGAATTTCACTCGAATCGTCATATTAGTTGAAACGGTCTTTGTTCATCATTCATTCACCATTATAAGACTCATATGGAGAACAATACTATAAAGCATAATCCAAATCATTCTAACTGGACCTTTAATTTCTCTCAAACCTCACTTTCTTTTTAAGTGAGATAGATTTCACTCGAATCATCATATAAGTTGAATCGGTGTTTGTTCAACATTCCTTGCCCATTACAAGACTCATATGGAGAACTATACTATAAACCATAGTCCAAATCAATCGAACTGGACCTTTTATTTCTCTCTATCCTCTCTTTCTTTCTAATGAGACAATTTTTTAGTTAATTTTTTAGAGAGAGAAGCTCTGCCTTCTCTGTAGAATGGGTTAGTGGAGTGAGTTATGAGTTGACTCGGTTAAACCATGTTTGGCCAATTAATTAGTTATGTTATTCCACTGAGTCATTATGAGTGAAGACCAATATCAGATTCATGTATAGAGTTTCCAAACGAGTTGTTACAGATCTGATTGTTTCTTCTTGAGGTTTTTTCTGAAATTGGGGCGTTGACTTCGATTTTATCCTCTCCAAAGTCTTGTTACAATTGTTTCTTCACACGAACTGCTCGTCAGTGGTCTTGCGAGAAGAACCCAACAGGTTGCTGTGTGCGGGGACAAAGTTGTGAAGTGCGGAGGTTGTGTTTCGGCGACCATCAGGCGAACCTGAAGCTGAGTAAAGTTTCGCTGCAGAGCCATCGTCGGTTTCGTGTTCGGACGCAGTCCTGCTCGTCGGTGGTTCGTGGATTCGAGGAGGCGGCGCTTCCCTGAAGTGCTTGCTGTCCGTCTAACCTGTGATAACCGGTTCTTCAGACGAAGTTTTGGATCATTGGCGGGTGAAGACGACGACCTGCTACGTCTGCGAATGCGCGTTGAAGCTGTTCTGCGAATACTGATAGATCCTACGTCTGCAATTTCTGAGCTGTGACGAATTGATCGTCGGTACTGCACGAGCTGTCGGTTTTGGACGACGAAGTGTGGTTTTATTCGTCCTGGGTTGCCGCGGGTGAAGACGAAGACCTGGTGCGCCGAAACTGGGTTAAGTCTGAAATTTATGTAGCTGCTAACGGTGAAAGCGAGGTTTCGTTACAGTTTTCATCTTTGCTGAGTGCTTGGTCCTGGTTGAAGATTATCAGCTTGTGGGTCTGATTGAAAATCACAGTGTTGCGTATTTGGAGGCTGTGTTCAGGGCGACGAACGGTCTCCATTCTGAAGCTGCTACTATTTTGCTGATTTTGCTGAAGCTTCTACAGGTGCATTTTCTATAACTGTGTTAAGCCTCGGTGTTGCTTATGCTCGGTTGAGTGGTAAGTCTTCTCTTTTCATTTGGGTTTGGTGCCCGTTTATTTGGGTTGGTGCCCTTTTTATTTTTGTTGTGTGACTGTTGGGGTTGATGCCCTAGCTGATTTCATGGTTGACGATATGGGGGAATTATCTAAAAAGGATAAGTTGTTGAAAGAAATTGAGGAACTGAAGGAAGCAATAGCAATTGCTAACTCAGGCAGAGTTACTAAAGTCCAGAAAGATTTAAGTGTTGGTGATGTAGCAAATAAGGAGTCGAAACCTTTTCAAAAAAAAAAATAAGGAGTCGAAAGGACCTGTTGTGAAATCAGGGAATGAAGGTGTGCGAATTGAGGCTAGGTTGGTTAATTCAATTTCAATGAATGGGAAACAGGGATTCAAATATGGGGCTGCTAATGAGGCGCAGGAGTTAAAAAAGGGAGGGAATGGAGCTTCTAATACTGCAAATGTTGGGTTAGTTCAGGCTATTTCTAATTCAATGAATGGGAAGCAGATGGATGATGGCACTGCTAAAGTGGTGCAGGAGTTGAATTTTCAATGTCAATTTCCTGCACTTTGTCCAGTTAAGGAAGGGACTACACCAGAAAATGCACAAACGATGATTGAATTTTTGCCACAGAAGGTTAATGCTAATAAGGAAGGGGTGTCTCCTGTTCCGAGGGTTGAGAATAAGATAGATAATGGGAGTGATGCTAAGGAGAGTTCATGGGCTCAGAGATTAGCATCAAGCATAAAAAATAACAAAATGAAACTCAAATATTATCCGGAAGCAGTGAGTGGTATGTTTGTTAAACCCCCAATTGATGTAGGGTTGAAGGGTAGTTTAGCCTGGAATGATTCTTTGGTGGGACATTTTTTTGATAAGAAGCTGCCGTTCCCTACAGTGGAAGCTATAGCCAAACGACTTTGGGGTAAAGAAGGATTGAGGGAAGTGTTAAGTTGGGATAAGGGTTTTTTCATTTTCAAGTTTGATTCTGGAATGGAAAGAGATATGATTCTGGAAAAAGGGCCATGGCATTTTGCAGGTCAACTGATGGTGCTTCAGAAATGGAGGCAGGGTATGTCGATTTTAAAGGAGGCTCTCAAAGTGATTCCTATTTGGGCAACTGTCTACCATGTTCCTCTTGAATTCTAGAATGAGGAGGGGTTGAGTTATATTGGGAGTGCGATAGGTAGACCTCTTCATGTGGATAACATGACTGAGTCCCAAAAGTGGTTTAACTATGCCAGAATTTGTGTAGAAGTGGATGCATCACATGAGCTTAAAAAGGAGGTGGGAATTATTCTTAGTGATGATACAGTCAAAACAGTGGATATTGAGTATCAATGGGTGCCAGTGAGATGTACAAATTGTCAAATTTTTGGACACTCCACGAAGAACTGTTTGAAGACCAAGAGAGAAACAAAGCTAGAAAATCCTAAAGAAAGAAGACGGGAATGGATTGTTGTGGGAAAGGATAAAGGATTGAAAGGAAATGAGGATAGTACTCAGAAGGAAGTTAATGAATTTTCAAATGATAAGGCTGAGTCCTCTAATAAGGGATCAGTTTCCGACCAAGTGGGGGGTGTTGAGAAATGTTCAGAGGTGAATTCCTTTAGTAAAGATTCTGCCATTTTTATCTCTCCCAACAAATTTAATTGTTTGGGTGATTTGGAGGAAAAGGATATTGGGGAGGAATGGGGAGTTGATTATGAAAATGAAGCTCCTGGACAAATGACTAAACCTGTTTCTCTTCAAATTTTGAATTATGGTCATGATGAGCTGGAAAATTTAGGGAATAGCAGTTCTGAAAAATGCAGTAGGGTCCAAGGGGTGAATTTTGATGGTAAATTGGGAAATAAGGCCCAACAAGTCATTAAAGATGACTCTTCTCAAAAGATTGATGATTCTGGTGGAGAAATAGCTTTAAGTAAAAATGGAAAAGTCTCTATTATCCAACTTGCAAGTGAGGGATTGGTAGAAAATTTTCCAGTTGCTAAATTTAAAACCAAGAGAGTGCTAAAAGGAGGTCTTAGAGGGAAGGTTGCGGCTGATCCAAAAAATTGTAAATTTTATGTTCATCTACTCTTGGAACATTAAGGGATTGAATGGTGATACAAATCAGAAGGAAATAAAGAAGTGGGTTTCTTTACTTTTCAGATTTAGTATTTTGCTAGGGGTTGTACAAGAAATTCAGTTTTTTATCAAGCGATACAAATTTCAGATTTCTTGCACACTTTTGAGCATCCAAATGAAGTGCAGGCAGATTCTAAGGGCAGAACTACGAGCAGTTTTTTTGCGCTTCAAATGTGGGGTGTTGTGGTCTACTTTGCTCCTCGGTTTTTTGATGCAGGTGAGGCAGATCTGTTATGGGATTAGGACCAGATTTTCGAGCAGAATGGTGCTTCTTAACGCTGTGGGAGGAAGCTTCATGCAGGGCTGTTTGTGATTTTGTTTTTTGATGTTCATGAAGGGCTTCGGAAGGGATTTTTGCAGGGGGATTGGAAGGGATTATGCTACTGGAGATGATGGTGGACCTTTTGAAGAGTGGCAAAGATGGAAGAAAAAGCATATTGATTTGTTTATTGTTTCCTTTTGCTTTTATTTTCAGAATTTGTGTAAAGCCAAATATAAGGCTCTAGTTCTTCATTTTCACTGTATTTGTTGGCTTCTTTTACTCTGGTGGGTTTGGGGATTCCATTTATTTATGGGGTGGGTTGTTTATCTTGGGGTATACCCCAAGTATTTTGTAGGCTTCTAGCCATTTAAATATTTCTATAAAATTGACTTACCATTCAAAAAAAAAAAAAAAAAAAAAAAAAAAAAAAAAATCATCACATAAGTTGAATCGGTGTTTGTTCATAATTCCTTCCCCATTATAAGACTCATATGGAGAACAATACTATAAACCATAGTCTAAATCATTCTAAGTGGACCTTTTCTTTCTCCCCTAGCTCCTTTTCTTTCTAAGTGGGAAGGATTTCACTCGAATCGTCATATATGTTGAAAAGGTCTTTGGTCATCATTCATTCACCATTAAAAGAGTCATATGGAGAACAATACTATAAACCATAGCACAAATCATTCTAACTGGACCGTTTCCTTCTCTCCAACCTCACTTTCTTTCTATGTGAGACAGATTTCACTCGAATCATAATATAAGTTGAAACGGTCTTTGTTCATCATTCATTCACAATTATAAGACTCATATGGAGAACAATACTATAAATCATAATCCAAATTATTCTAACTGGACCTTTTTTATCTCTCCAAGCTACTTATCTTTCTAAGTGGGACGAATTTCACACGAATCGTCATATAAGTTGAAACGGTCTTTGTTCATCATTCATTCACCATTATAGGACACGTATGGGAACAATACAATAAACCATAGCCCAAATCATTCTAACTGGACCTTTTCTTTCTCTCCAACCTCACTTTCTTTTTAAGTGAGACAAATTTCAATCGAATCATCATATAAGTTGAATCGGTCTTTGTTCATCATTCCTTCACCATTATAAGACTCATATGGAGAACAATACAATAAACCAGAGTCCAAATCATTATAACTGGACCTTTTATTTCTCTAAAACCTCACTTTCTTTCTAAGTGAGACATATTTCACTCAAATCATCCTATAAGTTGAATCGGTGTTTGTTCATCATTCCTTGCCCAATATAAGACTCATATGGAGAACAATACTATAAACCAGAGTCCAAATCATTCTAACTGGACCTTTTATTTCTCTAAAACCTCACTTTCTTTCTAAGTGAGACAGATTTCACTCAAATCATCCTATAAGTTGAATCGGTGTTTGTTCATCATTCCTTGCCCAATATAAGACTCATATGGAGAACAATACGATAAACCATAGCCGAAATCATTCTAACTGGACCGTTTCCTTCTCTCCAACCTCACTTTTTTTCTAAGTGAGACAGATTTCACTCGAATCATCATATAAGTTGAAACGGTCTTTGTTCATCATTCATTCACAATTAAAAGACTCATATGGAGAACAATACTATAAACCATAGTCTAAATCATTCTAACTAGACCTTTTCTTTCTCCCCTAGCTCCTTCTCTAAGTGAGACAGATTTCACTCGATTCATCATATAAGTTGAATCAGTCATTGTTCATCATTCCTTCACCATTATAAGACTCATATGTAGAGCAATACTATAAACCATAGCCGAAATCATTCTAACTGGACCGTTTCCTTCTCTCCAACCTCACTTTATTTCTAAGTGAGACAGATTTCACTCGAATCATCATATAAGTTGAAACGGTCTTTGTTCATCATTCATTCACAATTAAAAGACTCATATGTAGAACAATACTATAAATCATAGTCTAAATCATTCTAACTAAACATTTTCTATCTCTCCAAGCTCCTTTTCTTTCTAAGTGGGACGAATTTCACTCGAATCGTCATCTTGGTTGAAACGGTCTTTGTTCATCATTCATTCACCATTATAAGACTCATATGGAGAACAATACTATAAAGCATAATCCAAATCATTCTAACTGGACCTTTAATTTCTCTCAAACCTCACTTTCTTTTTAAGTGAGACAGATTTCACTCGAATCATCATATAAGTTGAATCGGTGTTTGTTCAACATTCCTTGCCCATTACAAGACTCATATGGAGAACTATACTATAAACCATAGTCCAAATCAATCGAACTGGACCTTTTATTTCTCTCTATCCTCTCTTTCTTTCTAATGAGACAAATTTCACTCGAATCATCACATAAGTTGAATCGGTGTTTGTTCATAATTCCTTCCCCATTATAAGACTCATATGGAGAACAATACTATAAACCATAGTCTAAATCATTCGAAGTGGACCTTTTCTTTCTCCCCTAGCTCCTTTTCTTTCTAAGTGGGAAGGATTTCACTCGAATCGTCATATATGTTGAAAAGGTCTTTGGTCATCATTCATTCACCATTAAAAGAGTCATATGGAGAACAATACTAGAAACCATAGCACAAATCATTCTAACTGGACCGTTTCCTTCTCTCCAACCTCACTTTCTTTCTATGTGAGACAGATTTCACTCGAATCATAATATAAGTTGAAACGGTCTTTGTTCATCATTCATTCACAATTATAAGACTCATATGAAGAACAATACTATAAATCATAGTCCAAATTATTCTAACTGGACCTTTTTTATCTCTCCAAGCTCCTTATCTTTCTAGGTGGGACGAATTTCACAAGAATCGTCATATAAGTTGAAACGGTCTTTGTTCATCATTCATTCACCATTATAGGACTCGTATGGGAACAATACAATAAACCATAGCCCGAATCATTCTAACTGGACCTTTTCTTTCTCTCCAACCTCACTTTCTTTTTAAGTGAGACAAATTTCAATCGAATCATCATATAAGTTGAATCGGTCTTTGTTCATCATTCCTTCACCATTATAAGACTCATATGGAGAACAATACTATAAACCAGAGTCCAAATCATTCTAACTGGACCTTTTATTTCTCTAAAACCTCACTTTCTTTCTAAGTGAGACAGATTTCACTCAAATCATCCTATAAGTTGAATCGGTGTTTGTTCATCATTCCTTGCCCAATATAAGACTCATATGGAGAACAATACGATAAACCATAGCCGAAATCATTCTAACTGGACCGTTTCCTTCTCTCCAACCTCACTTTTTTTCTAAGTGAGACAGATTTCACTCGAATCATCATATAAGTTGAAACGGTCTTTGTTCATCATTCATTCACAATTAAAAGACTCATATGGAGAACAATACTATAAACCATAGTCTAAATCATTCTAACTAGACATTTTCTTTCTCCCCTAGCTCCTTCTCTAAGTGAGACAGATTTCACTCGATTCATCATATAAGTTGAATCAGTCATTGTTCATCATTCCTTCACCATTATAAGACTCATATGGAGAGCAATACTATAAACCATAGCCGAAATCATTCTAACTGGACCGTTTCCTTCTCTCCAACCTCACTTTATTTCTAAGTGAGACAGATTTCACTCGAATCATCATATAAGTTGAAACGGTCTTTGTTCATCATTCATTCACAATTAAAAGACTCATATGTAGAACAATACTATAAATCATAGTCTAAATCATTCTAACTAAACATTTTCTATCTCTCCAAGCTCCTTTTCTTTCTAAGTGGGACGAATTTCACTCGAATCGTCATCTTGGTTGAAACGGTCTTTGTTCATCATTCATTCACCATTATAAGACTCATATGGAGAACAATACTATAAAGCATAATCCAAATCATTCTAACTGGACCTTTAATTTCTCTCAAACCTCACTTTCTTTTTAAGTGAGACAGATTTCACTCGAATCATCATATAAGTTGAATCGGTGTTTGTTCAACATTCCTTGACCATTACAAGACTCATATGGAGAACTATACTATAAACCATAGTCCAAATCAATCGAACTGGACCTTTTATTTCTCTCTATCCTCTCTTTCTTTCTAATGAGACAAATTTCACTCGAATCATCACATAAGTTGAATCGGTGTTTGTTCATAATTCCTTCCCCATTATAAGACTCATATGGAGAACAATACTATAAACCATAGTCTAAATCATTCGAAGTGGACCTTTTCTTTCTCCCCTAGCTCCTTTTCTTTCTAAGTGGGAAGGATTTCACTCGAATCGTCATATATGTTGAAAAGGTCTTTGGTCATCATTCATTCACCATTAAAAGAGTCATATGGAGAACAATACTAGAAACCATAGCACAAATCATTCTAACTGGACCGTTTCCTTCTCTCCAACCTCACTTTCTTTCTATGTGAGACAGATTTCACTCGAATCATAATATAAGTTGAAACGGTCTTTGTTCATCATTCATTCACAATTATAAGACACATATGAAGAACAATACTATAAATCATAGTCCAAATTATTCTAACTGGACCTTTTTTATCTCTCCAAGCTCCTTATCTTTCTAGGTGGGACGAATTTCACACGAATCGTCATATAAGTTGAAACGGTCTTTGTTCATCATTCATTCACCATTATAGGACTCGTATGGGAACAATACAATAAACCATAGCCCGAATCATTCTAACTGGACCTTTTCTTTCTCTCCAACCTCACTTTCTTTTTAAGTGAGACAAATTTCAATCGAATCATCATATAAGTTGAATCGGTCTTTGTTCATCATTCCTTCACCATTATAAGACTCATATGGAGAACAATACTATAAACCAGAGTCCAAATCATTCTAACTGGACCTTTTATTTCTCTAAAACCTCACTTTCTTTCTAAGTGAGACAGATTTCACTCAAATCATCCTATAAGTTGAATCGGTGTTTGTTCATCATTCCTTGCCCAATATAAGACTCATATGGAGAACAATACTATAAACCAGAGTCCAAATCATTCTAACTGGACCTTTTATTTCTCTAAAACCTCACTTTCTTTCTAAGTGAGACGGATTTCACTCAAATCATCCTATAAGTTGAATCGGTGTTTGTTCATCATTCCTTGCCCAATATAAGACTCATATAGAGAACAATACTATAAACCATAGCCGAAATCATTATAACTGGACCGTTTCCTTCTCTCCAACCTCACTTTTTTTCTAAGTGAGACAGATTTCACTCAAATCATCCTATAAGTTGAATCGGTGTTTGTTCATCATTCCTTGCCCAATATAAGACTCATATGGAGAACAATACTATAAACCAGAGTCCAAATCATTCTAACTGGACCTTTTATTTCTCTAAAACCTCACTTTCTTTCTAAGTGAGACAGATTTCACTCAAATCATCCTATAAGTTGAATCGGTGTTTGTTCATCATTCCTTGCCCAATATAAGACTCATATGGAGAACAATATTATAAACCATAGCCGAAATCATTCTAACTGGACTGTTTCCTTCTCTCCAACCTCACTTTTTTTTCTAAGTGAGACAGATTTCACTCGAATCATCATATATGTTGAAACGGTCTTTGTTCATCTTTCATTCACAATTAAAAGGCTCATATGGAGAACAATACTATAAACCATAGTCTAAATCATTCTAACTAGACCTTTTCTTTCTCCCCTAGCTCCTTCTCTTTCTAAGTGAGACAGATTTCACTCGAATCATCATATAAGTTGAATCAGTCATTGTTCATCATTCCTTCACCATTATAAGACTCATATGGAGAGCAATACTATAAACCATAGCCGAAATCATTCTAACTGGACCGTTTCCTTCTCTCCAACCTCACTTTCTTTCTAAGTGAGACAGATTTCACTCGAATCATCATATAAGTTGAAACGGTCTTTGTTCATCATTCATTCACAATTAAAAGACTCATATGTAGAACAATACTATAAATCATAGTCTAAATCATTCTAACTAAACATTTTCTATCTCTCCAAGCTCCTTTTCTTTCTAAGTGGGACGAATTTCACTCGAATCGTCATATTGGTTGAAACGGTCTTTGTTCATCATTCATTCACCATTATAAGACTCATATGGAGAACAATACTATAAAGCATAATCCAAATCATTCTAACTGGACCTTTAATTTCTCTCAAACCTCACTTTCTTTTTAAGTGAGACAGATTTCACTCGAATCATCATATAAGTTGAATCGGTGTTTGTTCAACATTCCTTGCCCATTACAAGACTCATATGGAGAACTATACTATAAACCATAGTCCAAATCAATCGAACTGGACCTTTTATTTCTCTCTATCCTCTCTTTCTTTCTAATGAGACAAATTTCACTCGAATCATCACATAAGTTGAATCGGTGTTTGTTCATAATTCCTTCCCCATTATAAGACTCATATGGAGAACAATACTATAAACCATAGTCTAAATCATTCGAAGTGGACCTTTTCTTTCTCCCCTAGCTCCTTTTCTTTCTAAGTGGGAAGGATTTCACTCGAATCGTCATATATGTTGAAAAGGTCTTTGGTCATCATTCATTCACCATTAAAAGAGTCATATGGAGAACAATACTAGAAACCATAGCACAAATCATTCTAACTGGACCGTTTCCTTCTCTCCAACCTCACTTTCTTTCTATGTGAGACAGATTTCACTCGAATCATAATATAAGTTGAAACGGTCTTTGTTCATCATTCATTCACAATTATAAGACTCATATGAAGAACAATACTATAAATCATAGTCCAAATTATTCTAACTGGACCTTTTTTATCTCTCCAAGCTCCTTATCTTTCTAGGTGGGACGAATTTCACACGAATCGTCATATAAGTTGAAACGGTCTTTGTTCATCATTCATTCACCATTATAGGACTCGTATGGGAACAATACAATAAACCATAGCCCGAATCATTCTAACTGGACCTTTTCTTTCTCTCCAACCTCACTTTCTTTTTAAGTGAGACAAATTTCAATCGAATCATCATATAAGTTGAATCGGTCTTTGTTCATCATTCCTTCACCATTATAAGACTCATATGGAGAACAATACTATAA
This sequence comes from Cornus suecica, assembly GCA_963922005.1. Taxonomy (NCBI): domain Eukaryota; kingdom Viridiplantae; phylum Streptophyta; class Magnoliopsida; order Cornales; family Cornaceae; genus Cornus; species Cornus suecica. Next base: position 41,790,637 of record OY998246.1, on the reverse strand, counting down.
ACCAGAGTCCAAATCATTCTAACTGGACCTTTTATTTCTCTAAAACCTCACTTTCTTTCTAAGTGAGACAGATTTCACTCAAATCATCCTATAAGTTGAATCGGTGTTTGTTCATCATTCCTTGCCCAATATAAGACTCATATGGAGAACAATACTATAAACCAGAGTCCAAATCATTCTAACTGGACCTTTTATTTCTCTAAAACCTCACTTTCTTTCTAAGTGAGACAGATTTCACTCAAATCATCCTATAAGTTGAATCGGTGTTTGTTCATCATTCCTTGCCCAATATAAGACTCATATGGAGAACAATATTATAAACCATAGCCGAAATCATTCTAACTGGACTGTTTCCTTCTCTCCAACCTCACTTTTTTTTCTAAGTGAGACAGATTTCACTCGAATCATCATATATGTTGAAACGGTCTTTGTTCATCATTCATTCACAATTAAAAGGCTCATATGGAGAACAATACTATAAACCATAGTCTAAATCATTCTAACTAGACCTTTTCTTTCTCCCCTAGCTCCTTCTCTTTCTAAGTGAGACAGATTTCACTCGAATCATCATATAAGTTGAATCAGTCATTGTTCATCATTCCTTCACCATTATAAGACTCATATGGAGAGCAATACTATAAACCATAGCCGAAATCATTCTAACTGGACCGTTTCCTTCTCTCCAACCTCACTTTCTTTCTAAGTGAGACAGATTTCACTCGAATCATCATATAAGTTGAAACGGTCTTTGTTCATCATTCATTCACAATTAAAAGACTCATATGTAGAACAATACTATAAATCATAGTCTAAATCATTCTAACTAAACATTTTCTATCTCTCCAAGCTCCTTTTCTTTCTAAGTGGGACGAATTTCACTCGAATCGTCATATTAGTTGAAACGGTCTTTGTTCATCATTCATTCACCATTATAAGACTCATATGGAGAACAATACTATAAAGCATAATCCAAATCATTCTAACTGGACCTTTAATTTCTCTCAAACCTCACTTTCTTTTTAAGTGAGACAGATTTCACTCGAATCATCATATAAGTTGAATCGGTGTTTGTTCAACATTCCTTGACCATTACAAGACTCATATGGAGAACTATACTATAAACCATAGTCCAAATCAATCGAACTGGACCTTTTATTTCTCTCTATCCTCTCTTTCTTTCTAATGAGACAAATTTCACTCGAATCATCACATAAGTTGAATCGGTGTTTGTTCATAATTCCTTCCCCATTATAAGACTCATATGGAGAACAATACTATAAACCATAGTCTAAATCATTCTAAGTGGACCTTTTCTTTCTCCCCTAGCTCCTTTTCTTTCTAAGTGGGAAGGATTTCACTCGAATCGTCATATATGTTGAAAAGGTCTTTGGTCATCATTCATTCACCATTAATAGAGTCATATGGAGAACAATACTATAAACCATAGCACAAATCATTCTAACTGGACCGTTTCCTTCTCTCCAACCTCACTTTCTTTCTATGTGAGACAGATTTCACTCGAATCATAATATAAGTTGAAACGGTCTTTGTTCATCATTCATTCACAATTATAAGACTCATATGGAGAACAATACTATAAATCATAGTCCAAATTATTCTAACTGGACCTTTTTTATCTCTCCAAGCTCCTTATCTTTCTAGGTGGGACGAATTTCACACGAATCGTCATATAAGTTGAAACGGTCTTTGTTCATCATTCATTCACCATTATAGGACTCGTATGGGAACAATACTATAAACCATAGCCCGAATCATTCTAACTGGACCTTTTCTTTCTCTCCAACCTCACTTTCTTTTTAAGTGAGACAAATTTCAATCGAATCATCATATAAGTTGAATCGGTCTTTGTTCATCATTCCTTCACCATTATAAGACTCATATGGAGAACAATACTATAAACCAGAGTCCAAATCATTCTAACTGGACCTTTTATTTCTCTAAAACCTCACTTTCTTTCTAAGTGAGACAGATTTCACTCAAATCATCCTATAAGTTGAATCGGTGTTTGTTCATCATTCCTTGCCCAATATAAGACTCATATGGAGAACAATACTATAAACCAGAGTCCAAATCATTCTAACTGGACCCATTTTTTTTTTTTTTTTTTTTTTTTGAAAAGTAAGTCAATATTATAGAAAATTAAAAAATGGCTAGAAGCCTACAAAATACTTGGGGCATACCCCAAGGGTGGAACCCCCAAACCCACCAGAGAGTTAAGCTTAACTCTAAACACTGGGGATTGTACAAGAGGATCACCATAACCCTTACAACAATAAAACAAGTCTGATAAAACATAAGACTATAGGAACCAATGTTTAACATATCTCCTGAGCACCTCCCGACAAATATAATATACATAATCTTCATAATATTACAAAAATTAATTTCTATCACAGCGAGAGTCTTCATAGCCATCCGAACCCCTTGAACTTCAGCAACCCACTTATAAATCTGCACAGTATAAACAAAGGGATTAAAAGATAATGCAACATTTATAAAAAAGATCACAAAGCACCTCCCACGAAGTCTGAACCATTTCCTGAACCATAATCCCATAAACACTGACTCTCTACCACTCATCCAAACACAAACCCAGAACATAAATTCCAGGAAAACTAAGCAAATATTCCCCTCACCCATTGCTTGAAACTCTATCTCCATTTTGAATATCCAACAAGTGATACAATCTAAATTTGACAGAAGAATTTATCTCCTGAACAAGTTGAACCTCCTTTTTTAACTCTCCTGCATACAACCTGAGGTTTCTCTCCCTCCATAATATGTAAACACTTGCAGCCAATGCGAGTTTGGTAACACATGCCTTTAAAGTATTGTTAGTACAATGGTCATTGCACCAATTTACTATATCCACCCACTTCTTCCCAACTTGCTTTAAACCATTTTCAATAGCAACCGAAGACCAAACTTGAGAAGAGAAACTGCATTCAAAAAATAGATGTTCCTTGTTTTCACACGGTAAATCACAGAAGACACATTTTTGTTGCTGAAGTAACCCATAAATGACCAATTTATCTTGAGTTTGCATCCTATTATGAATTAAAGTCCATAAAATGAAAGCATGTCTTGGAATATTATTTGGGAACCACACAGTCTTGTACCATTTAACTTGACTATCCCTGTTCCTTAACAAATTCCAAGCCGAACTAATAGAATACTTACCCTTGGTAGGCTTCCAAATCAAAGTGTCAACATCATGGCAATCAGGAGGGGGGAGGATTGCAATATCATCTCTTAACTCCATTAATTTGTGAGAGTTTGCAAAAGGAGGGTACCATTGCCCATTTCTGATTATGGCATTGACTTTACAATTGGTTCTTAACCCAGAATCATACCTGATCCTATCCCCATGTTTTTCTACAATAGAAGTGGGATACAACCAATCATCATGCCAAAGAAGAATATTATTGCCATTCCCAACCTTGTACTCAATGTAATGTCTAAATGTATCTCTTAGCCCCATTATCTTTTTCCATGACCAAGATCTTTTATCCGGGACCTTAAGCAACCAAAAATTTTGGTCTTTCATGAGCTCTATCCTAGCCCACTTACTCCAAAGGTTGGTGGGAATAGGCTGCAACAGGTTCCAAAGCTGCTTACCAATAGCAGCCACATTCCAAGCTATCAAATCTTTTAAGCCTAAGCCCCCTTCATCCTTCGGCAGACACACTTTAGTCCATGCCATTTTCTCACCTCCACTCTTCAAGTCAGCCCCTTTCCACAAGAATTTCCTCATAATCTCATTCAGCTGTTTAAACACCGATTTTGGAAGGATATAAGTAGAACTCCAATAAACTTGAACTGAAAACAACACCGAGGCAATCAATTGTAACCTACCCGCAAAGGAAAGGAATCTGCAATTCCAAGATTGAACCCTTCTAGTAATTTTCAAAACTAACTCTTGACAATCATTAGCATTAAGCTTAGAAGAAATCAGAGGCACCCCTAGATACTTGACAGGCAATTTTCCAATTGAAAAGTTGGACCCGCGGATAATATTATCCAAAACTCTACCCTCCACACCCGATGTAAAAATGGAGCTCTTTGAGGTATTAGGAAATAAACCTGAAAAATCACTAAACTTCCTCAATACATCCAACATACAATTCACTGAATTTTCACTACCCTCACAGAAGAGGAATAGGTCATCAGCAAACATCAAGTGATTAATCTCCAATTTTTTACATTTGGTATGGAACTTAAACGCGTCATTTTTCCCTAACTTATTCAACATTCCTGAGAGAACTTCCATACACATCACAAAAAGATATGGAGACATAGGGTCCCCTTGCCTAAGCCCTCTTCCCCCTTTGAAAAACCCTTTAAGAGCTCCATTAATATTAATAGAAAACTTAGGAGAAGAGCAACAAGCAAGAATCCAACCTCTAACTCTTTCAGGCAACCCAAAACACTTCAACACCTCACCCAAAAAATCCCAAGAGACAGAATCATAAGCTTTAGTCAAATCAATTTTCATGGCAACTCTAGCTGGGAACTCATCTTTATGGTAATGGAGTAATATCTCTTGTGCTAGCAAAATATTATCACAAATACTCCTACCAGGAACAAACCCTGATTGATTTGCACTTATACTCGATTCTAGAATGGGCTTCAGCCTATTAGCAATAATTTTGGCTATGCATTTATACAACACATTGCAAACTGAAATAGGCCTAAACTCTGTCACTTTAGTAGGATTATCCACTTTGGGAATAAGAGAGATGGAAGTACAATTTAACTCAGAAAGCAACTGCCCTGAAGCAAAAAAATCCATAATGTCATCCACCACCTCATTTCCAATAACATCCCATGCAGCCTTATAAAACACAGCATTCAGACCATCCGGCCCTGGAGCTTTGTCATCTTTTATAGCAAGGAAAGTAGCTTTGATTTCTTCTCTGGTCACATCTCTATTCATATCCCTACCTTGCTCAAGAGAAATAGGATGTTGAATAAACTCATTCAAAACAGGGATCCTGACCTCCCCTCTCTTAGCAAAGAGGTTCTTGTAAAAACCCACAATCTCTCTATTAACATCACTTTTATCAGTCAGGACTGTGCCATCCTCTCTTGTTATGGAAACAATATTGTTATGAAATTTTCTTTGATTTGCTATCTTATGAAAATAGCTGGTGTTTTGATCTCCTAGCCTCAGCCATTGAATCCTAGATAACTGTCTATATAAACATTCCTCCGCATTTGACACTTTGTAAAATTTCTTAAGACTATCTTTTTCAATGCTTTGCAACTCTTGATTTCCAGGATCCATATCCACCAAGCATTGAATGTTCAATAACTTTTTCCTAGCTTCGGAAACTTGACTTGGTAAATTATCAAAGTTTGTTTTATTGAGAATTTTCAAAGCATTCTTAACCATTTTCAGCTTCTGACTTACCACAAACATTTTACTCCCCGTAACCTGGCCATTCCACGCTTCTCTCACCACTTGAGTAAACTTTTCATGTTTAGTTAAAAAATTATTGAACCTAAACGGTCTTTTAACCCTCTCTACCTCCATAGGAATTTTAACCTTAATACAAGCATGATCCGAAACCCCTGGAGGCAAAAAGGAAACTTCAGTGGTTTGAAAATAATCAACCCAAGCTGAATTCACTAAGCATCTATCCAGCTTACTAAACACATGACCATTGGACCAAGAAAATTTGATACCATTATACTTCAAATCCATTAATCCTGCTTTGTCAAGAGCCTGACCACATTCCCTCATTTTTGCATTCCACTTCTCATCCCCACCCCATTTCTCATGCTGATATCTAATAGCATTTAAATCACCCGCACAAAACCAAGGGCTGTTCTTCAAAGTCATGGAAATATCAAAAAGCTCTTTCCATAAAATCCTTCTCTCAATATAATCATTACTTCCATAAATAAAGGTAGCAAAGCAGTTCCATTTATTATCAACAGTTCTCACTTTACAATGAAGAAACTGAGCACTGCCCTTTAATAAATCGACATTCATCTTCTTTGGGTCCCAACAAATCCATAATCTCCCCAAATCCGCAAACTCATAATTATTAACTAACCTCCAACCTGGGCAAATCACTTTCAACACCTTATCAACATTGTTTTTTAAAACCTTTGTCTCAATCAAACAAAAAATAGAAATATCTAGAGAATTAATCATTAACTTAATTTCCTTCTGTTTCACCTCACCATTAAGACCACGAACATTCCAAATATAGCAATTCATATGGAAAACTAATTTTGAGCAGACTGATCACCCCCTCTTTCCTCTCTTTTCAAGACCCTTTTAGTTTTAAATTTCTTGTTAGAAATGGGGCCCATCCTACCAACACCTGAAACTAACAAAGAAATTGGGCTTTTACTCCCTTTCTCTTTTGTACTGATCAGAGGGTTTTCTCCAGCTTTATGTACAGGCTTCTCATCCTCTACCCTTCCCCCTGGTTCATGTATAAAACCTTCATTTTCATTATTAATATCAATTCCCCAATCTTCCATTATTTCCCCTTCATCAAAATCGCCCAAGCATGCGAATTTATTAGGAGAAAGAACATTTGTATTATCCCTAGGAGCCTCTATCTTCAATTCATTAACATTCACTAGAACCTCATGACTTTTTAATTCATTTGACTCAACAATATTCTCAACCTCAACTACATTATTTTCTTCATTCTGAATGTCCTTAGGTATAACATTAACCTGCTCCTGATGCATTGCATCAGAATTACTTGTTTCTCCACCTTTCTTCCCAACAACAACCCATTCTTTCTTAATTTCTTTAGTTTTTTTAATAGCATTTTGGACTTTCATTTTAACACAATTTTTGGACGAATGTCCAAAAATCTCACAATGTTCACATTTCATGGGCACCCATTGGTATTCAACACCAATAGTAACAATTCTCCCATCCGCCAACTTGACCCCTACCTCAGATGGAAATTCAGCTTTAATGTCAACCTCAATACACATCCTGGCATAATTTAATCTACCCCTATCATCAGTTTGAGAATCAGTATATAGAGGTCTCCCCAAAATGCTAGCAATATAACCCAACCCATCCGGCGTCCACAATTGTAATGGAACATGATAAAATTTAGCCCATATTGGAACACTTTTTAACCCTTGTTTATAGATAGCAAGATCAGGCCTCCACTTTTGCAACACCATAAGCTGGTTTGCAAAATGCCAAGGTCCGCTTTCTATAATAGAATTACTACTTTCAGCACTATCAAATTTGAACAAAAAGAAACCCCTATCAAGACTCATCACCTCAGTCATCCCATTTTTACCCCAGAGTCTCTTTGCAATGGAATTTACAGTTGGGAATGGTAGTTTCCTATCCATACAGTATCCCACTAGGCAATCCCTCCACAAATAACACCCCTTCATTTCGACATCATAAGGTATTTCAACAATTTTATCTTTCACAGCTTGTGGGAAGTATTTTAATTGCATTTTGTTCTTTGAAATATTTTTAATTAGAGTATCTGCCCATGACAAAGTAGGTTTAACAGGACCTTCATCACCCCCTAGCTTCGGCAAGTTTTCACTCACCCCAGAAAAATTCTCATTCATCGAAGAGACTGAAGGAACAACAACCTTAGCACCCTCAGCACACAGATTAATTTCAGACCTTACTACATACCCTTGGTGTTCATTTGAAACCCCACCTGAAACTACTTCAATTACAGAATCATTTCCTTTATTCGGAGACTCCTGTTGTGAAACATTGTGTAACATTTTATTATCACCCTCAGGAATGCCAGACTTAACCTTATACTGCTCATTCAGTTCATTTCTAAGCTTCTCAACCAGTTTATTCAGACGCTCAATCTCAACAGCATCCCCCATAACCAGACTCATTAAAAAAAAAGGAAAACAAAAAACACAAATAGGGCACCAACCCTCACCAAATTCACCAGGGCAGCAACCCTTGCAACAAAAGAAATGGGCACCAAATCAAAAAAAAAAAAAAAAAAAAAAAAAAGGAAAAAAAACACATATAGGGCACCAACCCTCACCAAATTCACCAGGGCAGCAACCCTTGCAACAAAAAGAAATGGGCACCAACCCAAATAGTGATAGAAAACCTTACTCAGCACACTCAGTTCAAATGTAGCAATGAAGGTTCACAATCACCAGCTAATGAAATCAGCTTCAATGATGGTTCACAATCACAGCTAATGAACCGAGAAACAATCAGCTACAGCTACGAGCTCAGCTCCTCTCAGCAGCCAAGCACGAACTCGAACCGCTCAGCAGAGCAAAGTAGCTCAGAGCAAGCACCCAACAATCTCAGCAGCAGCAACAGACAGTTCGTCTTCACTGGAACTGCTATCGCCCCTTAGAAAGCACAGGGCTTCGTTTTCACAGCTTCGGACAGCAGTAATCACAGAGCAGCTTCAATAATTTCAGACCCAACCTAGTTTCGGATGAACCAGTTCGTCGACTTCAAGCGGCGGACAGAACCACCCTTCGTCTTCCAAGAAATAACGGCTCCCGAACACCTCAAAACCAGCTTCGGCAACAGTAGCAACTTCAATATTTGCAGAAACAGCTTCAGATGCAACACAGGAATGATGGTCAGCCCTTGGCCAAAACGTTCCTTACTCAGACTTCAGGCAACGATTTTGACGGCACCCCGAGAAGCTTCAAAGAGTCGTCGAACAGCACCCCACTTCGTCTGCCAAATCACGGTTTCCGGACACACGTCACTCGTCAGTAAGCCACGAACTCAGCTCGCGCAGCGCCGACGATCAATTCGTCTAAAAGAAAGGCCACACAGCTCACGAACAGGTCGTCGTAGATGCTTCGGTTCCTACAGCAGATCGCCTCCCGAACCAGGTCGTCGGCTTCAAAGCTACTCCCCAGATCGCCCCTTTACAGACAATGATTTCGAACGGCAGATGCAAACTTCAGCAGCCCAGATGAATAATCCTCTATCTCTGCAAGTCGAACAGAGTCTTCGACAGACCCACGATCCGAGAAATGACCGACCCAATCGCAGGACAACAAGAGAACCCCAGAAACCACACCGTGACTGCTTGAGAAAGCTTCGACCCAGTGAAATCTCTGGAGGAATGATCAAGAAGATGAACAAATTCGTTTCAATCTTATCTTTGAGGAGAGAAGAGACGAAAGTCAACGCCCAAACACACAAGAAGAAACTCCCAGATCTGTAATGACTCGTACTATAACTCAGTACTTCAATCTCATAATAAACCAAACCCGTAATGACTCAGTGGAATAACATAACAAACAACTTGGTCAAACTCAGTTTGACCGAGTCAAAAACATTAACTCATTCCACTAACCCAATTCCCAAACACCCCTCATTCTAGAGAGAAGGGAGAGCTTCTCTCACTAGAAATCTGCACCTCCTTTCTTTGTTTTCAAACTTCTTTTCTATAACTGGACCTTTTATTTCTCCAAAACCTCACTTTCTTTCTAAGTGAGACATATTTCACTCAAATCATCCTATAAGTTGAATCGGTGTTTGTTCATCATTCCTTGCCCAATATAAGACTCATATGGAGAACAATACTATAAACCAGAGTCCAAATCATTCTAACTGGACCTTTTATTTCTCTAAAACCTCACTTTCTTTCTAAGTGAGACAGATTTCACTCAAATCATCCTATAAGTTGAATCGGTGTTTGTTCATCATTCCTTGCCCAATATAAGACTCATATGGAGAACAATACTATAAACCATAGCCGAAATCATTCTAACTGGACCGTTTCCTTCTCTCCAACCTCACTTTTTTTTCTAAGTGAGACAGATTTCACTCGAATCATCATATAAGTTGAAACGGTCTTTGTTCATCATTCATTCACAATTAAAAGGCTCATATGGAGAACAATACTATAAACCATAGTCTAAATCATTCTAACTAGACCTTTTCTTTCTCCCCTAGCTCCTTCTCTTTCTAAGTGAGACAGATTTCACTCGAATCATCATATAAGTTGAATCAGTCATTGTTCATCATTCCTTCACCATTATAAGACTCATATGGAGAGCAATACTATAAACCATAGCCGAAATCATTCTAACTGGACCGTTTCCTTCTCTCCAACCTCACTTTCTTTCTAAGTGAGACAGATTTCACTCGAATCATCATATAAGTTGAAACGGTCTTTGTTCATCATTCATTCACAATTAAAAGACTCATATGTAGAACAATACTATAAATCATAGTCTAAATCATTCTAACTAAACATTTTCTATCTCTCCAAGCTCCTTTTCTTTCTAAGTGGGACGAATTTCACTCGAATCGTCATATTAGTTGAAACGGTCTTTGTTCATCATTCATTCACCATTATAAGACTCATATGGAGAACAATACTATAAAGCATAATCCAAATCATTCTAACTGGACCTTTAATTTCTCTCAAACCTCACTTTCTTTTTAAGTGAGACAGATTTCACTCGAATCATCATATAAGTTGAATCGGTGTTTGTTCAACATTCCTTGCCCATTACAAGACTCATATGGAGAACTATACTATAAACCATAGTCCAAATCAATCGAACTGGACCTTTTATTTCTCTCTATCCTCTCTTTCTTTCTAATGAGACAAATTTCACTCGAATCATCACATAAGTTGAATCGGTGTTTGTTCATAATTCCTTCCCCATTATAAGACTCATATGGAGAACAATACTATAAACCATAGTCTAAATCATTCTAAGTGGACCTTTTCTTTCTCCCCTAGCTCCTTTTCTTTCTAAGTGGGAAGGATTTCACTCGAATCGTCATATATGTTGAAAAGGTCTTTGGTCATCATTCATTCACCATTAAAAGAGTCATATGGAGAACAATACAATAAACCATAGCACAAATCATTCTAACTGGACCGTTTCCTTCTCTCCAACCTCACTTTCTTTCTATGTGAGACAGATTTCACTCGAATCATAATATAAGTTGAAACGGTCTTTGTTCATCATTCATTCACAATTATAAGACTCATATGGAGAACAATACTATAAATCATAGTCCAAATTATTCTAACTGGACCTTTTTTATCTCTCCAAGCTCCTTATCTTTCTAAGTGGGACGAATTTCACACGAATCGTCATATAAGTTGAAACGGTCTTTGTTCATCATTCATTCACCATTATAGGACTCGTATGGGAACAATACAATAAACCATAGCCCGAATCATTCTAACTGGACCTTTTCTTTCTCTCCAACCTCACTTTCTTTTTAAGTGAGACAAATTTCAATCGAATAATCATATAAGTTGAATCGGTCTTTGTTCATCATTCCTTCACCATTATAAGACTCATATGGAGAACAATACTATAAACCAGAGTCCAAATCATTCTAACTGGACCTTTTATTTCTCTAAAACCTCACTTTCTTTCTAAGTGAGACAGATTTCAATCAAATCATCCTATAAGTTGAATCGGTGTTTGTTCATCATTCCTTGCCCAATATAAGACTCATATGGAGAACAATACTATAAACCAGAGTCCAAATCATTCTAACTGGACCTTTTTTTTTTTTTTTTTTTTTTTTTTGAAAAGTAAGTCAATATTATAGAAAATTAAAAAATGGCTAGAAGCCTACAAAATACTTGGGGCATACCCCAAGGGTGGAACCCCCAAACCCACCAGAGAGTTAAGCTTAACTCTAAACACAGGGGATTATACAAGAGGATCACCATAACCCTTACAACAATAAAACAAGTCTGATAAAACATAAGACTATAGGAACCAATGTTTAACATATCTCCTGAGCACCTCCCGACAAATATAATATACATAATCTTCATAATATTACAAAAATTAATTTCTATCACAGCGAGAGTCTTCATAGCCATCCGAACCCCTTGAACTTCAGCAACCCACTTATAAATCTGCACAGTATAAACAAAGGGATTAAAAGATAATGCAACATTTATAAAAAAGATCACAAAGCACCTCCCACGAAGTCTGAACCATTTCCTGAACCATAATCCCATAAACACTGACTCTCTACCACTCATCCAAACACAAACCCAGAACATAAATTCCAGGAAAACTAAGCAAATATTCCCCTCACCCATTGCTTGAAACTCTATCTCCATTTTGAATATCCAACAAGTGATACAATCTAAATTTGACAGAAGAATTTATCTCCTGAACAAGTTGAACCTCCTTTTTTAACTCTCCTGCATACAACCTGAGGTTTCTCTCCCTCCATAATATGTAAACACTTGCAGCCAATGCGAGTTTGGTAACACATGCCTTTAAAGTATTGTTAGTACAATGGTCATTGCACCAATTTACTATATCCACCCACTTCTTCCCAACTTGCTTTAAACCATTTTCAATAGCAACCGAAGACCAAACTTGAGAAGAAAAACTGCATTCAAAAAATAGATGTTCCTTGTTTTCACACGGTAAATCACAGAAGACACATTTTTGTTGCTGAAGTAACCCATAAATGACCAATTTATCTTGAGTTTGCATCCTATTATGAATTAAAGTCCATAAAATGAAAGCATGTCTTGGAATATTATTTGGGAACCACACAGTCTTGTACCATTTAACTTGACTATCCCTGTTCCTTAACAAATTCCAAGCCGAACTAATAGAATACTTACCCTTGGTAGGCTTCCAAATCAAAGTGTCAACATCATGGCAATCAGGAGGGGGGAGGATTGCAATATCATCTCTTAACTCCATTAATTTGTGAGAGTTTGCAAAAGGAGGGTACCATTGCCCATTTCTGATTATGGCATTGACTTTACAATTGGTTCTTAACCCAGAATCATACCTGATCCTATCCCCATGTTTTTCTACAATAGAAGTGGGATACAACCAATCATCATGCCAAAGAAGAATATTATTGCCATTCCCAACCTTGTACTCAATGTAATGTCTAAATGTATCTCTTAGCCCCATTATCTTTTTCCATGACCAAGATCTTTTATCCGGGACCTTAAGCAACCAAAAATTTTGGTCTTTCATGAGCTCTATCCTAGCCCACTTACTCCAAAGGTTGGTGGGAATAGGCTGCAACAGGTTCCAAAGCTGCTTACCAATAGCAGTCACATTCCAAGCTATCAAATCTTTTAAGCCTAAGCCCCCTTCATCCTTCGGCAGACACACTTTAGTCCATGCCATTTTCTCACCTCCACTCTTCAAGTCAGCCCCTTTCCACAAGAATTTCCTCATAATCTCATTCAGCTGTTTAAACACCGATTTTGGAAGGATATAAGTAGAACTCCAATAAACTTGAACTGAAAACAACACCGAGGCAATCAATTGTAACCTACCCGCAAAGGAAAGGAATCTGCAATTCCAAGATTGAACCCTTCTAGTAATTTTCAAAACTAACTCTTGACAATCATTAGCATTAAGCTTAGAAGAAATCAGAGGCACCCCTGGATACTTGACAGGCAATTTTCCAATTGAAAAGTTGGACCCGCGGATAATATTATCCAAAACTCCACCCTCCACACCCGATGTAAAAATGGAGCTCTTTGAGGTATTAGGAAATAAACCTGAAAAATCACTAAACTTCCTCAATACATCCAACATACAATTCACTGAATTTTCACTACCCTCACAGAAGAGGAATAGGTCATCAGCAAACATCAAGTGATTAATCTCCAATTTTTTACATTTGGTATGGAACTTAAACGCGTAATTTTTCCCTAACTTATTCAACATTCCTGAGAGAACTTCCATACACATCACAAAAAGATATGGAGACATAGGGTCCCCTTGCCTAAGCCCTCTTCCCCCTTTCAAAAACCCTTCAAGAGCTCCATTAATATTAATAGAAAACTTAGGAGAAGAGCAACAAGCAAGAATCCAACCTCTAACTCTTTCAGGCAACCCAAAACACTTCAACACCTCACCCAAAACCTCACTTTCTTTCTAAGTGAGACAGATTTCACTCAAATCATCCTATAAGTTGAATCGGTGTTTGTTCATCATTCCTTGCCCAATATAAGACTCATATGGAGAACAATACTATAAACCATAGCCGAAATCATTCTAACTGGACCGTTTCCTTCTCTCCAACCTCACTTTTTTTTCTAAGTGAGACAGATTTCACTCGAATCATCATATAAGTTGAAACGGTCTTTGTTCATCATTCATTCACAATTAAAAGGCTCATATGGAGAACAATACTATAAACCATAGTCTAAATCATTCTAACTAGACCTTTTCTTTCTCCCCTAGCTCCTTCTCTTTCTAAGTGAGACAGATTTCACTCGAATCATCATATAAGTTGAATCAGTCATTTTTTTTTTTTTTTTTTTGAAAGGTAAGACAATTGTATAGAAAATCAAAAAATGGCTAGAAGCCTACAAAATACTTGGGGCATTCCCCAAGGGTGGAACCCCCAAAACCACCAAAGAGTTAAGCTTAACTCTAAACACAGGGGGATATGAAAAAAAATCACCATAACCCTGACATCAATAAAACATTCCTTCACCATTATAAGACTTATATGGAGAGCAATACTATAAACCATAGCCGAAATCATTCTAACTGGACCGTTTCCTTCTCTCCAACCTCACTTTCTTTCTAAGTGAGACAGATTTCACTCGAATCATCATATAAGTTGAAACGGTCTTTGTTCATCATTCATTCACAATTAAAAGACTCATATGTAGAACAATACTATAAATCATAGTCTAAATCATTCTAACTAAACATTTTCTATCTCTCCAAGCTCTTTTTCTTTCTAAGTGGGACGAATTTCACTCGAATCGTCATATTAGTTGAAACGGTCTTTGTTCATCATTCATTCACCATTATAAGACTCATATGGAGAACAATACTATAAAGCATAATCCAAATCATTCTAACTGGACCTTTAATTTCTCTCAAACCTCACTTTCTTTTTAAGTGAGACAGATTTCACTCGAATCATCATATAAGTTGAATCGGTGTTTGTTCAACATTCCTTGCCCATTACAAGACTCATATGGAGAACTATACTATAAACCATAGTCCAAATCAATCGAACTGGACCTTTTATTTCTCTCTATCCTCTCTTTCTTTCTAATGAGACAAATTTCACTCGAATCATCACATAAGTTGAATCGGTGTTTGTTCATAATTCCTTCCCCATTATAAGACTCATATGGAGAACAATATTATATAACCATAGTCTAAATCATTCTAAGTGGACCTTTTCTTTCTCCCCTAGCTCCTTTTCTTTCTAAGTGGGAAGGATTTCACTCGAATCGTCATATATGTTGAAAAGGTCTTTGGTCATCATTCATTCACCATTAAAAGAGTCATATGGAGAACAATACAATAAACCATAGCACAAATCATTCTAACTGGACCGTTTCCTTCTCTCCAACCTCACTTTCTTTCTATGTGAGACAGATTTCACTCGAATCATAATATAAGTTGAAACGGTCTTTGTTCATCATTCATTCACAATTATAAGACTCATATGGAGAACAATACTATAAATCATAGTCCAAATTATTCTAACTGGACCTTTTTTATCTCTCCAAGCTCCTTATCTTTCTAAGTGGGACGAATTTCACACGAATCGTCATATAAGTTGAAACGGTCTTTGTTCATCATTCATTCACCATTATAGGACTCGTATGGGAACAATACAATAAACCATAGCCCGAATCATTCTAACTGGACCTTTTCTTTCTCTCCAACCTCACTTTCTTTTTAACTGAGACAAATTTCACTCGAATCATAATATAAGTTGAAACGGTCTTTGTTCATTATTCATTCACAATTATAAGACTCATATGGAGAACAGTACTATAAACCAGAGTCCAAATCATTCTAACTGGACCTTTTATTTCTCTAAAACCTCACTTTCTTTCTAAGTGAGACAGATTTCACTCAAATCATCCTATAAGTTGAATCGGTGTTTGTTCATCATTCATTGCCCAATATAAGACTCATATGGAGAACAATACTATAAACCAGAGTCCAAATCATTCTAACTGGACCTTTTATTTCTCTAAAACCTCACTTTCTTTCTAAGTGAGACAGATTTCACTCAAATCATCCTATAAGTTGAATCGGTGTTTGTTCATCATTCCTTGCCCAATATAAGACTCATATGGAGAACAATACTATAAACCATAGCCGAAATCATTCTAACTGGACCGTTTCCTTCTCTCCAACCTCACTTTTTTTTCTAAGTGAGACAGATTTCACTCGAATCATCATATAAGTTGAAACGGTCTTTGTTCATCATTCATTCACAATTAAAAGGCTCATATGGAGAACAATACTATAAACCATAGTCTAAATCATTCTAACTAGACCTTTTCTTTCTCCCCTAGCTCCTTCTCTTTCTAAGTGAGACAGATTTCACTCGAATCATCATATAAGTTGAATCAGTCATTGTTCATCATTCCTTCACCATTATAAGACTCATATGGAGAGCAATACTATAAACCATAGCCGAAATCATTCTAACTGGACCGTTTCCTTCTCTCCAACCTCACTTTCTTTCTAAGTGAGACAGATTTCACTCGAATCATCATATAAGTTGAAACGGTCTTTGTTCATCATTCATTCACAATTAAAAGACTCATATGTAGAACAATACTATAAATCATAGTCTAAATCATTCTAACTAAACATTTTCTGTCTCTCCAAGCTCCTTTTCTTTCTAAGTGGGACGAATTTCACTCGAATCGTCTTATTAGCTGAAACGGTCTTTGTTCATCATTCATTCACCATTATAAGACTCATATGGAGAACAATACTATAAAGCATAATCCAAATCATTCTAACTGGACCTTTAATTTCTCTCAAACCTCACTTTCTTTTTAAGTGAGACAGATTTCACTCGAATCATCATATAAGTTGAATCGGTGTTTGTTCAACATTCCTTGCCCATTACAAGACTCATATGGAGAACTATACTATAAACCATAGTCCAAATCAATCGAACTGGACCTTTTATTTCTCTCTATCCTCTCTTTCTTTCTAATGAGACAAATTTCACTCGAATCATCACATAAGTTGAATCGGTGTTTGTTCATAATTCCTTCCCCATTATAAGACTCATATGGAGAACAATACTATATAACCATAGTCTAAATCATTCTAAGTGGACCTTTTCTTTCTCCCCTAACTCCTTTTCTTTCTAAGTGGGAAGGATTTCACTCGAATCGTCATATATGTTGAAAAGGTCTTTGGTCATCATTCATTCACCATTAAAAGAGTCATATGGAGAACAATACTATAAACCATAGCACAAATCATTCTAACTGGACCGTTTCCTTCTCTCCAACCTCACTTTCTTTCTATGTGAGACAGATTTCACTCGAATCATAATATAAGTTGAAACGGTCTTTGTTCATCATTCATTCACAATTATAAGACTCATATGGAGAACAATACTATAAATCATAGTCCAAATTATTCTAACTGGACCTTTTTTATCTCTCCAAGCTCCTTATCTTTCTAGGTGGGACGAATTTCACACGAATCGTCATATAAGTTGAAACGGTCTTTGTTCATCATTCATTCACCATTATAGGACTCGTATGGGAACAATACAATAAACCATAGCCCGAATCATTCTAACTGGACCTTTTCTTTCTCTCCTACCTCACTTTCTTTTTAACTGAGACAGATTTCACTCGAATCATAATATAAGTTGAAACGGTCTTTGTTCATTATTCATTCACAATTATAAGACTCATATGGAGAACAATACTATAAACCAGAGTCCAAATCATTCTAACTGGACCTTTTATTTCTCTAAAACCTCACTTTCTTTCTAAGTGAGACAGATTTCACTCAAATCATCCTATAAGTTGAATCGGTGTTTGTTCATCATTCCTTGCCCAATATAAGACTCATATGGAGAACAATACTATAAACCAGAGTCCAAATCATTCTAACTGGACCTTTTATTTCTCTAAAACCTCACTTTCTTTCTAAGTGAGACAGATTTCACTCAAATCATCCTATAAGTTGAATCGGTGTTTGTTCATCATTCCTTGCCCAATATAAGACTCATATGGAGAACAATACTATAAACCATAGCCGAAATCATTCTAACTGGACCGTTTCCTTCTCTCCAACCTCACTTTTTTTTCTAAGTGAGACAGATTTCACTCGAATCATCATATAAGTTGAAACGGTCTTTGTTCATCATTCATTCACAATTAAAAGGCTCATATGGAGAACAATACTATAAACCATAGTCTAAATCATTCTAACTAGACCTTTTCTTTCTCCCCTAGCTCCTTCTCTTTCTAAGTGAGACAGATTTCACTCGAATCATCATATAAGTTGAATCAGTCATTGTTCATCATTCCTTCACCATTATAAGACTCATATGGAGAGAAATACTATAAACCATAGCCGAAATCATTCTAACTGGACCGTTTCCTTCTCTCCAACCTCACTTTCTTTCTAAGTGAGACAGATTTCACTCGAATCATCATATAAGTTGAAACGGTCTTTGTTCATCATTCATTCACAATTAAAAGACTCATATGTAGAACAATACTATAAATCATAGTCTAAATCATTCTAACTAAACATTTTCTGTCTCTCCAAGCTCCTTTTCTTTCTAAGTGGGACGAATTTCACTCGAATCGTCTTATTAGCTGAAACGGTCTTTGTTCATCATTCATTCACCATTATAAGACTCATATGGAGAACAATACTATAAAGCATAATCCAAATCATTCTAACTGGACCTTTAATTTCTCTCAAACCTCACTTTCTTTTTAAGTGAGACAGATTTCACTCGAATCATCATATAAGTTGAATCGGTGTTTGTTGAACATTCCTTGCCCATTACAAGACTCATATGGAGAACTATACTATAAACCATAGTCCAAATCAATCGAACTGGACCTTTTATTTCTCTCTATCCTCTCTTTCTTTCTAATGAGACAAATTTCACTCGAATCATCACATAAGTTGAATCGGTGTTTGTTCATAATTCCTTCCCCATTATAAGACTCATATGGAGAACAATACTATATAACCATAGTCTAAATCATTCTAAGTGGACCTTTTCTTTCTCCCCTAGCTCCTTTTCTTTCTAAGTGGGAAGGATTTCACTCGAATCGTCATATATGTTGAAAAGGTCTTTGGTCATCATTCATTCACCATTAAAAGAGTCATATGGAGAACAATACTATAAACCATAGCACAAATCATTCTAACTGGACCGTTTCCTTCTCTCCAACCTCACTTTCTTTCTATGTGAGACAGATTTCACTCGAATCATAATATAAGTTGAAACGGTCTTTGTTCATCATTCATTCACAATTATAAGACTCATATGGAGAACAATACTATAAATCATAGTCCAATTTATTCTAACTGGACCTTTTTTATCTCTCCAAGCTCCTTATCTTTCTAGGTGGGACGAATTTCACACGAATCGTCATATAAGTTGAAACGGTCTTTGTTCATCATTCATTCACCATTATAGGACTCGTATGGGAACAATACAATAAACCATAGCCCGAATCATTCTAACTGGACCTTTTCTTTCTCTCCAACCTCACTTTCTTTTTAACTGAGACAGATTTCACTCGAATCATAATATAAGTTGAAACGGTCTTTGTTCATTATTCATTCACAATTATAAGACTCATATGGAGAACAATACTATAAACCAGAGTCCAAATCATTCTAACTGGACCTTTTATTTCTCTAAAACCTCACTTTCTTTCTAAGTGAGACAGATTTCACTCAAATCATCCTATAAGTTGAATCGGTGTTTGTTCATCATTCCTTCACCATTATAAGACTCATATGGAGAACAATACTATAAACCAGAGTCCAAATCATTCTAACTGGACCTTTTATTTCTCTAAAACCTCACTTTCTTTCTAAGTGAGACAGATTTCACTCAAATCATCCTATAAGTTGAATCGGTGTTTGTTCATCATTCCTTGCCCAATATAAGACTCATATGGAGAACAATACTATAAACCATAGCCGAAATCATTCTAACTGGACCGTTTCCTTCTCTCCAACCTCACTTTTTTTTCTAAGTGAGACAGATTTCACTCGAATCATCATATAAGTTGAAACGGTCTTTGTTCATCATTCATTCACAATTAAAAGGCTCATATGGAGAACAATACTATAAACCATAGTCTAAATCATTCTAACTAGACCTTTTCTTTCTCCCCTAGCTCCTTCTCTTTCTAAGTGAGACAGATTTCACTCGAATCATCATATAAGTTGAATCAGTCATTGTTCATCATTCCTTCACCATTATAAGACTCATATGGAGAGCAATACTATAAACCATAGCCGAAATCATTATAACTGGACCGTTTCCTTCTCTCCAACCTCACTTTCTTTCTAAGTGAGACAGATTTCACTCGAATCATCATATAAGTTGAAACGGTCTTTGTTCATCATTCATTCACAATTAAAAGACTCATATGTAGAACAATACTATAAATCATAGTCTAAATCATTCTAACTAAACATTTTCTGTCTCTCCAAGCTCCTTTTCTTTCTAAGTGGGACGAATTTCACTCGAATCGTCTTATTAGTTGAAACGGTCTTTGTTCATCATTCATTCACCATTATAAGACTCATATGGAGAACAATACTATAAAGCATAATCCAAATCATTCTAACTGGACCTTTAATTTCTCTCAAACCTCACTTTCTTTTTAAGTGAGACAGATTTCACTCGAATCATCATATAAGTTGAATCGGTGTTTGTTCAACATTCCTTGCCCATTACAAGACTCATATGGAGAACTATACTATAAACCATAGTCCAAATCAATCGAACTGGACCTTTTATTTCTCTCTATCCTCTCTTTCTTTCTAATGAGACAAATTTCACACGAATCATCACATAAGTTGAATCGGTGTTTGTTCATAATTCCTTCCCCATTATAAGACTCATATGGAGAACAATACTATATAACCATAGTCTAAATCATTCTAAGTGGACCTTTTCTTTCTCCCCTAGCTCCTTTTCTTTCTAAGTGGGAAGGATTTCACTCGAATCGTCATATATGTTGAAAAGGTCTTTGGTCATCATTCATTCACCATTAAAAGAGTCATATGGAGAACAATACTATAAACCATAGCACAAATCATTCTAACTGGACCGTTTCCTTCTCTCCAACCTCACTTTCTTTCTATGTGAGACAGATTTCACTCGAATCATAATATAAGTTGAAACGGTCTTTGTTCATCATTCATTCACAATTATAAGACTCATATGGAGAACAATACTATAAATCATAGTCCAAATTATTCTAACTGGACCTTTTTTATCTCTCCAAGCTCCTTATCTTTCTAAGTGGGACGAATTTCACACGAATCGTCATATAAGTTGAAACGGTCATTGTTCATCATTCATTCACCATTATAGGACTCGTATGGGAACAATACAATAAACCATAGCCCGAATCATTCTAACTGGACCTTTTCTTTCTCTCCAACCTCACTTTCTTTTTAAGTGAGACAAATTTCAATCGAATCATCATATAAGTTGAATCGGTCTTTGTTCATCATTCCTTCACCATTATAAGACTCATATGGAGAACAATACTATAAACCAGAGTCCAAATCATTCTAACTGGACCTTTTATTTCTCTAAAACCTCACTTTCTTTCTAAGTGAGACAGATTTCACTCAAATCATCCTATAAGTTGAATCGGTGTTTGTTCATCATTCCTTGCCCAATATAAGACTCATATGGAGAACAATACTATAAACCAGAGTCCAAATCATTCTAACTGGACCTTTTATTTCTCAAAAACCTCACTTTCTTTCTAAGTGAGACAGATTTCACTCAAATCATCCTATAAGTTGAATCGGTGTTTGTTCATCATTCCTTGCCCAATATAAGACTCATATGGAGAACAATACTATAAACCATAGCCGAAATCATTCTAACTGGACCGTTTCCTTCTCTCCAACCTCACTTTTTTTCTAAGTGAGACAGATTTCACTCGAATCATCATATAAGTTGAAACGGTCTTTGTTCATCATTCATTCACAATTAAAAGGCTCATATGGAGAACAATACTATAAACCATAGTCTAAATCATTCTAACTAGACCTTTTCTTTCTCCCCTAGCTCCTTCTCTTTCTAAGTGAGACAGATTTCACTCGAATCATCATATAAGTTGAATCAGTCATTGTTCATCATTCCTTCACCATTATAAGACTCATATGGAGAGCAATACTATAAACCATAGCCGAAATCATTCTAACTGGACCGTTTCCTTCTCTCCAACCTCACTTTCTTTCTAAGTGAGACAGATTTCACTCGAATCATCATATAAGTTGAAACGGTCTTTGTTCATCATTCATTCACAATTAAAAGACTCATATGTAGAACAATACTATAAATCATAGTCTAAATCATTCTAACTAAACATTTTCTATCTCTCCAAGCTCCTTTTCTTTCTAAGTGGGACGAATTTCACTCGAATCGTCATATTAGTTGAAACGGTCTTTGTTCATCATTCATTCACCATTATAAGACTCATATGGAGAACAATACTATAAAGCATAATCCAAATCATTCTAACTGGACCTTTAATTTCTCTCAAACCTCACTTTCTTTTTAAGTGAGACAGATTTCACTCGAATCATCATATAAGTTGAATCGGTGTTTGTTCAACATTCCTTGCCCATTACAAGACTCATATGGAGAACTATACTATAAACCATAGTCCAAATCAATCGAACTGGACCTTTTATTTCTCTCTATCCTCTCTTTCTTTCTAATGAGACAAATTTCACTCGAATCATCACATAAGTTGAATCGGTGTTTGTTCATAATTCCTTCCCCATTATAAGACTCATATGGAGAACAATACTATATAACCATAGTCTAAATCATTCTAAGTGGACCTTTTCTTTCTCCCCTAGCTCCTTTTCTTTCTAAGTGGGAAGGATTTCACTCGAATCGTCATATATGTTGAAAAGGTCTTTGGTCATCATTCATTCACCATTAAAAGAGTCATATGGAGAACAATACTATAAACCATAGCACAAATCATTCTAACTGGACCGTTTCCTTCTCCCCAACCTCACTTTCTTTCTATGTGAGACAGATTTCACTCGAATCATAATATAAGTTGAAACGGTCTTTGTTCATCATTCATTCACAATTATAAGACTCATATGGAGAACAATACTATAAATCATAGTCCAAATTATTCTAACTGGACCTTTTTTATCTCTCCAAGCTCCTTCTCTTTCTAGGTGGGACGAATTTCACACGAATCGTCATATAAGTTGAAACGGTCTTTGTTCATCATTCATTCACCATTATAGGACTCGTATGGGAACAATACAATAAACCATAGCCCGAATCATTCGAACTGGACCTTTTCTTTCTCTCCAACCTCACTTTCTTTTTAAGTGAGACAAATTTCAATCGAATCATCATATAAGTTGAATCGGTCTTTGTTCATCATTCCTTCACCATTATAAGACTCATATGGAGAACAATACTATAAACCAGAGTCCAAATCATTCTAACTGGACCTTTTATTTCTCTAAAACCTCACTTTCTTTCTAAGTGAGACAGATTTCACTCAAATCATCCTATAAGTTGAATCGGTGTTTGTTCATCATTCCTTCACCATTATAAGACTCATATGGAGAACAATACTATAAACCAGAGTCCAAATCATTCTAACTGGACCTTTTATTTCTCTAAAACCTCACTTTCTTTCTAAGTGAGACAGATTTCACTCAAATCATCCTATAAGTTGAATCGGTGTTTGTTCATCATTCCTTGCCCAATATAAGACTCATATGGAGAACAATACTATAAACCATAGCCGAAATCATTCTAACTGGACCGTTTCCTTCTCTCCAACCTCACTTTTTTTTCTAAGTGAGACAGATTTCACTCGAATCATCATATAAGTTGAAACGGTCTTTGTTCATCATTCATTCACAATTAAAAGGCTCATATGGAGAACAATACTATAAACCATAGTCTAAATCATTCTAACTAGACCTTTTCTTTCTCCCCTAGCTCCTTCTCTTTCTAAGTGAGACAGATTTCACTCGAATCATCATATAAGTTGAATCAGTCATTGTTCATCATTCCTTCACCATTATAAGACTCATATGGAGAGCAATACTATAAACCATAGCCGAAATCATTCTAACTGGACCGTTTCCTTCTCTCCAACCTCACTTTCTTTCTAAGTGAGACAGATTTCACTCGAATCATCATATAAGTTGAAACGGTCTTTGTTCATCATTCATTCACAATTAAAAGACTCATATGTAGAACAATACTATAAATCATAGTCTAAATCATTCTAACTAAACATTTTCTGTCTCTCCAAGCTCCTTTTCTTTCTAAGTGGGACGAATTTCACTCGAATCGTCTTATTAGCTGAAACGGTCTTTGTTCATCATTCATTCACCATTATAAGACTCATATGGAGAACAATACTATAAAGCATAATCCAAATCATTCTAACTGGACCTTTAATTTCTCTCAAACCTCACTTTCTTTTTAAGTGAGACAGATTTCACTCGAATCATCATATAAGTTGAATCGGTGTTTGTTCAACATTCCTTGCCCATTACAAGACTCATATGGAGAACTATACTATAAACCATAGTCCAAATCAATCGAACTGGACCTTTTATTTCTCTCTATCCTCTCTTTCTTTCTAATGAGACAAATTTCACTCGAATCATCACATAAGTTGAATCGGTGTTTGTTCATAATTCCTTCCCCATTATAAGACTCATATGGAGAACAATACTATATAACCATAGTCTAAATCATTCTAAGTGGACCTTTTCTTTCTCCCCTAACTCCTTTTCTTTCTAAGTGGGAAGGATTTCACTCGAATCGTCATATATGTTGAAAAGGTCTTTGGTCATCATTCATTCACCATTAAAAGAGTCATATGGAGAACAATACTATAAACCATAGCACAAATCATTCTAACTGGACCGTTTCCTTCTCTCCAACCTCACTTTCTTTCTATGTGAGACAGATTTCACTCGAATCATAATATAAGTTGAAACGGTCTTTGTTCATCATTCATTCACAATTATAAGACTCATATGGAGAACAATACTATAAATCATAGTCCAAATTATTCTAACTGGACCTTTTTTATCTCTCCAAGCTCCTTATCTTTCTAGGTGGGACGAATTTCACACGAATCGTCATATAAGTTGAAACGGTCTTTGTTCATCATTCATTCACCATTATAGGACTCGTATGGGAACAATACAATAAACCATAGCCCGAATCATTCTAACTGGACATTTTCTTTCTCTCCAACCTCACTTTCTTTTTAAGTGAGACAAATTTCAATCGAATCATCATATAAGTTGAATCGGTCTTTGTTCATCATTCCTTCACCATTATAAGACTCATATGGAGAACAATACTATAAACCAGAGTCCAAATCATTCTAACTGGACCTTTTATTTCTCTAAAACCTCACTTTCTTTCTAAGTGAGACAGATTTCACTCAAATCATCCTATAAGTTGAATCGGTGTTTGTTCATCATTCCTTGCCCAATATAAGACTCATATGGAGAACAATACTATAAACCAGAGTCCAAATCATTCTAACTGGACCTTTTATTTCTCTAAAACCTCACTTTCTTTCTAAGTGAGACAGATTTCACTCAAATCATCCTATAAGTTGAATCGGTGTTTGTTCATCATTCCTTGCCCAATATAAGACTCATATGGAGAACAATACTATAAACCATAGCCGAAATCATTCTAACTGGACCGTTTCCTTCTCTCCAACCTCACTTTTTTTCTAAGTGAGACAGATTTCACTCGAATCATCATATAAGTTGAAACGGTCTTTGTTCATCATTCATTCACAATTAAAAGGCTCATATGGAGAACAATACTATAAACCATAGTCTAAATCATTCTAACTAGACCTTTTCTTTCTCCCCTAGCTCCTTCTCTTTCTAAGTGAGACAGATTTCACTCGAATCATCATATAAGTTGAATCAGTCATTGTTCATCATTCCTTCACCATTATAAGACTCATATGGAGAGCAATACTATAAACCATAGCCGAAATCATTCTAACTGGACCGTTTCCTTCTCTTCAACCTCACTTTCTTTCTAAGTGAGACAGATTTCACTCGAATCATCATATAAGTTGAAACGGTCTTTGTTCATCATTCATTCACAATTAAAAGACTCATATGTAGAACAATACTATAAATCATAGTCTAAATCATTCTAACTAAACATTTTCTATCTCTCCAAGCTCCTTTTCTTTCTAAGTGGGACGAATTTCACTCGAATCGTCATATTAGTTGAAACGGTCTTTGTTCATCATTCATTCACCATTATAAGACTCATATGGAGAACAATACTATAAAGCATAATCCAAATCATTCTAACTGGACCTTTAATTTCTCTCAAACCTCACTTTCTTTTTAAGTGAGACAGATTTCACTCGAATCATCATATAAGTTGAATCGGTGTTTGTTCAACATTCCTTGCCCATTACAAGACTCATATGGAGAACTATACTATAAACCATAGTCCAAATCAATCGAACTGGACCTTTTATTTCTCTCTATCCTCTCTTTCTTTCTAATGAGACAAATTTCACTCGAATCATCACATAAGTTGAATCGGTGTTTGTTCATAATTCCTTCCCCATTATAAGACTCATATGGAGAACAATACTATATAACCATAGTCTAAATCATTCTAAGTGGACCTTTTCTTTCTCCCCTAGCTCCTTTTCTTTCTAAGTGGGAAGGATTTCACTCGAATCGTCATATATGTTGAAAAGGTCTTTGGTCATCATTCATTCACCATTAAAAGAGTCATATGGAGAACAATACTATAAACCATAGCACAAATCATTCTAACTGGACCGTTTCCTTCTCCCCAACCTCACTTTCTTTCTATGTGAGACAGATTTCACTCGAATCATAATATAAGTTGAAACGGTCTTTGTTCATCATTCATTCACAATTATAAGACTCATATGGAGAACAATACTATAAATCATAGTCCAAATTATTCTAACTGGACCTTTTTTATCTCTCCAAGCTCCTTCTCTTTCTAGGTGGGACGAATTTCACACGAATCGTCATATAAGTTGAAACGGTCTTTGTTCATCATTCATTCACCATTATAGGACTCGTATGGGAACAATACAATAAACCATAGCCCGAATCATTCGAACTGGACCTTTTCTTTCTCTCCAACCTCACTTTCTTTTTAAGTGAGACAAATTTCAATCGAATCATCATATAAGTTGAATCGGTCTTTGTTCATCATTCCTTCACCATTATAAGACTCATATGGAGAACAATACTATAAACCAGAGTCCAAATCATTCTAACTGGACCTTTTATTTCTCTAAAACCTCACTTTCTTTCTAAGTGAGACAGATTTCACTCAAATCATCCTATAAGTTGAATCGGTGTTTGTTCATCATTCCTTCACCATTATAAGACTCATATGGAGAACAATACTATAAACCAGAGTCCAAATCATTCTAACTGGACCTTTTATTTCTCTAAAACCTCACTTTCTTTCTAAGTGAGACAGATTTCACTCAAATCATCCTATAAGTTGAATCGGTGTTTGTTCATCATTCCTTGCCCAATATAAGACTCATATGGAGAACAATACTATAAACCATAGCCGAAATCATTCTAACTGGACCGTTTCCTTCTCTCCAACCTCACTTTTTTTTCTAAGTGAGACAGATTTCACTCGAATCATCATATAAGTTGAAACGGTCTTTGTTCATCATTCATTCACAATTAAAAGGCTCATATGGAGAACAATACTATAAACCATAGTCTAAATCATTCTAACTAGACCTTTTCTTTCTCCCCTAGCTCCTTCTCTTTCTAAGTGAGACAGATTTCACTCGAATCATCATATAAGTTGAATCAGTCATTGTTCATCATTCCTTCACCATTATAAGACTCATATGGAGAGCAATACTATAAACCATAGCCGAAATCATTCTAACTGGACCGTTTCCTTCTCTCCAACCTCACTTTCTTTCTAAGTGAGACAGATTTCACTCGAATCATCATATAAGTTGAAACGGTCTTTGTTCATCATTCATTCACAATTAAAAGACTCATATGTAGAACAATACTATAAATCATAGTCTAAATCATTCTAACTAAACATTTTCTGTCTCTCCAAGCTCCTTTTCTTTCTAAGTGGGACGAATTTCACTCGAATCGTCTTATTAGCTGAAACGGTCTTTGTTCATCATTCATTCACCATTATAAGACTCATATGGAGAACAATACTATAAAGCATAATCCAAATCATTCTAACTGGACCTTTAATTTCTCTCAAACCTCACTTTCTTTTTAAGTGAGACAGATTTCACTCGAATCATCATATAAGTTGAATCGGTGTTTGTTCAACATTCCTTGCCCATTACAAGACTCATATGGAGAACTATACTATAAACCATAGTCCAAATCAATCGAACTGGACCTTTTATTTCTCTCTATCCTCTCTTTCTTTCTAATGAGACAAATTTCACTCGAATCATCACATAAGTTGAATCGGTGTTTGTTCATAATTCCTTCCCCATTATAAGACTCATATGGAGAACAATACTATATAACCATAGTCTAAATCATTCTAAGTGGACCTTTTCTTTCTCCCCTAACTCCTTTTCTTTCTAAGTGGGAAGGATTTCACTCGAATCGTCATATATGTTGAAAAGGTCTTTGGTCATCATTCATTCACCATTAAAAGAGTCATATGGAGAACAATACTATAAACCATAGCACAAATCATTCTAACTGGACCGTTTCCTTCTCTCCAACCTCACTTTCTTTCTATGTGAGACAGATTTCACTCGAATCATAATATAAGTTGAAACGGTCTTTGTTCATCATTCATTCACAATTATAAGACTCATATGGAGAACAATACTATAAATCATAGTCCAAATTATTCTAACTGGACCTTTTTTATCTCTCCAAGCTCCTTATCTTTCTAGGTGGGACGAATTTCACACGAATCGTCATATAAGTTGAAACGGTCTTTGTTCATCATTCATTCACCATTATAGGACTCGTATGGGAACAATACAATAAACCATAGCCCGAATCATTCTAACTGGACATTTTCTTTCTCTCCAACCTCACTTTCTTTTTAAGTGAGACAAATTTCAATCGAATCATCATATAAGTTGAATCGGTCTTTGTTCATCATTCCTTCACCATTATAAGACTCATATGGAGAACAATACTATAAACCAGAGTCCAAATCATTCTAACTGGACCTTTTATTTCTCTAAAACCTCACTTTCTTTCTAAGTGAGACAGATTTCACTCAAATCATCCTATAAGTTGAATCGGTGTTTGTTCATCATTCCTTGCCCAATATAAGACTCATATGGAGAACAATACTATAAACCAGAGTCCAAATCATTCTAACTGGACCTTTTATTTCTCTAAAACCTCACTTTCTTTCTAAGTGAGACAGATTTCACTCAAATCATCCTATAAGTTGAATCGGTGTTTGTTCATCATTCCTTGCCCAATATAAGACTCATATGGAGAACAATACTATAAACCATAGCCGAAATCATTCTAACTGGACCGTTTCCTTCTCTCCAACCTCACTTTCTTTCTAAGTGAGACAGATTTCACTCGAATCATCATATAAGTTGAAACGGTCTTTGTTCATCATTCATTCACAATTAAAAGACTCATATGTAGAACAATACTATAAATCATAGTCTAAATCATTCTAACTAAACATTTTCTATCTCTCCAAGCTCCTTTTCTTTCTAAGTGGGACGAATTTCACTCGAATCGTCATATTAGTTGAAACGGTCTTTGTTCATCATTCATTCACCATTATAAGACTCATATGGAGAACAATACTATAAAGCATAATCCAAATCATTCTAACTGGACCTTTAATTTCTCTCAAACCTCACTTTCTTTTTAAGTGAGACAGATTTCACTCGAATCATCATATAAGTTGAATCGGTGTTTGTTCAACATTCCTTGCCCATTACAAGACTCATATGGAGAACTATACTATAAACCATAGTCCAAATCAATCGAACTGGACCTTTTATTTCTCTCTATCCTCTCTTTCTTTCTAATGAGACAAATTTCACTCGAATCATCACATAAGTTGAATCGGTGTTTGTTCATAATTCCTTCCCCATTATAAGACTCATATGGAGAACAATACTATATAACCATAGTCTAAATCATTCTAAGTGGACCTTTTCTTTCTCCCCTAGCTCCTTTTCTTTCTAAGTGGGAAGGATTTCACTCGAATCGTCATATATGTTGAAAAGGTCTTTGGTCATCATTCATTCACCATTAAAAGAGTCATATGGAGAACAATACTATAAACCATAGCACAAATCATTCTAACTGGACCGTTTCCTTCTCCCCAACCTCACTTTCTTTCTATGTGAGACAGATTTCACTCGAATCATAATATAAGTTGAAACGGTCTTTGTTCATCATTCATTCACAATTATAAGACTCATATGGAGAACAATACTATAAATCATAGTCCAAATTATTCTAACTGGACCTTTTTTATCTCTCCAAGCTCCTTATCTTTCTAGGTGGGACGAATTTCACACGAATCGTCATATAAGTTGAAACGGTCTTTGTTCATCATTCATTCACCATTATAGGACTCGTATGGGAACAATACAATAAACCATAGCCCGAATCATTCTAACTGGACCTTTTCTTTCTCTCCAACCTCACTTTCTTTTTAAGTGAGACAAATTTCAATCGAATCATCATATAAGTTGAATCGGTCTTTGTTCATCATTCCTTCACCATTATAAGACTCATATGGAGAACAATACTATAAACCAGAGTCCAAATCATTCTAACTGGACCTTTTATTTCTCTAAAACCTCACTTTCTTTCTAAGTGAGACAGATTTCACTCAAATCATCCTATAAGTTGAATCGGTGTTTGTTCATCATTCCTTGCCCAATATAAGACTCATATGGAGAACAATACTATAAACCAGAGTCCAAATCATTCTAACTGGACCTTTTATTTCTCTAAAACCTCACTTTCTTTCTAAGTGAGACAGATTTCACTCAAATCATCCTATAAGTTGAATCGGTGTTTGTTCATCATTCCTTGCCCAATATAAGACTCATATGGAGAACAATACTATAAACCATAGCCGAAATCATTCTAACTGGACCGTTTCCTTCTCTCCAACCTCACTTTTTTTTCTAAGTGAGACAGATTTCACTCGAATCATCATATAAGTTGAAACGGTCTTTGTTCATCATTCATTCACAATTAAAAGGCTCATATGGTTAACAATACTATAAACCATAGTCTAAATCATTCTAACTAGACCTTTTCTTTCTCCCCTAGCTCCTTCTCTTTCTAAGTGAGACAGATTTCACTCGAATCATCATATAAGTTGAATCAGTCATTGTTCATCATTCCTTCACCATTATAAGACTCATATGGAGAGCAATACTATAAACCATAACCGAAATCATTCTAACTGGACCGTTTCCTTCTCTCCAACCTCACTTTCTTTCTAAGTGAGACAGATTTCACTCGAATCATCATATAAGTTGAAACGGTCTTTGTTCATCATTCATTCACAATTAAAAGACTCATATGTAGAACAGTACTATAAATCATAGTCTAAATCATTCTAACTAAACATTTTCTATCTCTCCAAGCTCCTTTTCTTTCTAAGTGGGACGAATTTCACTCGAATCGTCATATTAGTTGAAACGGTCTTTGTTCATCATTCATTCACCATTATAAGACTCATATGGAGAACAATACTATAAAGCATAATCCAAATCATTCTAACTGGACCTTTAATTTCTCTCAAACCTCACTTTCTTTTTAAGTGAGACAGATTTCACTCGAATCATCATATAAGTTGAATCGGTGTTTGTTCAACATTCCTTGCCCATTACAAGACTCATATGGAGAACTATACTATAAACCATAGTCCAAATCAATCGAACTGGACCTTTTATTTCTCTCTATCCTCTCTTTCTTTCTAATGAGACAAATTTCACTCGAATCATCACATAAGTTGAATCGGTGTTTGTTCATAATTCCTTCCCCATTATAAGACTCATATGGAGAACAATACTATATAACCATAGTCTAAATCATTCTAAGTGGACCTTTTCTTTCTCCCCTAGCTCCTTTTCTTTCTAAGTGGGAAGGATTTCACTCGAATCGTCATATATGTTGAAAAGGTCTTTGGTCATCATTCATTCACCATTAAAAGAGTCATATGGAGAACAATACTATAAACCATAGCACAAATCATTCTAACTGGACCGTTTCCTTCTCTCCAACCTCACTTTCTTTCTATGTGAGACAGATTTCACTCGAATCATAATATAAGTTGAAACGGTCTTTGTTCATCATTCATTCACAATTATAAGACTCATATGGAGAACAATACTATAAATCATAGTCCAAATTATTCTAACTGGACCTTTTTTATCTCTCCAAGCTCCTTATCTTTCTAGGTGGGACGAATTTCACACGAATCGTCATATAAGTTGAAACGGTCTTTGTTCATCATTCATTCACCATTATAGGACTCGTATGGGAACAATACAATAAACCATAGCCCGAATCATTCTAACTGGACCTTTTCTTTCTCTCCAACCTCACTTTCTTTTTAACTGAGACAGATTTCACTCGAAGCATAATATAAGTTGAAACGGTCTTTGTTCATTATTCATTCACAATTATAAGACTCATATGGAGAACAATACTATAAACCAGAGTCCAAATCATTCTAACTGGACCTTTTATTTCTCTAAAACCTCACTTTCTTTCTAAGTGAGACAGATTTCACTCAAATCATCCTATAAGTTGAATCGGTGTTTGTTCATCATTCCTTGCCCAATATAAGACTCATATGGAGAACAATACTATAAACCAGAGTCCAAATCATTCTAACTGGACCTTTTATTTCTCTAAAACCTCACTTTCTTTCTAAGTGAGACAGATTTCACTCAAATCATCCTATAAGTTGAATCGGTGTTTGTTCATCATTCCTTGCCCAATATAAGACTCATATGGAGAACAATACTATAAACCATAGCCGAAATCATTCTAACTGGACCGTTTCCTTCTCTCCAACCTCACTTTTTTTTCTAAGTGAGACAGATTTCACTCGAATCATCATATAAGTTGAAACGGTCTTTGTTCATCATTCATTCACAATTAAAAGGCTCATATGGAGAACAATACTATAAACCATAGTCTAAATCATTCTAACTAGACCTTTTCTTTCTCCCCTAGCTCCTTCTCTTTCTAAGTGAGACAGATTTCACTCGAATCATCATATAAGTTGAATCAGTCATTGTTCATCATTCCTTCACCATTATAAGACTCATATGGAGAGCAATACTATAAACCATAGCCGAAATCATTCTAACTGGACCGTTTCCTTCTCTCCAACCTCACTTTCTTTCTAAGTGAGACAAATTTCACTCGAATCATCATATAAGTTGAAACGGTCTTTGTTCATCATTCATTCACAATTAAAAGACTCATATGTAGAACAATACTATAAATCATAGTCTAAATCATTCTAACTAAACATTTTCTGTCTCTCCAAGCTCCTTTTCTTTCTAAGTGGGACGAATTTCACTCGAATCGTTTTATTAGTTGAAACGGTCTTTGTTCATCATTCATTCACCATTATAAGACTCATATGGAGAACAATACTATAAAGCATAATCCAAATCATTCTAACTGGACCTTTAATTTCTCTCAAACCTCACTTTCTTTTTAAGTGAGACAGATTTCACTCGAATCATCATATAAGTTGAATCGGTGTTTGTTCAACATTCCTTGCCCATTACAAGACTCATATGGAGAACTATACTATAAACCATAGTCCAAATCAATCGAACTGGACCTTTTATTTCTCTCTATCCTCTCTTTCTTTCTAATGAGACAAATTTCACTCGAATCATCACATAAGTTGAATCGGTGTTTGTTCATAATTCCTTCCCCATTATAAGACTCATATGGAGAACAATACTATATAACCATAGTCTAAATCATTCTAAGTGGACCTTTTCTTTCTCCCCTAGCTCCTTTTCTTTCTAAGTGGGAAGGATTTCACTCGAATCGTCATATATGTTGAAAAGGTCTTTGGTCATCATTCATTCACCATTAAAAGAGTCATATGGAGAACAATACTATAAACCATAGCACAAATCATTCTAACTGGACCGTTTCCTTCTCTCCAACCTCACTTTCTTTCTATGTGAGACAGATTTCACTCGAATCATAATATAAGTTGAAACGGTCTTTGTTCATCATTCATTCACAATTATAAGACTCATATGGAGAACAATACTATAAATCATAGTCCAAATTATTCTAACTGGACCTTTTTTATCTCTCCAAGCTCCTTATCTTTCTAGGTGGGACGAATTTCACACGAATCGTCATATAAGTTGAAACGGTCTTTGTTCATCATTCATTCACCATTATAGGACTCGTATGGGAACAATACAATAAACCATAGCCCGAATCATTCTAACTGGACCTTTTCTTTCTCTCCAACCTCACTTTCTTTTTAAGTGAGACAAATTTCAATCGAATCATCATATAAGTTGAATCGGTCTTTGTTCATCATTCCTTCACCATTATAAGACTCATATGGAGAACAATACTATAAACCAGAGTCCAAATCATTCTAACTGGACCTTTTATTTCTCTAAAACCTCACTTTCTTTCTAAGTGAGACAGATTTCACTCAAATCATCCTATAAGTTGAATCGGTGTTTGTTCATCATTCCTTGCCCAATATAAGACTCATATGGAGAACAATACTATAAACCAGAGTCCAAATCATTCTAACTGGACCTTTTATTTCTCTAAAACCTCACTTTCTTTCTAAGTGAGACAGATTTCACTCAAATCATCCTATAAGTGGAATCGGTGTTTGTTCATCATTCCTTGCCCAATATAAGACTCATATGGAGAACAATACTATAAACCATAGCCGAAATCATTCTAACTGGACCGATTCCTTCTCTCCAACCTCACTTTTTTTTCTAAGTGAGACAGATTTCACTCGAATCATCATATAAGTTGAAACGGTCTTTGTTCATCATTCATTCACAATTAAAAGGCTCATATGGTTAACAATACTATAAACCATAGTCTAAATCATTCTAACTAGACCTTTTCTTTCTCCCCTAGCTCCTTCTCTTTCTAAGTGAGATAGATTTCACTCGAATCATCATATAAGTTGAATCAGTCATTGTTCATCATTCCTTCACCATTATAAGACTCATATGGAGAGCAATACTATAAACCATAGCCGAAATCATTCTAACTGGACCGTTTCCTTCTCTCCAACCTCACTTTCTTTCTAAGTGAGACAGATTTCACTCGAATCATCATACAAGTTGAAACGGTCTTTGTTCATCATTCATTCACAATTAAAAGACTCATATGTAGAACAATACTATAAATCATAGTCTAAATCATTCTAACTAAACATTTTCTGTCTCTCCAAGCTCCTTTTCTTTCTAAGTGGGACGAATTTCACTCGAATCGTCTTATTAGTTGAAACGGTCTTTGTTCATCATTCATTCACCATTATAAGACTCATATGGAGAACAATACTATAAAGCATAATCCAAATCATTCTAACTGGACCTTTAATTTCTCTCAAACCTCACTTTCTTTTTAAGTGAGACAGATT
This sequence comes from Cornus suecica, assembly GCA_963922005.1. Classification (NCBI taxonomy): domain Eukaryota; kingdom Viridiplantae; phylum Streptophyta; class Magnoliopsida; order Cornales; family Cornaceae; genus Cornus; species Cornus suecica. The sequence continues at coordinate 41,754,954 of OY998246.1, read as the reverse complement.
TCACTCGAATCATCATATAAGTTGAATCGGTGTTTGTTCAACATTCATTGCCCATTACAAGACTCATATGGAGAACTATACTATAAACCATAGTCCAAATCAATCGAACTGGACCTTTTATTTCTCTCTATCCTCTCTTTCTTTCTAATGAGACAAATTTCACTCGAATCATCACATAAGTTGAATCGGTGTTTGTTCATAATTCCTTCCCCATTATAAGACTCATATGGAGAACAATACTATATAACCATAGTCTAAATCATTCTAAGTGGACCTTTTCTTTCTCCCCTAGCTCCTTTTCTTTCTAAGTGGGAAGGATTTCACTCGAATCGTCATATATGTTGAAAAGGTCTTTGGTCATCATTCATTCACCATTAAAAGAGTCATATGGAGAACAATACTATAAACCATAGCACAAATCATTCTAACTGGACCGTTTCCTTCTCTCCAACCTCACTTTCTTTCTATGTGAGACAGATTTCACTCGAATCATAATATAAGTTGAAACGGTCTTTGTTCATCATTCATTCACAATTATAAGACTCATATGGAGAACAATACTATAAATCATAGTCCAAATTATTCTAACTGGACCTTTTTTATCTCTCCAAGCTCCTTATCTTTCTAGGTGGGACGAATTTCACACGAATCGTCATATAAGTTGAAACGGTCTTTGTTCATCATTCATTCACCATTATAGGACTCGTATGGGAACAATACAATAAACCATAGCCCGAATCATTCCAACTGGACCTTTTCTTTCTCTCCAACCTCACTTTCTTTTTAACTGAGACAGATTTCACTCGAAGCATAATATAAGTTGAAACGGTCTTTGTTCATTATTCATTCACAATTATAAGACTCATATGGAGAACAATACTATAAACCAGAGTCCAAATCATTCTAACTGGACCTTTTATTTCTCTAAAACCTCACTTTCTTTCTAAGTGAGACAGATTTCACTCAAATCATCCTATAAGTTGAATCGGTGTTTGTTCATCATTCCTTGCCCAATATAAGACTCATATGGAGAACAATACTATAAACCAGAGTCCAAATCATTCTAACTGGACCTTTTATTTCTCTAAAACCTCACTTTCTTTCTAAGTGAGACAGATTTCACTCAAATCATCCTATAAGTTGAATCGGTGTTTGTTCATCATTCCTTGCCCAATATAAGACTCATATGGAGAACAATACTATAAACCATAGCCGAAATCATTCTAACTGGACCGTTTCCTTCTCTCCAACCTCACTTTTTTTTCTAAGTGAGACAGATTTCACTCGAATCATCATATAAGTTGAAACGGTCTTTGTTCATCATTCATTCACAATTAAAAGGCTCATATGGAGAACAATACTATAAACCATAGTCTAAATCATTCTAACTAGACCTTTTCTTTCTCCCCTAGCTCCTTCTCTTTCTAAGTGAGACAGATTTCACTCGAATCATCATATAAGTTGAATCAGTCATTGTTCATCATTCCTTCACCATTATAAGACTCATATGGAGAGCAATACTATAAACCATAGCCGAAATCATTCTAACTGGACCGTTTCCTTCTCTCCAACCTCACTTTCTTTCTAAGTGAGACAAATTTCACTCGAATCATCATATAAGTTGAAACGGTCTTTGTTCATCATTCATTCACAATTAAAAGACTCATATGTAGAACAATACTATAAATCATAGTCTAAATCATTCTAACTAAACATTTTCTGTCTCTCCAAGCTCCTTTTCTTTCTAAGTGGGACGAATTTCACTCGAATCGTTTTATTAGTTGAAACGGTCTTTGTTCATCATTCATTCACCATTATAAGACTCATATGGAGAACAATACTATAAAGCATAATCCAAATCATTCTAACTGGACCTTTAATTTCTCTCAAACCTCACTTTCTTTTTAAGTGAGACAGAATTCACTCGAATCATCATATAAGTTGAATCGGTGTTTGTTCAACATTCCTTGCCCATTACAAGACTCATATGGAGAACTATACTATAAACCATAGTCCAAATCAATCGAACTGGACCTTTTATTTCTCTCTATCCTCTCTTTCTTTCTAATGAGACAAATTTCACTCGAATCATCACATAAGTTGAATCGGTGTTTGTTCATAATTCCTTCCCCATTATAAGACTCATATGGAGAACAATACTATATAACCATAGTCTAAATCATTCTAAGTGGACCTTTTCTTTCTCCCCTAGCTCCTTTTCTTTCTAAGTGGGAAGGATTTCACTCGAATCGTCATATATGTTGAAAAGGTCTTTGGTCATCATTCATTCACCATTAAAAGAGTCATATGGAGAACAATACTATAAACCATAGCACAAATCATTCTAACTGGACCGTTTCCTTCTCTCCATCCTCACTTTCTTTCTATGTGAGACAGATTTCACTCGAATCATAATATAAGTTGAAACGGTCTTTGTTCATCATTCATTCACAATTATAAGACTCATATGGAGAACAATACTATAAATCATAGTCCAAATTATTCTAACTGGACCTTTTTTATCTCTCCAAGCTCCTTATCTTTCTAGGTGGGACGAATTTCACACGAATCGTCATATAAGTTGAAACGGTCTTTGTTCATTATTCATTCACCATTATAGGACTCGTATGGGAACAATACAATAAACCATTGCCCGAATCATTCTAACTGGACCTTTTCTTTCTCTCCAACCTCACTTTCTTTTTAAGTGAGACAAATTTCAATCGAATCATCATATAAGTTGAATCGGTCTTTGTTCATCATTCCTTCACCATTATAAGACTCATATGGAGAACAATACTATAAACCAGAGTCCAAATCATTCTAACTGGACCTTTTATTTCTCTAAAACCTCACTTTCTTTCTAAGTGAGACAGATTTCACTCAATTCATCCTATAAGTTGAATCGGTGTTTGTTCATCATTCCTTGCCCAATATAAGACTCATATGGAGAACAATACTATAAACCAGAGTCCAAATCATTCTAACTGGACCTTTTATTTCTCTAAAACCTCACTTTCTTTCTAAGTGAGACAGATTTCACTCAAATCATCCTATAAGTTGAATCGGTGTTTGTTCATCATTCCTTGCCCAATATAAGACTCATATGGAGAACAATACTATAAACCATAGCCGAAATCATTCTAACTGGACCGTTTCCTTCTCTCCAACCTCACTTTTTTTTCTAAGTGAGACAGATTTCACTCGAATCATCATATAAGTTGAAACGGTCTTTGTTCATCATTCATTCACAATTAAAAGGCTCATATGGAGAACAATACTATAAACCATAGTCTAAATCATTCTAACTAGACCTTTTCTTTCTCCCCTAGCTCCTTCTCTTTCTAAGTGAGACAGATTTCACTCGAATCATCATATAAGTTGAATCAGTCATTGTTCATCATTCCTTCACCATTATAAGACTCATATGGAGAGCAATACTATAAACCATAGCCGAAATCATTCTAACTGGACCGTTTCCTTCTCTCCAACCTCACTTTCTTTCTAAGTGAGACAGATTTCACTCGAATCATCATACAAGTTGAAACGGTCTTTGTTCATCATTCATTCACAATTAAAAGACTCATATGTAGAACAATACTATAAATCATAGTCTAAATCATTCTAACTAAACATTTTCTGTCTCTCCAAGCTCCTTTTCTTTCTAAGTGGGACGAATTTCACTCGAATCGTCTTATTAGTTGAAACGGTCTTTGTTCATCATTCATTCACCATTATAAGACTCATATGGAGAACAATACTATAAAGCATAATCCAAATCATTCTAACTGGACCTTTAATTTCTCTCAAACCTCACTTTCTTTTTAAGTGAGACAGATTTCACTCGAATCATCATATAAGTTGAATCGGTGTTTGTTCAACATTCATTGCCCATTACAAGACTCATATGGAGAACTATACTATAAACCATAGTCCAAATCAATCGAACTGGACCTTTTATTTCTCTCTATCCTCTCTTTCTTTCTAATGAGACAAATTTCACTCGAATCATCACATAAGTTGAATCGGTGTTTGTTCATAATTCCTTCCCCATTATAAGACTCATATGGAGAACAATACTATATAACCATAGTCTAAATCATTCTAAGTGGACCTTTTCTTTCTCCCCTAGCTCCTTTTCTTTCTAAGTGGGAAGGATTTCACTCGAATCGTCATATATGTTGAAAAGGTCTTTGGTCATCATTCATTCACCATTAAAAGAGTCATATGGAGAACAATACTATAAACCATAGCACAAATCATTCTAACTGGACCGTTTCCTTCTCTCCAACCTCACTTTCTTTCTATGTGAGACAGATTTCACTCGAATCATAATATAAGTTGAAACGGTCTTTGTTCATCATTCATTCACAATTATAAGACTCATATGGAGAACAATACTATAAATCATAGTCCAAATTATTCTAACTGGACCTTTTTTATCTCTCCAAGCTCCTTATCTTTCTAGGTGGGACGAATTTCACACGAATCGTCATATAAGTTGAAACGGTCTTTGTTCATCATTCATTCACCATTATAGGACTCGTATGGGAACAATACAATAAACCATAGCCCGAATCATTCCAACTGGACCTTTTCTTTCTCTCCAACCTCACTTTCTTTTTAACTGAGACAGATTTCACTCGAAGCATAATATAAGTTGAAACGGTCTTTGTTCATTATTCATTCACAATTATAAGACTCATATGGAGAACAATACTATAAACCAGAGTCCAAATCATTCTAACTGGACCTTTTATTTCTCTAAAACCTCACTTTCTTTCTAAGTGAGACAGATTTCACTCAAATCATCCTATAAGTTGAATCGGTGTTTGTTCATCATTCCTTGCCCAATATAAGACTCATATGGAGAACAATACTATAAACCAGAGTCCAAATCATTCTAACTGGACCTTTTATTTCTCTAAAACCTCACTTTCTTTCTAAGTGAGACAGATTTCACTCAAATCATCCTATAAGTTGAATCGGTGTTTGTTCATCATTCCTTGCCCAATATAAGACTCATATGGAGAACAATACTATAAACCATAGCCGAAATCATTCTAACTGGACCGTTTCCTTCTCTCCAACCTCACTTTTTTTTCTAAGTGAGACAGATTTCACTCGAATCATCATATAAGTTGAAACGGTCTTTGTTCATCATTCATTCACAATTAAAAGGCTCATATGGAGAACAATACTATAAACCATAGTCTAAATCATTCTAACTAGACCTTTTCTTTCTCCCCTAGCTCCTTCTCTTTCTAAGTGAGACAGATTTCACTCGAATCATCATATAAGTTGAATCAGTCATTGTTCATCATTCCTTCACCATTATAAGACTCATATGGAGAGCAATACTATAAACCATAGCCGAAATCATTCTAACTGGACCGTTTCCTTCTCTCCAACCTCACTTTCTTTCTAAGTGAGACAAATTTCACTCGAATCATCATATAAGTTGAAACGGTCTTTGTTCATCATTCATTCACAATTAAAAGACTCATATGTAGAACAATACTATAAATCATAGTCTAAATCATTCTAACTAAACATTTTCTGTCTCTCCAAGCTCCTTTTCTTTCTAAGTGGGACGAATTTCACTCGAATCGTTTTATTAGTTGAAACGGTCTTTGTTCATCATTCATTCACCATTATAAGACTCATATGGAGAACAATACTATAAAGCATAATCCAAATCATTCTAACTGGACCTTTAATTTCTCTCAAACCTCACTTTCTTTTTAAGTGAGACAGATTTCACTCGAATCATCATATAAGTTGAATCGGTGTTTGTTCAACATTCCTTGCCCATTACAAGACTCATATGGAGAACTATACTATAAACCATAGTCCAAATCAATCGAACTGGACCTTTTATTTCTCTCTATCCTCTCTTTCTTTCTAATGAGACAAATTTCACTCGAATCATCACATAAGTTGAATCGGTGTTTGTTCATAATTCCTTCCCCATTATAAGACTCATATGGAGAACAATACTATATAACCATAGTCTAAATCATTCTAAGTGGACCTTTTCTTTCTCCCCTAGCTCCTTTTCTTTCTAAGTGGGAAGGATTTCACTCGAATCGTCATATATGTTGAAAAGGTCTTTGGTCATCATTCATTCACCATTAAAAGAGTCATATGGAGAACAATACTATAAACCATAGCACAAATCATTCTAACTGGACCGTTTCCTTCTCTCCATCCTCACTTTCTTTCTATGTGAGACAGATTTCACTCGAATCATAATATAAGTTGAAACGGTCTTTGTTCATCATTCATTCACAATTATAAGACTCATATGGAGAACAATACTATAAATCATAGTCCAAATTATTCTAACTGGACCTTTTTTATCTCTCCAAGCTCCTTATCTTTCTAGGTGGGACGAATTTCACACGAATCGTCATATAAGTTGAAACGGTCTTTGTTCATTATTCATTCACCATTATAGGACTCGTATGGGAACAATACAATAAACCATTGCCCGAATCATTCTAACTGGACCTTTTCTTTCTCTCCAACCTCACTTTCTTTTTAAGTGAGACAAATTTCAATCGAATCATCATATAAGTTGAATCGGTCTTTGTTCATCATTCCTTCACCATTATAAGACTCATATGGAGAACAATACTATAAACCAGAGTCCAAATCATTCTAACTGGACCTTTTATTTCTCTAAAACCTCACTTTCTTTCTAAGTGAGACAGATTTCACTCAATTCATCCTATAAGTTGAATCGGTGTTTGTTCATCATTCCTTGCCCAATATAAGACTCATATGGAGAACAATACTATAAACCAGAGTCCAAATCATTCTAACTGGACCTTTTATTTCTCTAAAACCTCACTTTCTTTCTAAGTGAGACAGATTTCACTCAAATCATCCTATAAGTTGAATCGGTGTTTGTTCATCATTCCTTGCCCAATATAAGACTCATATGGAGAACAATACTATAAACCATAGCCGAAATCATTCTAACTGGACCGTTTCCTTCTCTCCAACCTCACTTTTTTTTCTAAGTGAGACAGATTTCACTCGAATCATCATATAAGTTGAAACGGTCTTTGTTCATCATTCATTCACAATTAAAAGGCTCATATGGAGAACAATACTATAAACCATAGTCTAAATCATTCTAACTAGACCTTTTCTTTCTCCCCTAGCTCCTTCTCTTTCTAAGTGAGACAGATTTCACTCGAATCATCATATAAGTTGAATCAGTCATTGTTCATCATTCCTTCACCATTATAAGACTCATATGGAGAGCAATACTATAAACCATAGCCGAAATCATTCTAACTGGACCGTTTCCTTCTCTCCAACCTCACTTTCTTTCTAAGTGAGACAGATTTCACTCGAATCATCTTATAAGTTGAAACGGTCTTTGTTCATCATTCATTCACAATTAAAAGACTCATATGTAGAACAATACTATAAATCATAGTCTAAATCATTCTAACTAAACATTTTCTATCTCTCCAAGCTCCTTTTCTTTCTAAGTGGGACGAATTTCACTCGAATCGTCATATTAGTTGAAACGGTCTTTGTTCATCATTCATTCACCATTATAAGACTCATATGGAGAACAATACTATAAAGCATAATCCAAATCATTCTAACTGGACCTTTAATTTCTCTCAAACCTCACTTTCTTTTTAAGTGAGACAGATTTCACTCGAATCATCATATAAGTTGAATCGGTGTTTGTTCAACATTCCTTGCCCATTACAAGACTCATATGGATAACTATACTATAAACCATAGTCCAAATCAATCGAACTGGACCTTTTATTTCTCTCTATCCTCTCTTTCTTTCTAATGAGACAAATTTCACTCGAATCATCACATAAGTTGAATCGGTGTTTGTTCATAATTCCTTCCCCATTATAAGACTCATATGGAGAACAATACTATAAACCATAGTCTAAATCATTCTAAGTGGACCTTTTCTTTCTCCTCTAGCTCCTTTTCTTTCTAAGTGGGAAAGATTTCACTCGAATCGTCATATATGTTGAAAAGGTCTTTGGTCATCATTCATTCACCATTAAAAGAGTCATATGGAGAACAATACTATAAACCATAGCACAAATCATTCTAACTGGACCGTTTCCTTCTCTACATAATACTTGGGCATTTCCAAGGGTGGTATCCCCAAACCCATCAAATCATTAGATATAACTTGATAAAAGGGAATAATAACACAAAATCCATAATATCACTATTACTAAACCAATGAAATAAAATATAACAAAAAACAATTGGTTTAACAATAACCATCTTCATCCCAAGCTTACATATATCAATCTTCATCAGATTGAAGAAATAAAACATGAGCTTCAAATATCCACACATCTGAAGAAAAAGAGCAAGAATTGTGTCATCAAACATCCTCTTCCACAGACATCACCCGCTTATATCGTTGCACAAACAACAATCACATGTGAAGAAACATCTATCCTGGAGAATACGCCACTCCTCCTTGCACTAATGCACCATAATCCCCTTTCAACACCCTTTTGGTCTTATATTTAGGTTGAGGCACCTTGCTCAAAACTCCTATTTTATCAGCCAATAAATCAATAGGACTATTTGCTTGTTTTCCTTTCTGCACCAGCCTCATGTCACCTTGTTGCTTGGTTGGAGATAAAACATTTAGATCATCCCCATCATACTCTTCATTCCCAGAATCAACGCCCCATTCATCCATTAAATTGCTTTCCTCTAGGTCACCCAAACAATTGAACTTATTTGGGACCTTTGACTCATTTTTATGATCAATATCATTTATGTCATCAGGTAAATCATTTTCCTCATTCAAATGATCCATAGTAACATCATCAATACCCCAATCATCAATAAAATCATTTTCCTCTAAATCAAGATGGCAGGTAATAACCTTATTTTGAATCTCAATGCCATCCTTTGACCCCTCCCCCTCAGCCTCTATATTTTTCCTCCCTACTATTACCCATTTCTTAGTAGAATGGCCAAACACCTCACAATGTTGACATTTTAGAGGTGTCCACTCATACTCCACAACAATATTAGCAACCCTACCATCATCAAGCTTTGCTCCCACTTCCATATGTAGTTCAGAATTTATATCCACCTCAATACACATTCTTGCATAATTCAATCTGCTCTTACTATCTGTTTGAGCATCAGTGTACAAAGGCTTGCCTATAATACTTGTTATATGCCCCAACCCCTCAGGGGTCCACAGACTCAACGGAACATGAAAGAACTTCGCCCATATTGGAACATTTTTTAATCCCTGTTTGTGAATATTTAAGTCAGACCTCCATTTTTGAATAACCATTAGCTGATTGGCAAAATGCCATGGACCCCCTTCAATCACCTTATCACTATTCTCCCCACAATCAAATTTGAATAAGAAAAAACCCCTATCTAAACTGATAACCTCAATCAGACCAGAATTTCCCCATATTCTTTTAGCAATAGAATTCACTGTAGGAAAAGGCAGTTTCCTATCCATACAATATCCCACTAAACAATCCCTCCACATATGACATCCCTTCATTTCAACTTCTTTAGGAATCTCCACGATTTTATCTTTTACAGCATGTGGGTAATAATTCAACTTCATCTTGTTTTTGGTAAGATTAGACATTAACCTACTGACCCATGTATCTTTTGCATTGTTTTCCATGACTGGTTCACATATTTTCTCTTTTCCAGCACTACATTTGACATTCAACAACTTATCCTTTTCAGATAATTCCACCATATCCTCAACCATGAAATCAGCTAGGGCATCAACCCCAACAGTCACACAACAAAAGAAAGAGGGCACCTACCTAAAAGAAAGGGCACCAACACAATTGAAATAGCTCAGAGCAAGCAATACCAGAAAAACACAGCAATCGCTGAAGCAGCTTCAGGAGCATCAACTTTAGAAATTGCAAGTATCCTCACGGACCAATCTGTATATTTCAGTACCTGCAGTAATCAAACCCACAATCGAGAAATGCGTAGCTCAGAGTAAGCTACACTGAATGAACACAGTATCAGAAATAAAAATGCAGTAGGAGCGTCAACACAGCCAACAATCGCAGCAGCTACAGTTTCCGAAATTTCAACGCAAAGTAGCGTCAAACAGCTTCAGAAATTGCAGACGCAGCAGCTTCAGGGAGTCCTAATCGCCTCTGGTGCCCTTCGTCTGAAGAAAACCACCCAACCGCAGCACATCGAACTAGCCCAGGTCTGCGCTGTGGATAGTAGTCGAACATAATCGACAATCAGACCCCCAAACTGAACCTGGACCTCGAACTCAGCAACCCAATGACTCCTCACGAGCACCGTCTTCTCGCCCTGCTTCACCGACGAGCGCAGATTTCGCCTGAGACGGAAGACCGTCTCCTCGAAACTAGAAACCTGCACCAACGAACAACCAAATCGCCCCGCAAATCGCCCTTCTCAGCGCCTCTACTCAGAGTTCAGAGATGGGGTCAGTTCATCAACACCACAGACGTAGAAACTGAAACACAACTTGACGAGCTGTAATCTCCAACATGATGCAGGTCGCCGAACTAAAGAGAGGATGAACACCCAAATCTTGCTCAGCCGTTAGAAATGGACTCAGATCAGCCAAGAAAAGCTACAATCCAGCCCGATTCGATTTCGTATGTGAAGAAAATGGAAAACGCCGCAATCCCCAGGCACAAAATCGTTACAAGACCCACTTGTTCAATCTGATTCTTTAACCTAACTCAACTGACTCGGTGGAAAACATGTGTAAAATGCTTGGTCAAACTGAGTTGGACCTTTAATTTCTCTCAAACCTCACTTTCTTTCTAAGTGAGACAGATTTCACTCGAATCATAATATAAGTTGAAACGGTCTTTGTTCATCATTCATTCACAATTATAAGACTCATATGGAGAACAATACTATAAATCATAGTCCAAATTATTCTAACTGGACCTTTTTTATCTCTCCAAGCTCCTTATCTTTCTAAGTGGGACGAATTTCACACGAATCGTCATACAAGTTGAAACGGTCTATGTTCATCATTCATTCACCATTATAGGACTCGTCTGGGAACAATACAATAAACCATAGTCGAAATCATTATAACTGGACCTTTTCTTTCTCTCCAACCTCACTTTCTTTTTAAGTGAGACAAATTTCAATCGAATCATCATATAAGTTGAATCGGTCTTTGTTCATCATTCCTTCACCATTATAAGACTCATATGGAGAACAATACTATAAACCAGAGTCCAAATCATTCTAACTGGACCTTTTATTTCTCTAAAACCTCACTTTCTTTCTAAGTGAGACAGATTTCACTCAAATCATCCTATAAGTTGAATCGGTGTTTGTTCATCATTCCTTGCCCAATATAAGACTCATATGGAGAACAATACTATAAACCATAGTCCAAATCATTCTAACTGGACTTTTTCTTTCTCCCTAAGCTCCTTTCTTTCTAAGTGAGACAAATTTCACTCGAATCATCATATAAGTTGAATTAGTCATTGTTCATCGTTCCTTCACCATTATATGACTTATATGGAGAACGATACTAAAACCATAGTCCAAATCATTCTAACTGGACCTTTTATTTCTCTCCATCCTCTCTTTCTTTCTAATGAGACAAATGTCACTCGAATCATCATATAAGTTGAATCGGTGTTTGTTCATAATTCCTTTCCCATTATAAGACTCATATGGAGAACAATACTATAAACCATAGTCTAAATCATTCTAAGTGGACCTTTTCTTTCTCCCCTAACTCCTTTTCTTTCTAAGTGGGAAGGATTTCACTCGAATCGTCATATATGTTGAAAAGGTTTTTGGTCATCATTCATTCACCATTATAAGAGTCATATGGAGAAAAATACTATAAACCATAGCCCAAATCATTCTAACTGGACCGTTTCCTTCTCTCCAACCTCATATTCTTTCTAAGTGAGACAGATTTCACTCAAATCATAATATAAGTTAAAACGGTCTTTGTTCATCATTCATTCACAATTATAAGACTCATATGGATAACAATACTATAAATCATAGTCCAAATTATTCTAACTGGACCATTTCTATCTCTCCAAGCTCCTTTTCTTTCTAAGTGGGATGAATTTCACACAAATAGTCATATAAGTTGAATCGGTGTTTGTTCATCATTCCTTGCCCATTATAAGACTCATATGGAGAACAATACTATAAACCATAGTCTAAATCATTCTAAGTGATCCTTTTCTTTCTCCCCTAGGTCCTTTTATTTCTAAGTGGGAAGGATTTCACTCGAATCGTCATATATGTTGAAAACGTCTTTGGTCATCATTCATTCACCATTATAAGTGTCATATAGAGAACAATACTTGAAACCATAGCCCAAATCATTCTAACTGTACCGTTTCCTTCTCTCCAACCTCACCTTCTTTCTAAGTGAGACAGATTTCACTCGAATCATAATATATGTTGAAACGGTCTTTGTTTATCATTCATTCACAATTATAAGACTCATATGGAGAACAATACTATAAATCATACTCCAAATTATTCTAACTGGACCTTTTCTATCTCTCCAAGCTCCTTTTCTTTCTAAGTGGGACGAATTTCACACGAATCGTCATATAAGTTGAAACGGTCTTTGTTCATCATTCATTCACCATTATAATACTCATATGGAGAACAATACTATAAGCCATAGCCCAAATCATTATAACTGGACCTTTTTTTTTTCTCCAACCTCACTTTCTTTTTCAGTGAGACAAATTTCAATCGAATCATCATATAAGTTGAATCAGTCTTTGTTCATCATTCCTTCACCATTATAAGACTCATATGGAGAACAATACTATAAACTATAGTCCAAATCATTCTAACTGGATGTTTTCTTTCTCCCCAAGCTCCTTTTCTTTCTAAGGAAGACAGATTTCACTCGAATCATCATATACGTTGAATCGGTGTTTGTTCATAATTCATTCCCCATTATAAGACTCATATGGAGAACAATACTTTAAACCATAGTCTAAATCATTCTAACTGGACCTTTTCTTTCTAAGTGGGAAGGATTTCACTCGAATCGTCATATATGTTGAAAGGGTCTTTGGTCATCATTCATTCACCATTATAAGACTCATATGGAGAGCAATACTATAAACCATAGCCCAAATCATTCTAACTGGACCTTTTATTTCTCTCCAGCCTCACTTTCTTTCAATGAGACAGATTTCACTCGAATCATCATATAAGTTGAATCGGTGTTTGTTATTCATCTCTTCCCCATTATATGACTCATAAGGAGAACAATACTATAAACCATACTCTAAATCATTCTAAGTGGACCTTTTCTTTCTCCGCTAGCTCCTTTTCTTTCTAAGTGGGAAGATTTCACTCGAATCGTCATATAAGTTGAATCGGTGTTTGTTCATCATTCCTTGCCCATTAAAAGACTTATATGGAGAACAATACTGTAAACCATAGTCTAAATCTTTCTAAGTGATCCTTTTCTTTCTCCCCTAGCTCCTTTTCTTTCTAAGTGGGAAGGATTTCACTCAAATCGTCATATATGTTGAAAACATCTTTGGTCATCATTCATTCACCATTATAAGAATCATATGGAGAACAATACTATAAACCATAGCCCAAATCATTCTAACTGGACCGTTTCCTTCTCTCCAACCTCGCTTTTTTCTAAGTGAGACAGATTTCACTCGAATCATAATATAAGTTGAAACGGTCTTTGTTCATCATTCATTCACAATTATAAAACTCATATGGAGAACTATACTATAAATCATAGTCCAAATTATTCTAACTGAACCTTTTCTATCTCTCCAAGCTCCTTTTCTTTCTAAGTGGGACGAATTTCACACGAATCATCATATAAGTTGAAACGGTCTTTGTTCATTATTCATTCACCATTATAAGACTCATATGGAGAACAATACTATAAACCATAGCCCAAATCATTTTAACTGGAACTTTTCTTTCTCTCCAAACTCACTTTCTTTTTAAGTGAGACAAATTACAATCGAATCATCATATAAGTTGAATCGGTCTTTGTTCATCATTCCTTCACCATTATAAGATTCATATGGAGAACAATACTATAAACCATAGTCCAAATCATTCTAACTGGACCTTTTATTTCTCTAAAACCTCACTTTCTTTCTAAGTGAGACTTATTTTACTCGAATTATCATATAAGTTGAATCGGTGTTTGTTCATCATTCCTTGCCCATTATAAGACTCATATGCAGAACAATACTATAAACCATAGTCCAAATCATTCTAACTGGACTTTTTCCTTCTCCCTAAGCTCCTTTTCTTTCGAAGTGAGACAAATTTCACTCGAATCATCATATAAGTTGAATCAGTCATTATTCATCATTCATTCACAATTATATGATTTATATGGAGAACGATACTATAAACCATAGTCCAAATCATTCTACATGGACCTTTTATTTCTCTGAAACCTCACTTTCTTTCTAAGAGAGACAGATTTCACTCGAATCATCATATAAGTTGAAACGGTATTTGTTCATCATTCCTTGCCCATTATAAGACTCATATGGAGAACAATACTATAAACCATACTCTAAATCATTCTAACTGGACGTTTTCTTTCTCCCCAAGCTCCTTTTCTTTCTAAGTGGGAAGGATTTCACTCGAATCGTCATATATGTTGAAAGGGTCTTTGGTCATCATTCATTCACCATTATAAGACTCATATGGAGAGCAATACTATAAACCATAGCCCAAATCATTCTAACTGGACCTTTTATTTCTCTCCAGCCTCACTTTCTTTCTAATGAGACAGATTTGACTCGAATCATCATATAAGTTGAATCGGTGTTTGTTATTCATTTCTTCCCCATTATATGACTCATAAGGAAAACAATACTATAAACCTTACTCTAAATCATTCTAAGTGGACCTTTTTTTTTTTTTTTTTTTTTGAAAAGTAAGTCAATATTATAAAAACTAGAAACGGCAAAAGCCTACAAAAAACTTGGGCATTCCCAAGGGTGGTATCCCCAAACCCACCACAACTTTAGATTTAAATTGTTAAAAGGGAGAAAATACACAAAAACCATACTATCTCTATTGCTTAACCAATAAACCAGAGAATTACATGAAACCATTGGTTTAACAATAATCATACTCCTCCAAAGCATTAGTGGTCCACTCTTCATCAGATTGTGGACAACATTAATATGAGCCTTGAAATCCCCACATATGAACATTATCAAGATAAATGAAACAAATAGCAGAACATTTGATCCATCGTTTTCCATCATTAAACCATGTCCATATTTGAAGAGCAACCTTGTCATTTGCACTAGCCAGGAGCACTGATAAGAGACTTCCATCACACTGAAAAACGACCATTTCAACACTGAAATTCTGAAATCTGCACTGAAAAAACTGCATTTCAGCACTGAACCACTGAAAATACTGCATTTCAGCACTGAAAAAAACTGCATTTCAGTACTGAAACACTGAAAACTGCACTGAAAAATCTGTATTTCTGCCTTGAAACTCTGAAAAACGACCATTTCAGCACTGAAAATCTTAAATCTGCACTGAAAAAACTGCATTTCTGTACTAAACCACTGAAATCTGCACTGAAATTCTGAATTTCAGCACTGAAAAATCTGCACTGATAAACTGCATTGTTGGCAGTCACAAAACTGCAGTTTACAAACTGCACTGAAGCACTGGACAACGACCGAAAACTGTGGTAGCCATCCGTGATGGTCTTCATAGCCATCCGACCCCTGTGAAAATCAGCCACCAACTTATAAATCTGCACAATGTAAGCAAAGGGATCAAAAGATAATGCAACATTTAAAAAATTTATCATTAAACACCTCGCACGCATTCTGAACCAAAACTTGACCCATACCCCCACCAACACTGAAACATGTTCTCTACCACTCATCCAGACAGAAATCCTGAACATAAATTCCAGGAAAACTGAGCAAAAAATAATCCCTTCACCCATTGCTAGAAACTCTATCTCCATTTTGAATATCCAACAAGTGAAACAATCTAAATTGGACAGAAGAATTTATCTCCTTAACAAGTTGTTCCTCCTTTTTAAACTCTCCAGCAAACAACCTGAGATTCCTTTCCCTCCATAAAATGTAAACACTAGCAGCCAATGATAGTTTGGTAACACAAGCCTTTAAAGTATTATTTGAACAGTGGACATTGCACCAATTTACCATCTCCACCCACTTCTTCCCAACGTGCCTCAAACCATTTTCAATAACAACCGAAGACCAAACTTGAGAAGAGAAACTGCACTCAAAAAATAGATGTTCCCTGCTTTCACACGGTAAGTCACAAAAGACACATTTTTGTTGCTGAAGCATACCATAACGGACCAATTTATCTTGTGTCTGCATCCTATTATGAATTAACGTCCATAAGATGAAAGCATGTCTTGGAATATTATTTGGGAACCATACAGTCTTGTACCATTGAACTTGAGTATCCCTGTTCCTTAACAAATTCCAAGATGAACTAATAGAATACTTACCCCTGGTAGGCTTCCAAATCAAAGTATCAACATCATGACAATCTGGAAGGGGAAGGGTAGCAATATCATCTCTTAACTCCATTAATTTATGAGAGTTTGCAAAAGGAGGAAACCATTGCCCATTTCTAATTATAGCATTGACTTTACAATTGTTGCTTAATCCAGAATCATACCTAATCCGATCCCCATGTTTTTCTACAATAGAATTGGGATATAACCAATCATCATGCCAAAGAAGAATATTATTGCCATTCCCAACCTTGTACTCAATGTATTGTCTAAATGTATCCCTTAGCCCCATTATCTTCTTCCATGACCAAGATCTTTTATCCGGAACCTTAAGCAGCCAGAAATTCTGGTCTTTCATGAGCTCGATCCTTGCCCAATTACTCCAGAGATTAGTGGGAATAAGCTGCAACAAGTTCCATAGCTGCTTACCAATAGCTGCCACATTCCAAGCTATCAAATCTTTTAATCCTAAGCCCCCTTCATCTTTCGGCAAACACACTTTCGTCCATGCCAACTTCTCACCACCACTCTTCAAATCAGCCCATTTCCATAAGAATTTCCTCATAATCTCATTCAGTTGCTTAAACACAGATTTTGGAAGGATATAAGTAGAACTCCAATAAACCTGAACTGAAAACAACACTGAGGCAATCAATTGTAACCTACCCGCAAAGGAAAGGAATCTGCAATTCCAAGACTGAACCCTTCTAGTAATTTTCAATACTAACTCTTGACAATCAGCTGCATTAAGCTTTGAAGAAATCAGAGGAACCCCTAAATACTTGACAGGCAATTTCCCAATTGAAAAGTTGGATCCAAGGACAATATTCTCTAAAACTCTACCCCCCACCCCCGATGTAAAAATGGAGCTCTTTGAAGTATTAGGAATTAAACCTGAAAATTCACTAAACTTCCTCAAAACATCCAGCATACAATTCACTGAATTTTCACTACCCTCACAAAAGAGGAAAAGGTCATCAGCAAACATCAAATGATTTATCTCCAATCTTTTACATTTGGCATGGAACTTAAAAGAGTCATTTTTCCCCAGTTTATTCAACATCCCTGAGAGAACTTCCATACACATCACAAAAAGATAGGGTGACATAGGGTCCCCTTGCCGAAGCCCTCTTCCTCCTTTGAAAAACCCTTCAAGCGCACCATTTATATTTACAGAGAACTTAGGAGAAGAGCAACAAACAAGAATCCAACCTCTAACTCGATCAGGCAATCCAAAACCCTTCAACACCTCACCCAAAAAATCCCAGGAGACAGAGTCATAAGCTTTGGTCAGATCAATTTTCATGGCAACTCTAGCTGGAGTCTAAGTGGACCTTTTCTTTCTCCCCTAGCTCCTTTTCTTTCTAAGTGGGAAGATTTCACTCGAATCGTCATATAAGTTGAATCGGTGTTTGTTCATCATTCCTTGCCCATTAAAAGACTCATATGGAGAACAATACTGTAAACCATAGTCTAAATCTTTCTAAGTGATCCTTTTCTTTCTCCCCTAGCTCCTTTTCTTTCTAAGTGGGAAGGATTTCACTCGAATCGTCATATATGTTGAAAACATCTTTGGTCATCATTCATTCACCATTATAAGAGTCATATGGAGAACAATACTATAAACCATAGCCCAAATCATTCTAACTGGACCGTTTCCTTCTCTCCAACCTCGCCTTTTTCTAAGTGAGACAGATTTCACTCGAATCATAATATAAGTTGAAACGGTCTTTGTTCATCATTCATTCACAATTATAAGACTCATATGGAGAACTATACTATAAATCATAGTCCAAATTATTCTAACTGAACCTTTTCTATCTCTCCAAGCTCCTTTTCTTTCTAAGTGGGACGAATTTCACACGAATAATCATATAAGTTGAAACGGTCTTTGTTCATTATTCATTCACCATTATAAGACTCATATGGAGAACAATACTATAAACCATAGCCCAAATCATTCTAACTGGACCTTTTCTTTCTCTCCAAACTCACTTTCTTTTTAAGTGAGACAAATTACAATCGAATCATCATATAAGTTGAATCGGTCTTTGTTCATCATTCCTTCACCATTATAAGATTCATATGGAGAACAATACTATAAACCATAGTCCAAATCATTCTAACTGGACCTTTTATTTCTCTAAAACCTCACTTTCTTTCTAAGTGAGACTTATTTCACTCGAATCATCATATAAGTTGAATCGGTGTTTGTTCATCATTCCTTGCCCATTATAAGACTCATATGCAGAACAATACTATAAACCATAGTCCAAATCATTCTAACTGGACTTTTTCCTTCTCCCTAAGCTCCTTTTCTTTCTAAGTGAGACAAATTTCACTCGAATCATCATATAAGTTGAATCAGTCATTGTTCATCATTCCTTCACCATTATATGACTTATATGGAGAACGATACTATAAACCATAGTCCAAATCATTCTAACTGGACCTTTTATTTCTCTGAAACCTCACTTTCTTTCTAAAAGAAACATATTTCACTCGAATCATCATATAAGTTGAATCGGTGTTTGTTCATCATTCCTTGCCCATTATAAGACTCATATGGAGAACAATACTATAAACCATACTCTAAATCATTCTAACTGGACGTTTTCTTTCTCCCCAAGCTCCTTTTCTTTCTAAGTGGGAAGGATTTCACTCGAATTGTCATATATGTTGAAAGGGTCTTTGGTCATCATTCATTCACCATTATAAGACTCATATGGAGAACAATACTATAAACCATAGCCCAAATCATTCTAACTGGACCTTTTATTTCTCTCCAACCTCTCTTTCTTTCTAATGAGACAGATTTCACTCGAATCATCATATAAGTGGAATCGGTGTTTGTTCGTCATTTCTTCCCCATTATATGACTCATAAGGAGAACAATACTATAAACCTTAGTCTAATTCATTCTAAGTGGACCTTTTCTTTCTCCACTAGCTCCTTTTCCTTCGTTTTCATCTGACGAAGTCGATTTGTTCTATCCAGTTCGAAGGCTTAATGTACCCTGAAATCTAAGTAAGGGGTGCCGAATTTGGTCTCTGTAATTTTCGATATCGATTTCTTCTTTTCTGGAGCGGAGCTGCAACGGCGATTCAGATTGTGGGTTCTAGGTTCAAGGTGACGGGTAGCGAGGCATCGTGCTTAGTTCCCTGAAACTGGCGAAGCTGATTTCTGGATCATTTGCGAACTGTCGGCGGGTGAAGAACTAAGCTGCTGTTCCTGCTATGTGTGTTCGTGCTTGGCTGCTGAGAGGAGCTGAGCTCGTAGCTGAAGCTGTTTGTTTCTCGGTTCATTAGCTGTGATTGTGAACCATCATTGAAGCTGATTGTTAGCTCATTAGCTGGTGATTGCGAACCTTCATTGCTACATTCGAACTGAGTGTGCTGAGTAAGGTTTTCTATCTCTATTTGGGTTGGAGCCCATTTCTTTTTATTGCAAGGGTTGCTGCCCTGGTGAATTTGGTGAGGGTTGGTGCCCTATATGTGTGTTTTTTTCCTTTTTTTTTTGATTTGGTGCCCTTTTTTTTTTGTTGCAAGGGTTGCTGCCCTGGTGATTTTGGTGAGGGTTGGTGCCCTATTTGTGTTTTTTTTTTCCTTTTTTAACTAGTCTGGTTATGGGGGATGCTGTTGAGATTGAGCGTCTGAATAAACTGGTTGAGAAGCTTAGTAATGAACTGAATGAGCAGTACAAGGTTAAGTTTGGCATTCCTGTGGGTGATAATAAAATGTTACACAATGTTTCACAACAGGAGTCTCCGAATAAAGGAAAGGATTCTGTAATTGAAGTAGATTCAGGTGGGGTTTCAAATGAACACCAAGAGTATGTAGTAAGGTCTGAAATTAATCTGTGTGGTGAGGGTGCTGAGGTTGTTGTTCCTTCAGTACCCTCGATGTATGGGAATTTTCCTGGGGTGAGTGAAAACTTGCCGAAGCTAGGGGGTGATGAAGGTACTGTTAAACCTACTTTGTCATGGGCAGATACTCTAATTAAAAATATTTCAAAGAACAAAATGCAATTAAAATACTTCCCACAAGCTGTGAAAGATAAAATTGTAGAAATACCTTATGATGTCGAAGTGAAGGGGTGTTATTTGTGGAGGGATTGCCTAGTGGGATACTGTATGGATAGGAAACTACCATTCCCAACTGTAAATTCCATTGCAAGTGAATTGTATGTTGGATGTATTGAGGAAGTTTAGTGATTTTTCAGGTTTATTTCCTAATACCTCAAAGAGCTCCATTTTTACATCGGGTGTGGAGGGTAGAGTTTTGGATAATATTATCCGCGGGTCCAACTTTTCAATTGGAAAATTGCCTGTCAAGTATCTAGGGGTGCCTCTGATTTCTTCTAAGCTTAATGCTAATGATTATCAAGAGTTAGTTTTGAAAATTACTAGAAGGGTTCAGTCTTGGAATTGCAGATTCCTTTCCTTTGCGGGTAGGTTACAATTGATTGCCTCGGTGTTGTTTTCAGTTCAAGTTTATTGGAGTTCTACTTATATCCTTCCAAAATCGGTGTTTAAACAGCTGAATGAGATTATGAGGAAATTCTTGTGGAAAGGGGCTGACTTGAAGAGTGGAGGTGAGAAAATGGCATGGACTAAAGTGTGTTTGCCGAAGGATAAAGGGGGCTTAGGCTTAAAAGATTTGATAGCTTGGAATGTGGCTGCTATTGGTAAGCAGCTTTAGAACCTGTTGCAGCCTATTCCCACCAACCTTTGGAGTAAGTGGGCTAGGATAGAGCTCATGAAAGACCAAAATTTTTGGTTGCTTAAGGTCCCGGATAAAAGATCTTGGTCATGGAAAAAGATAATGGGGCTAAGAGATACATTTAGACATTACATTGAGTACAAGGTTGGGAATGGAAATAATATTCTTCTTTGGCATGATGATTGGTTGTATCCCACTTCTATTGTAGAAAAACATGGGGATAGGATCAGGTATGATTCTGGGTTAAGAAACAATTGTAAAGTCAATGCCATAATCAGAAATGGGCAATGGTACCCTCCTTTTGCAAACTCTCACAAATTAATGGAGTTAAGAGATGATATTGCAATCCTCCCCCCTCCTGATTGCCATGATGTTGATACTTTGATTTGGAAGCCTACCAAGGGTAAGTATTCTATTAGCTCGGCTTGGAATTTGTTAAGGAACAAGGATAGTCAAGTTAAATGGTACAAGACTATGTGGTTCCCAAATAATATTCCAAGACATGCTTTCATTTTATGGACTTTAATTCATAATAGGATGCAAACTCAAGATAAATTGGTCATTTATGGGTTGCTTCAGCAACAAAAATGTGTCTTCTGTGACTTACCGTGTGAAAACAGGGAACATCTATTTTTTGAATGCAGTTTCTCTTCTCAAGTTTGGTCTTCGGTTGCTATTGAAAATGGTTTGAAGCAAGTTGGGAAGAAGTGGGTGGATATAGTAAATTGGTGCAATGACCATTGTACTAACAATACTTTAAAGGCATGTGTTACCAAACTCGCATTGGCTGCAAGTGTTTACATCTTATGGAGGGAGAGGAACCTCAGGTTGTTTGCAGGAGAGTTTAAAAAGGAGGTTCAACTTGTTCAGGAGATAAATTCTTCTGTCAAATTTAGATTGTATCACTTGTTGGATATTCAAAATGGAGATAGAGTTTCAAGCAATGGGTGAGGGGAATATTTGCTCAGTTTTCCTGGAATTTATGTTCTGGGTTTGTGTTTGGATGAGTGGTAGAGAGTCAGGGTTTCTGGTTCAGGAAATGGTTCAGACTTCGTGGGAGGTGCATTGTGATCTTTTCTATAAATGTTGCATTGTCTTTTGATCCCTTTGTCTACACTGTGCAAATTTATAAGTTGGTTGCTGAAGTTCAAGGGGTTCGGATGGCTATGAAGACTCTCACTGAGATAGAAATTAATTTCTGTAATCTGATGAAGATTATGTATATTATATTTGTGGGGAGGTGCTCTAGAGATATGTTAAACATTGGTTGCTATAGTCTAATGTTTAATCTCATTTTTTTTTTTTTTTTTTTTTTTTTTTTGAAAGGTAAGTCAATTGTATAGAAAAATCAAAAAATGGCTAGAAGCCTACAAAATACTTGGGGCATACCCCAAGGGTGGAACCCCCAAAACCACCAAAGAGTTAAGCTTAACTCTAAACACAGGGGGATATGAAAAAAAATCACCATAACCCTGACAACAATAAAACAAGTCTGATAATACATAAGACTATAGCACCAAATGTTTAACATATCTCTAGAACACCTCACTACAAATAAAATATACATAATCTTCATCCAATAGCAAAAATTTATTCCTATCATAGTGAGTGTCTTCATAGCCATCCGAACCCCGTGAACTTCAGCCATCAACTTATAAATCTGCACAATGTAAGCAAAGGGATCAAAAGATAATGCAACATTTATAAAATTTATCATAAAACACCTCCCACGAAGTCTGAACCAAATCCTGCACCGTACCCCCAACAACACTGAAACATGCTCTCTACCACTCATCCAGACAGATACCCAGAACATTAATTCCAAGAAAAAAGAGCAAAAAATATGCCCCTCACCCATTGCTAGAAACTCTATCTCCATTTTGAATATCCAACAAGTGAAACAATCTAAATTTGACTGAAGAATTTATCTCCTTAACAAGTTGATCCTCCTTTTAAAACTCTCCAGCAAACAACCTGAGATTCCTTTCCCTCCATAAAATGTAAACACTAGCAGCCAATGATAGTTTGGTAACACATGCCTTTAAAGTATTATTTGTACAGTGGACATTGCACCAATTAACCATATCCACCCACCTCTTCCCAACATGCCTCAAACCATTTTCAATAGCAACCGAAGACCAAACTTGCGAAGAGAAACTGCATTCAAAAAATAGATGCTCCCTACTTTCACACGGTAAGTCACAAAAGACACATTTTTGTTGCTGAAGCATCCCATAAAGGACCAATTTATCTTGTGTCTGCAACCTATTATGAATTAAAGTCCATAAAATGAAAGCATGTCTTGGAATATTATTTGGGAACCACACAGTCTTGTACCATTGAACTTGATTATCCATGTTCCTTAACAAATTCCAAGCTGAACTAATAGAGTACTTACCCCTAGTAGGCTTCCAAATCAAAGTATCAACATCATGACAATTTGGAGGGGGAATGGCAGCAATATCATCTCTTAACTCCATTAATTTATGAGAGTTTGCAAAAGGTGGAACCCACTGCCCATTTCTGATTATAGCACTGACTTTACAATTGTTTCTTAACCCAGTATCATACATAATCCTATCCCCATGTTTTTCTACAATAGAATTGGGATACAACCAATCATCATGCCAAAGAAGAATATTTTCGCCATTCCCAACCTTGTACTCAATGTTTTATTTTTATTTTTATTTTTTTATTTTTTATCTCTTAGACCCATTATCTTCTTCCAAGACCAAGATCTTTTATCCGGGACCTTAAGCAACCAGAAATTCTGGTCTTTCATGAGCTCAATCCTTGCCCACTTACTCCAGAGGTTAGTGGGAATAGGCTCCAACAGGTTCCATAGCTTCTTTCCAATAGCTGCCACATTCCAAGCTATCAAATCTTTTAATCCTAAGCCCCCTTCATCTTTCGGCAAACACACTTTAGTCCATGCCAATTTCTCACCACCACTCTTCAAATCAGCCCCTTTCCATAAGAATTTCCTCATAATCTCATTCAGTTGTTTAAACACAGATTTTGGAAGGATATAAGTAGAACTCCAATAAACTTGAACAGAAAACAACACTGATGCTATCAACTGTAACCTACCCACAAAGGAAAGGAATCTGCAATTCCAAGACTGAACCCTTCTGGTAATTTTCAATACTAACTCTTGACAGTCAGCCGCATTAAGCTTAGAAGAAATCAGGGGCACCCCTAAATACTTGACAGGCAATTTCCTAATTGAAAAGTTGGACCCAATGACAATATTTTCTAAGACTCTACCCTCCACACCCGATGTAAAAATGGAGCTCTTTGAAGTATTAGGGATTAAACCTGAAAATTCACTAAACTTCCTCAATACATCCAACATACAATTCACTGAATTTTCACTACCCTCACAGAAGAGGAATAGGTCATCAGCAAACATCAAATGATTAATCTCCAATTTTTTACATTTGGTATGGAACCTAAAAGAGTCATTATTCCCCAGTTTATTCAACATCCCTGAAAGAACCTCCATACACATCACAAAAAGATATGGAGACATAGGGTCCCCTTGCCTAAGCCCTCTTCCCCCTTTGAAAAATCCTTCAAGAGCACCATTAATATTTATAGAGAACTTAGGAGAAATCCTTCAAGAGCACCCTTTGAAATTCGTGATTTTCAGGATCCAAATCCACTAAGCATTAAATGTTCAATAACTTTTTCCTAGCTTCAGACACTTGAGTTGGTAAATTTTCAAAGTGAGTTTTATTTAAAATTTTCAAAGCATTCTTTACCATTTTCAGCTTTTGACTTACCACAAACATTTTACTCCCAGTAACATGGCCGTTCCACGCATCTCTCACCACTTGAGTAAACTTTTCATGTTTAGTTAAAAAATTGTTGAACCTAAATGGTCTTTTAACCCTCTCTACCTCCATAGAGATTTTAACCGTAATACAAGCATGATCCGAAACCCCTGGAGGCAAAAAAGAAACTTCAGTGGTTTGAAAATAATCAACCCAAGCTGAATTCACTAAGCATTTATCCAGCTTACAAAACACATGACCATTGGACCAAGAAAATTTGATACCATTATACTTCAAGTCCATTAATCCTGCTCTATCTAGAGCCTGCCCACATTCCCTCATTTTTGCATTCCACTTGTCATCCCCACCCCATTTCTCATGTTGATATCTAATAGCATTTAAGTCACCCGCACAAATCCAGGGGCTGTTCTTCAAAGCCATGGAAATATCAAACAATTCTTTCCATAAAATCCTTCTCTCAATATAATCATTACTTCCATAAATAAAAGTAGCGAAGCACTTATAAATTTTATCAACAGTACTCACTTTACAGTGAAGAAATTGAGCATTGCCCTTCAATAAATCCACATTCATTTTCTTTGGGTCCCAACAAATCCATAATCTTCCCAAATCCGCAAAATCATAATTATTAACTAACTTCCAACCTGGGCAAATCACTTTCAACATTGTTCTTTAAAACCTTTGTTTCAATCAGACAAAATATAGAAATATCTAATGTTTTGTTGTAAGGGTTATGGTGATTCTCTTGTATAATCCCCTGTGTTTAGAGTTAAGCGTAACTCTTTGGTGGGTTTGGGGGTTCCACCCTTGGGGTATGCCCCAAGTATTTTGTAGGCTTCTAGCCATTTTTTAATTTTCTATAATATTGACTTACTTTTCAAAAAAAAAAAGTTGAAAGGGTCTTCGGTCATCATTCATTCACCATTATAAGACTCATATGGAGACCAATACTATAAACCATAGCCCAAATCATTCTAACTGGACCTTTTATTTCTGTCCAACCTCACTTTCTTTCTAATGAGACAGATTTCACTCGAATCATCATATAAGTTGAATCGGTGTTTGTTCATCATTTCTTCCCCTTTATATGACTCATAAGGAGAACAATTCTATAAACCTTAGTCTAAATCATTCTAAGTGGACCTTTTTATTATCCCCTAGCTCCTTTTCTTTCTAAGTGGAAAGATTTGAATCGAATCGTCATATAAGTTGAAAGGGTCTTTGGTCATCATTCATTCACCATTATAAGAACCATATGGAGAGCAATACTATAAACCATAGCCCAAATCATTCTAACTAGACCTTTTATTTCTGTCCAACCTCACATTCTTTCTAATGAGACAGATTTCACTCGAATCATCATATAAGTTGAATCGGTGTTTGTTCATCATTTCTTCCCCATTATATGACTCATAAGGAGAAAAATTCTATAAACCTTAGTCTAAATCATTATAAGTGGACCTTTTCATTATCCCCTAGCTCCTTTTCTTTCTAAGTGTGAAGATTTCACTCGAATCGTCATATAAGTTGAATCGGTATTTGTTCATCCTTCCTTCCCCATTATAAGACTCATATGGAGAACAATACTATAAACAATAGCCCAAATCATTCTAACTGGACCTTTTATTTCTGTCCAACCTCACTTTCTTTCTAATGAGACAGATTTCACTCGAATCATCATATAAGTTGAATCGGTGTTTGTTCATCATTTCTTCCCCATTATATGACTCATAAGGAGAACAATTCTATAAACCTTAGTCTAAATCATTCTAAGTGGAACTTTTCAATATCCCCTAGCTCCTTTTCTTTCTAAGTGGGAAGATTTCACTCGAATCGTCATATAAGTTGAATCGGTATTTGTTCATCATTCCTTGCCCATTATAAGACTCATTTGGAGAACAATACTATAAATCATAGTCCAAATCATACTAGCTGGACTTTTTCTTTCTCCCCAAGCTCCTTTTCTTTCTAAGGAAGACAGATTTAACTTGAATCATCATATAAGTTGAATCAGTCATTGTTCATTATTCCTTCACCATTATATGACTTATATGGAGAACGATACTATAAACCATAGTCCAAATCATTCTAACTGGACCTTTTATTTCTCTCAATCCTCACTTTCTTTCTAAGTGAGACAGATTTCACTCGAATCATCATATAAGTTGAATCGGTGTTTGTTCATCATTCCTTGCCCATTATAAGACTCATATGGAGAACAATACTATAAACCATAGTCCAAATGATTCTATCTGGACGTTTTCTTTCCCCCCAAGCTCCTTTTCTTTCTAAGGAAGACAGAATTAACTCGAATCATCATATAAGTTGAATCAGTCATTGTTTATCATTCCTTCACCATTATAAGACTCAGATGGACAACAATACTATAAACCATAGCCCAAATCATTCTAACTGGACCTTTTCTTTTCCTCCAACCTCACTTTATTTTTAAGTGAAACAAATTTCAATCAAATCATCATAAAAGTTGAATCGGTCTTTGTTCATCATTCCTTCACCATTATAAGACTCATATGGAGAACATTACTATAAACCATAGTCCAAATCATTCTAACTGGACCTTTTATTTCTCTAAAACCTCACTTTCTTTCTAAAGGAGACAGATTTCACTCAAATCATCATATAAGTTGAATCGGTGTTTGTTCATCATTCCTTGCCCAATATAAGACTCATATGGAGAACAATACTATAAACCACAGTCCAAATCATTCTAACGGGACCTTTTATTTCTCTCAAACCTCACTTTCTTGAATCGGTGTTTGTTCAGATTTGACTCGAATCATTATATAAGTTGAATCGGTGTTTGTTCATCATTCCTTGCCCATTATAAAACTCATATGGAGAACAATACAATAAACCATAGTCCAAATCATTATAACTGGACGTTTTCTTTCTCCCCAAGCTCCTTTTCTTTCTAAGGAAGATAGATTTAACTTGAATCATCATATAAGTTGAATCAGTCATTGTTCATTATTCCTTCACAATTATATGACTCATATGGACAGCAATACTATAAACCATAGTTCAAATCATTTTAACTGGACCTTTTATTTCTCTCCAACCTGACTTTCTTTCTAAGTGAGACAGATTTCACTCAAATCATCATATAAGTTGAATCGGTGTTTGTTCATAATTCCTTCCCCATTATAAGACTAATATGGAGAACAATACTATAAATCATAGTCCAAATTATTCTAACTGGACCTTTCTATCTCTCCAAACTCCTTTTCTTTCTAAGTGGGACGAATTTCACTCGAATCGTCTTATATGTTGAAACGGTCTTTGTTCATCATTCATTCAACATTATAAGACTCATATGGAGATCAATACTATAAAGCATAGTCCAAATCATTCTAACTGGACCTTTTATTTCTCTCAAATCTCACTTTCTTTCTAAGTGAGACAGATTTCACTCGAATCATCATATAAGTTGAATCGGTGTTTGTTCATCATTCTTTGCCCATTATAAGACTCATATGGAGAACAATACTATAAACCTTAGTCTAAATCATTCTAAGTGGACCTTTTCTTTCTCCCCTAGCTCTTTTTCTTTCTAAGTGGGAAGATTTCACTCGAATCGTCATATAACTTGAAAGGGTCTTTGGTCATCATTCATTCACCATTATAAGACTCATAAGGAGAACAATACTATAATGCATAGTCCAAATCATTCTGACAGGACCTTTTGTTTCTCTCAAACCTCACTTTCTTTCTAAATGAGACAGATTTTACTCGAATCATCATATAAGTTGAATCGGTGTTTGTTCATCATTGCTTACCCATTATAAGACTCATATGGAGAACAATACTATAAACCATAGTCCAAATCATTCTAACTGGACCTTTTTTTTTTTTTTGAAAGGTAAGTGTTTATAAAATTGAAAAAGAAAAGTCAACGCCTTACAAATTACTTGAGGCATACCCCAAGAGAAACAGAAAACCCCATACATAAGTGGTATCCCCAAGCCTACTAGAGTAAAAGAAGCCAAGAAATACAATGATAATGTAGGACTATAGCCTTATAATTGGCTTTACACAAATTTTGAAATTTAATGCAAAAGGAAACAATAAGCAAATCAGTATCATCTCTATGACTTTTCTTCCTACTTTGCCACGCTTCAATAGTAACACAAGCTTCACCAGTAGTAGAATAACCATACTTGCTCCACAAACCATAACAAAACTGCCACAATTGCATCAATAGCCAAAGATTACACCCAAAAAGCAAAGAAACCCACTTCACCACATATTTGAAACTCAAGAGTCTGCTTGTAATTTTGCCCCTAGGAAACCATGTTCTGCACTTCAGTAGATGTTCAAGAATCTGTTCGAAATTTAGATTTTTGTATCTCATGTAAAGAGAATCGCTTCCCTTCGAAACCCCCTTCAAAAAACCTTCCGAGGCTCCTCAAGGACCCCCAAAAAAAAAATCGAAACAGCCCCGCATGAGCTTCCTCCCGCAGCAGCAAGAAGCAAAAATCTGCTCCAAAAAAAAAAAAAAAAAAAAAAAAAGAGAAAAAAAAAAAAATCTGCTCAAAAATCTGATTTTTGGATCTCCTGAATGAACTGATCTTTCCTTCGATATCCCCTGCAAAAGTTCTTCTGAAGCCCCTCATGGTGTACCTTGTTGTAGATGCAACAATCTGAAATGAACTGAAGTGCTAATTTCATGAATTAAGTGGTCTTCGGTTCTAACTTCCCCAGCATACAATCCGAAATTTCTTTCCCTCCATATCATATACACAGTAGCTGCAAAATAGAGCCTAGCTTGGATAGCCAGAAAATTTCTGTTTTGAAAATGAGAGTTACTCCATTCCAACACTTCAAACCAGTCCCTTCCTGCCCTTTCTAACCCAACAAGAGAGGCAATAGAATTCCATACTTTGCTTGCAAACCTACATTCAAAAACCAAATGTTCTCTATTCTCACATGGGGCGGAACAAAGAACACATTTTTGCTGCTGAAGTAGACCATATATGTTGAAACGGTCTTTGGTCATCATTCATTCACCATTATAAGACTCATATGGAGAATAATACTATAAACCATAGTCCAAATCATTCTAACTGGACCTTTTATTTCTCTCAAACCTCACTTTCTTTCTAAGTGAGACAGATTTCACTCGAATCATCATATAAGTTGAATCGGTGTTTGTTTATCATTCTTGCCAATTATAAGACTCATATGGAGAACAATACTATAAATCATAGTCCAAATCATTCTAACTGGACGTTTTCTTTCTCCCCAAGCTCCTTTTATTTCTAAGGAAGACAGATTTCACTCGAATCATCATATAAGTTAAATCAGTCATTGTTCATCATTCCTTCACCATTATAAGACTCATATGGACAGCAATACTATAAACCATAGTTCAAATCATTTTAACTGGACCTTTTATTTCTCTCCAACCTGACTTTCTTTCTAAGTGAGACAGATTTCACTCAAATCATCATATAAGTTGAATCGGTGTTTGTTCATAATTCCTTCCCCATTATAAGACTCATATGGAGAACAATACTATAAATCATAGTCCAAATTATTCTAACTGGATCTTTTCTATCTCTCCAAGCTCCTTTTCTTTCTAAGTGGGACGAATTTCACACGAATCGTCATATAAGTTGAAAGGGTCTTTGGTCGTCATTCATTCACCATTATAAGAGTCATATGGAGAACAATACTATAAACAATAGTCCAAATCATTCTAACTGGACCTTTTATTTGTCTCAAACCTCACTTTCTTGAATCGGTTTTTGTTCAGATTTGACTCGAATCATTATATAAGTTGAATCGGTGTTTGTTCATCATTCCTTGCCCATTATAAGACTCATATGGAGAACAATACAATAAACCATAGTCCAAATCATTCTAACTGGACGTTTTCTTTCTCCCCAAGCTCCTTTTCTTTCTAAGTAAGACAGATTTAACTTGAATCATCATATAAGTTGAATCAGTCATTGTTCATTATTCCTTCACCATTATATGACTTATATGGAGAACGATACTATAAACCATAGTCCAAATCATTCTAACTGGACATTTTATTTCTCTCAAACCTCACTTTCTTTCTAAGTGAGACAGATTTCACTCGAATCATCATATAAGTTGAATCGGTGTTTGTTCATCATTCCTTGCCCATTATAAGACTCATATGGAGAACAATACTATAAACCATAGTCCAAATCATTCTATCTGGACGTTTTCTTTCTCCCCAAGCTCCTTTTCTTTCTAAGGAAGACAGATTTAACTCGAATCATCATATAAGTTGAATCAGTCATTGTTCATCATTCCTTCACCATTATAAGACTCAGATGGACAACAATACTATAAACCATAGCCCAAATCATTCTAACTGGACCTTTTCTTTTCCTCCAACCTCACTTTATTTTTAAGTGAAACAAATTTCAATCGAATCATCATAAAAGTTGAATCGGTCTTTGTTCATCATTCCTTCACCATTATAAGACTCATATGGAGAACAATACTATAAACCATAGTCCAAATCATTCTAACTGGACCTTTTTTTTTTTTTTTTTTTTGAAATTTAATTCAATTGTATAGAAAATTAAAAAATGGCTAGAAGCCTACAAAATACTTGGGGCATACCCCAAGGGTGGAACCCCCACCCGCACCAAAGCGTTAAGCTTAACTCTAAACACAGGGGAAAACACAACAAAATCACCATAACCCTGACAATAATAAAACAAGTCCGACAATACATAAGACTATAGCAACCAATGTTTAACATATCTCTAGAACACCTCACTACAAATAAAATATACATAATCTTTATCAGATTACAAAAATTTATTCCTATCCCAGTGAGGGTCTTCATAGCCATCCGAACCCCGTGAAGTTTAGTCACCCACTTATAAATCTGCACAATGTAAGCAAAGGGATCAAAAGATAACGCAACATTTAAAAAATTTATCACATAACACCTCCCACGAAATCTGAACCAAATCCTGAACCATACCCCCAACAGCACTGAAACAAGCTCCCTACCATTCATCCAGACAGAAATCCAGACCATAAAATCCAGAAAAACTGAGCAGAAAATATTCCTCTCACTCATTGCTAGAGACTCTATATCCATTTTGAATATCCAACAAGTGAAACAATCGAAACTTGACCAAAGAATTTATCTCCTTAACAAGTTGTTCCTCCCTTTTAAACTCTCCTGCAAACAACCTGAGATTCCTTTCCCTCCATAAAATGTACACACTAGCAGCCAATGATAGTTTGGTAACACATGCCTTTAAAGTACTATTTGTACAGTGGACATTGCACCTATTTACCATATCCACCCACTTATTCCCAACATTCCTCAAACCATTTTCAATAACAACCGAAGACCAAACTTGAGAAGAGAAACTGCATTCAAAAAATAGATGCTCCCTACTTTCACACGGTAAGTCACAGAATACACATTTTTGATGCTGAAGCATCCCATAAAGGACCAATTTATCCTGTGTCTGCATCCTATTATGAATTAAAGTCCATAAGATGAAAGCATGTCTTGGAATATTATTGGGGAACCACACAGTCTTGTACCATTGAACTTTATTATCCCTGTTCCTTAACAAATTCCAAGCTGAACTAATAGTATACTTACCCCTGGTAGGCTTCCAAATCAAAGTATCAACTTCATGACAATCTGGAGGGGGAAGGGTAGCGATATCATCTCTTAACTCCATTAATTTATGAGAGTTTGCAAAAGGAGGAAACCATTGCCCATTTCTGATTATAGCATTGACTTTACAATTGTTTCTTAACCCTGAATCATACCTAATCCTATCCCCATGCTTTTCTACAATAGAAGTGGGATACAACCAATCATCATGCCAAAGAAGAATATTTTCGCCATTCCCAACCTTGTACTCAATGTAATGTCTAAAAGTATCTCTTAGACCCATTATCTTCTTCCATGACCAAGATCTTTTATCCGGGACCTTAAGCAGCCAGAAATTCTGGTCTTTCATGAGCTCAATCCTTGCCCACTTACTCCAGAGGCTAGTGGGAATAGGCTGCAACAGATTCCATAGCTGCTTACCAATAGCTGCCACATTCCAAGCTATCAAATCTTTTAAACCTAAGCCCCCTTCATCTTTCGGCAAACACACTTTAGTCCATTCTAACTTCTCACCACCACTCTTCAAACCAGCCCCTTTCCATAAGAATTTTCTCATAATCTCATTCAGCTGTTTAAACACAGATTTTGGAAGGATATATGTAGAACTCCAATAAACCTGAACTGAAAACAACACTGAAGCAATCAATTGTAACCTACCCGCAAAGGAAAGGAATCTGCAATTCCAAGCCTGAACCCTTCTAGTAATTTTCAAAACTAACTATTGGCAGTCAGCTGCATTAAGCTTTGAAGAAATCAGAGGCACCCCTAAATACTTGACAGGCAAATTTCCAATTGAAAAATTGGACCCAAGGACAATATTATCTAAAACTCTACCCTCCACACCCGATGTAAAAATGGAGCTCTTAGAAGTATTAGGAATTAAACCTGAAAATTCACTAAACTTCCTCAATACATCCAACATACAATTCACTGAATTTTCACTACCCTCACAGAAGAGGAATAGGTCATCAGCAAACATCAAATGATTTATCTCCAATTTTTTACATTTGGCATGGAACTTAAAGAGTCATTTTTTCCTAGTTTATTCAACATCCCTGAGAGAACTTCCATACACATCACAAAAAGATAAGGAGACATAGGATCCCCTTGCCTAAGCCCTCTCCCCCCTTTGAAAAACCCTTCAAGAGCATCATTAATATTTATAGAGAACTTAGGAGAAGAGCAACGAGTAAGAATCCAACCTCTAACTCTATCAGGCAATCCAAAGCACTTCAACACCTCACCCAAAAAATCCCAAGAGACAGAGTCATAAGCTTTGGTCAAATCAATTTTCATGGCAACTCTAGCTGGAGACTCATCTTTATGGTAATGGAGTAAAATCTCTTGAGCTAGCAGAACATTATCACAAATACTCCTACCCGGAACAAACCCAGATTGATTTGCACTTATACTCGAGTCTAGAATGGGCTTCAACCTATTCGCAATAATTTTTGCTATGCATTTATACAATACATTGCATACAGAAATAGGCCTGAACTCCGTCACTTTAGTAGGATTATCAACTTTGGGTAAAAGAGAAATGGAAGTACAGTTTATCTCAGAAAGTAAAAGACCTGAAGCAAAGAAATCCATAATGGCATCCACCACCTCATTTCCAATAACATCCCAGGCCGCCTTATAAAACACAGCATTTAAACCATCCGGCCCTGGGGCTTTGTCATCTTTTATAGCAAGAAAGGTAGCTTTGATTTCTTTCTAAGTGAGACAGATTTCACTCAAATCATCATATAAGTTGAATCGGTGTTTGTTCATCATTCCTTGCATAATATAAGACTCATATGGAGAACAATACTATAAACCACAGTCCAAATCATTCTAACTGGACCTTTTATTTCTCTCAAACCTCACTTTCTTGAATCGGTGTTTGTTCAGATTTGACTCCAATCATTATATAAGTTGAATCGGTGTTTGTTCATCATTCCTTGCCCATTATAAGACTCATATGGAGAACAATACAATAAACCATAGTCCAAATCATTATAACTGGACGTTTTCTTTCTCCCCAAGCTCCTTTTCTTTCTAAGGAAGACAGATTTAACTTGAATCATCATATAAGTTGAATCAGTCATTGTTCATTATTCCTTCACAATTATATGACTTATATGGAGAACGATACTATAAACCATAGTCCAAATCATTCTAACTGGACCTTTTATTTCTCTCAAACCTCACTTTCTTTCTAAGTGAGACAGATTTCACTCGAATCATCATATAAGTCGAATCGGTGTTTGTTCATCATTCCTTGCCCATTATAAGACTCATATGGAGAAAAATACTACAAACCATAATCCAAATCATTCTAACTGGACGTTTTCTTTCTCCCCAAGCTCCTTTTCTTTCTTAGGAAGACATATTTAACTCGAATCATCATATAAGTTGAATCAGTCATTGTTCATCATTCCTTCACCATTATAAGACACATATGGACAACAATACTATAAACCATAGTTCAAATCATTCTAACTGGACCTTTTATTTCTCTACAACAATACTTTATTTCTAATTGAGACAGATTTCACTCAAATCATCATATAAGTTGAATCGGTGTTTGTTCATCATTTCTTCCCCATTATATGACTCATAAGGAAAACAATACTATAAACCTTAGTCAAAATCATTCTAAGTGGACGTTTTCTTTCTCCCCTAGCTCCTTTTCTTTCTAAGTGGAAGATTTCACTCGAATCGTCATATAAGTTGAAAGGGTCTTTGGACATCATTCATTCACCATTATAAGACTCATATGGAGAGCAATACTATAAAGCATAGCCCAAATCATTCTAACTAGACCTTTTATTTCTGTCCAACCTCACTTTCTTTCTAATGAGACATATTTCACTCGAATCATCATATAAGTTGAATCGATGTTTGTTCATCATTCCTTGCCCATTATAAGACTCATATGGAGAACAATACTATAAACCATAGTCTAAATCATTATAAGTGGACCTTTTGTTTCTCCCCTAGCTCCTTTTCTTTCTAAGTGGGAAGCTTTCACTCGAATCGTCATATATGTTGAAAGGGTCTTTGGTCTTCATTCATTCACCATTATAAGACTCATATGGAGAGCAATACTATAAACCATTGACCAAATCATTCTAACTGGACCTTTTATTTCTCTCCAACCTCACTATCTTTCTAATGAGATAGATTTCACTCGAATCATCATATAAGTTGAATCGGTGTTTGTTCACCATTTCTTGCCCAATATATGACTCATAAGAAGAACAATACTATAAACCTTAGTCTAAATCATTCTAAGTGGACCTTTTCTTTCTCCCCTAGCTCTTTTTCTTTCTAAGTGGGAAGATTTCACTCGAATCGTCATATCACTTGAAAGGGTCTTTGGTCATCATTTATTCACCATTATAAGACTCATATGGAGACCAATACTGGAAACGATAGCCCAAATCATTCTAACTGGACCTTTTATTTCCCTCCAACCTCACTTTCTGTCTAATGAGACAGATTTCACTCGAATCATCATATAAGTTGAATCGGTGTTTGTTCATCATTTCTTCCCCATTATATGACTCATAAGGAGAACAATTCTATAAACCTTAGTCTAAATCATTCTAAGTGGACCTTTTCTTTCTCCCCTAGCTCCTTTTCTTTCATAGTGGGAAGATTTCACTCGAATCGTCATATAACTTGAAAGGGTCTTTGGTCATCATTCATTCACCATTATAAGACTCATATGGAGAACAATACTATAAACCATAGTCCAAATCATTCTAACTGGACGTTTTCTTTCTCCCCAAGCTCCTTTTCTTTCTAAGGAAGACAGATTTCACTCGAATCATCATATAAGTTGAATCAGTCATTGTTCATCATTCCTTCACCATTATAAGACTCATATGGAAAACAATACTATAAACCATAGTTCAAATCATTCTAACTGGACCTTTTATTTCTCTCCAACCTCACATTCTTTCTAAGTGAGACAGATTTCTCTCGAATCATCATATAAGTTGAATCGGTGTTTGTTCATCATTCCTTTCCCATTATAAGAGTCATAAGGAGAACAATACTATAAACCATAGTCTAAATCATTCTAACTGGACCTTTTCTTTCTCCCATAGCTCCTTTTCTTTCTAAGTGGGAAGATTTCACTTGAATCGTCATATAAGTTGAAACGGTCTTTGGTCATCATTCATTCACCATTATAAGACTCATATGGAGAGAAATACTATAAACCATAGCACAAATCATTCTAACTGGACCTTTTCTTTCTCTCCAACCTCACTTTTTTTTTAAGTGAGACAAATTTCACATGAATCATCATATAAGTTGAATCGGTCTTTGTTCATCATTCCTTCACCATTATAAGACTCATATGGAGAACAATACTATAAATCATAGTCCAAATCATTCTAACTGGACCTTTCTATCTCTCCAAACTCTTTTTCTTTCTAAGTGGGACGAATTTCACTCGAATCGTCTTATATGTTGAAACGGTCTTTGTTCATCATTCATTTAACATTATAAGACTCATATGGAGATCAATACTATAAAGCATAGTCCAAATCATTCGAACTGGACCTTTTATTTCTCTCAAACCTCACTTTCTTTCTAAGTGAGACAGATTTCACTCGAATCATCATATAAGTTGAATCGGTGTTTGTTCATCATTCTTTGCCCATTATAAGACTCATATGGAGAACAATACTATAAACCATTGTCTAATTCATTCTAAGTGGACCTTTTCTTTCTCCCCTAGCTCCTTTTCTTTCTAAGTGGGAAGATTTAACTCGAATTGTCATATAAGTTGAAACGGTCTTTGTTCATCATTCATTCACCATTATAAGACTCATATGGAGAACAATACTATAAAGCATAGTCCAAATCATTCTGACTGGACCTTTTGTTTATGTCAAACCTCACTTTCTTTCTAAGTGAGACAGATTTTACTCGAATCATCATATAAGTTGAATTGGTGTTTGTTCATCATTCCTTACCCATTGTAAGACTCATATGGAGAACAATACTATAAACCATAGTCCAAATCATTCTAACTGGACCTTTTTTTTTTTTTGAAAGGTAAGTGTTTATAAAATTGAAAAAGAAAAGGCAACGCCTTACAAATTACTTGAGGCATACCCCAAGAGAAACAGAAAACCCCATACATAAGTGGTATCCCCAAGCCTACTAGAGTAAAAGAAGCCAAGAAATACAATGATAATGTAGGACTATAGCCTTATAATTGGCTTTACTCAAATTTTGAAATTTAATGCAAAAGGAAACAATAAGCAAATCAGTATCATCTCTATGACTTTTCTTCCTACTTTGCCACGCTTCAATAGTAACACAAGCTTCACCAGTAGTAGAATAACCATACTTGCTCCACAAACCATAACAAAATTGCCACAATTGCATCAATAGCCAAAGATTACACCCGAAAAGCAAAGAAACCCACTTCACCACATATTTGAAACTCAAGAGTCTGCTTGTAATTTTGCCCCTAGGAAACCATGTTCTGCACTTCAGTAGATGTTCAAGAACCTGTTCGAAATTTAGATTTTTGTATCTCATGTAAAGAGAATCGCTTCCCTTCGAAACCCCCTTCAAAAAACCTTCCGAGGCTCCTCAAGGACCCCCAAAAAAAAAATCGAAACAGCCCAGCATGAGCTTCCTCCCGCAGCAGCAAGAAGCAAAAATCTGCTCCAAAAAAAAAAAAAAAAAAAAAAAAAGAGAAAAAAAAAAAAATCTGCTCAAAAATCTGATTTTTGGATCTCCTGAATGAACTGATCTTTCCTTCGATATCCCCTGCAAAAGTCCTTCTGAAGCCCCTCATGGTGTACCTTGTTGTAGATGCAACAATCTGAAATGAACTGAAGTGCTAATTTCATGAATTAAGTGGTCTTCGGTTCTAACTTCCCCAGCATACAATCCGAAATTTCTTTCCCTCCATATCATATACACAGTAGCTGCAAAATAGAGCCTAGCTTGGAAAGCCAGAAAATTTCTGTTTTGAAAATGAGAGTTACTCCATTCCAACACTTCAAACCAGTCCCTTCCTGCCCTTTCTAACCCAACTAGAGAGGCAATAGAATTCCATACTTTGCTTGCAAACCTACATTCAAAAAACAAATGTTCTCTATTCTCACATGGGGCGGAACAAAGAACACATTTTTGCTGCTGAAGTAGACCATATATGTTGAGACGGTCTTTGGTCATCATTCATTCACCATTATAAGACTCATATGGAGAATAATACTATAAACCATAGTCTAAATCATTCTAACTGGACCTTTTATTTCTCTCAAACCTCACTTTCTTTCTAAGTGAGACAAATTTCACTCGGATCATCATATAAGTTGAATCGGTGTTTGTTTATCATTCCTTGCCCATTATAAGACTCATATGGAGAACAATACTATAAATCATAGTCCAAATCATTCTAACTGGACGTTTTCTTTCTCCCCAAGCTCCTTTTCTTTCTAAGGAAGACAAATTTCACTCGAATCATCATATAAGTTGAATCAGTCATTGTTCATCATTCCTTCACCATTATAAGACTCATATGGACAGCAATACTATAAACCATAGTTCAAATCATTCTAACTGGACCTTTTATTTCTCTCCAACCTGACTTTCTTTCTAAGTGAGACAGATTTCACTCGAATCATCATATAAGTTGAATCGGTGTTTGTTCATCATTCTTTGCCCATTATAAGACTCATATGGAGAACAATACTATAAACCATTGTCTAATTCATTCTAAGTGGACCTTTTCTTTCTCCCCTAGCTCCTTTTCTTTCTAAGTGGGAAGATTTAACTCGAATTGTCATATAAGTTGAAACGGTCTTTGTTCATCATTCATTCACCATTATAAGACTCATATGGAGAACAATACTATAAAGCATAGTCCAAATCATTCTGACTGGACCTTTTGTTTATGTCAAACCTCACTTTCTTTCTAAGTGAGACAGATTTTACTCGAATCATCATATAAGTTGAATTGGTGTTTGTTCATCATTCCTTACCCATTGTAAGACTCATATGGAGAACAATACTATAAACCATAGTCCAAATCATTCTAACTGGACCTTTTTTTTTTTTTGAAAGGTAAGTGTTTATAAAATTGAAAAAGAAAAGGCAACGCCTTACAAATTACTTGAGGCATACCCCAAGAGAAACAGAAAACCCCATACATAAGTGGTATCCCCAAGCCTACTAGAGTAAAAGAAGCCAAGAAATACAATGATAATGTAGGACTATAGCCTTATAATTGGCTTTACTCAAATTTTGAAATTTAATGCAAAAGGAAACAATAAGCAAATCAGTATCATCTCTATGACTTTTCTTCCTACTTTGCCACGCTTCAATAGTAACACAAGCTTCACCAGTAGTAGAATAACCATACTTGCTCCACAAACCATAACAAAATTGCCACAATTGCATCAATAGCCAAAGATTACACCCGAAAAGCAAAGAAACCCACTTCACCACATATTTGAAACTCAAGAGTCTGCTTGTAATTTTGCCCCTAGGAAACCATGTTCTGCACTTCAGTAGATGTTCAAGAACCTGTTCGAAATTTAGATTTTTGTATCTCATGTAAAGAGAATCGCTTCCCTTCGAAACCCCCTTCAAAAAACCTTCCGAGGCTCCTCAAGGACCCCCAAAAAAAAAATCGAAACAGCCCAGCATGAGCTTCCTCCCGCAGCAGCAAGAAGCAAAAATCTGCTCCAAAAAAAAAAAAAAAAAAAAAAAAAGAGAAAAAAAAAAAAATCTGCTCAAAAATCTGATTTTTGGATCTCCTGAATGAACTGATCTTTCCTTCGATATCCCCTGCAAAAGTCCTTCTGAAGCCCCTCATGGTGTACCTTGTTGTAGATGCAACAATCTGAAATGAACTGAAGTGCTAATTTCATGAATTAAGTGGTCTTCGGTTCTAACTTCCCCAGCATACAATCCGAAATTTCTTTCCCTCCATATCATATACACAGTAGCTGCAAAATAGAGCCTAGCTTGGAAAGCCAGAAAATTTCTGTTTTGAAAATGAGAGTTACTCCATTCCAACACTTCAAACCAGTCCCTTCCTGCCCTTTCTAACCCAACTAGAGAGGCAATAGAATTCCATACTTTGCTTGCAAACCTACATTCAAAAAACAAATGTTCTCTATTCTCACATGGGGCGGAACAAAGAACACATTTTTGCTGCTGAAGTAGACCATATATGTTGAGACGGTCTTTGGTCATCATTCATTCACCATTATAAGACTCATATGGAGAATAATACTATAAACCATAGTCTAAATCATTCTAACTGGACCTTTTATTTCTCTCAAACCTCACTTTCTTTCTAAGTGAGACAAATTTCACTCGGATCATCATATAAGTTGAATCGGTGTTTGTTTATCATTCCTTGCCCATTATAAGACTCATATGGAGAACAATACTATAAATCATAGTCCAAATCATTCTAACTGGACGTTTTCTTTCTCCCCAAGCTCCTTTTCTTTCTAAGGAAGACAAATTTCACTCGAATCATCATATAAGTTGAATCAGTCATTGTTCATCATTCCTTCACCATTATAAGACTCATATGGACAGCAATACTATAAACCATAGTTCAAATCATTCTAACTGGACCTTTTATTTCTCTCCAACCTGACTTTCTTTCTAAGTGAGACAGATTTCACTCGAATCATCATATAAGTTGTATCGGTGTTTGTTCATCATTCCTTCCCCATTATAAGACTCATAAGGAGAACAATACTATAAACCATAGTCTAAATCATTCTAACTGTACCTTTTCTTTCACCCCTAGCTCCTTTTCTTTCTAAGTGGGAAGATTTCACTCTAATCGTCATATAAGTTGAAACGGTCTTTGGTCATCATTCATTAACCATTATAAGACTCATATGGAGAGCAATACTATAAACCATAGCCCAAATCATTCTAACTGGACCTTTTCTTTCTCTCCAACCTCACTTTTTTTTTAAGTGAGACAAATTTCACTCGAATCATCATATAAGTTGAATCGGTCTTTGTTCATCATTCATTTACCATTATAAGACTCATATGGATAACAATACTATAAATCATAGTCCAAATCATTCTAACTGGACCTTTTTTAAAGTGATTTGCCCAGGTTGGAAGTTAGTTAATAATTATGATTTTGCGGATTTGGGAAGATTATGGATTTGTTGGGACCCAAAGAAAATGAATGTGGATTTATTGAAAGGCAATGCTCAATTTCTTCACTATAAAGTGAGTACTGTTGATAAAATTTATAATTGCTTCGCTACATTTATTTATGGAAGTAATGATTATATTAAGAG
Organism: Cornus suecica; assembly: GCA_963922005.1. Taxonomy (NCBI): domain Eukaryota; kingdom Viridiplantae; phylum Streptophyta; class Magnoliopsida; order Cornales; family Cornaceae; genus Cornus; species Cornus suecica. The sequence continues at coordinate 41,712,937 of OY998246.1, read as the reverse complement.
AAGGATTTTATGGAAAGTGTTGTTTGATATTTCCATGGCATTGAAGAACAGCCCCTGGATGTGTGCGGGTGACATAAATGCTATTAGATATCAACATGAGAAATGGGGTGGGGATGACAAGTGGAATGCAAAAATGAGGGAATGTGGGCAGGCTTTAGATAGAGCAGGATTAATGGATTTGAAGTATAATGGTATCAAATTTTCTTGGTCCAATGGTCATGTGTTTTGTAAGCTGGATAGATGCTTAGTGAATTCAGCTTGGGTTGATTATTTTCAAACCACTGAAGTTTCTTTTTTGCCTCCAGGGGTTTCAGATCATGCTTGTATTACGGTTAAAATCTCTATGGAGGTAGAGAGGGTTAAAAGACCATTTAGGTTCAACAATTTTTTAACTAAACATGAAAAGTTTACTCAAGTGGTGAGAGATGCGTGGAAGGGCCATGTTACTGGGAGTAAAATGTTTGTGGTAAGTCAGAAGTTGAAAATGGTTAAGAATGCTTTGAAAGTTTTAAATAAAACTCACTTTGATAATTTACCAACTCAAGTGTCTGAAGCTAGGAAAAAGTTATTGAACATTCAATGCTTGGTGGATTTGGATCCTGGAAATCACGAATTTCAAAGAATAGAAAAGTGTCAAATGCCGAGGAATGTTTATATAGACAGCTATCTAGGATTCAATGGCTGAGGCTAGGAGATCAAAACACCAGCTATTTTCATAAGATTGCTAATCAGAGGAAAGCTCTTAACAATATAATTTCCATAACTAGAGAGGATGGCACTGTTCTGACTGATAAAGGTGATGTTAGTAGAGAGATTGTGGGATTTTACAAGAATCTTTTTGCCAAGAGAGAAGAGGTCAGGATCCCTGTTTTGAATGAGTTTATTCAACACCCTATTTCTCTAGAGCAAAGTATGGACATGAATAGAGATGTGACCAGAGAAGAAATCAAAGCTACTTTCCTTGCAATTAAAGATGACAAAGCCCCATGTCCGGATGGTTTGAATGCAGTGTTTTATAAGGCGGCCTGGGATGTTATTGGAAATGAGGTGGTGGATGCCATAATGGATTTCTTTGCTTCAAGTCAGTTACTTTCTGAAGTAAACTGTACTTCCATTTCTCTCATCCCCAAAGTTGATAATCCTACTAAAGTGACGGAGTTCAGGCCTATTTCTGTATGCAATGTGTTGTATAAATGCATAGCAAAAATTATTGCTAATAGGTTGAAACCCATTCTAGACTCGAGTATAAGTGCTAATCAATCTGGGTTTGTTCCGTGTAGGAGTATTTGTGATAATGTTCTTTTAGCTCAAAAGATTTTACTCCATTACCATAAAGATGAGTCTCCATCTAGAGTTACCATGAAAATTGATTTAACTAAAGCTCATACTCTGTCTCTTGGGATTTTCTGGGTGAGGTGCTGAAGTGTTTTGGTTTGCCTGATAGAGTTAGAGGTTGGATTCTTACTTGTTGCTCTTCCCCTAAGTTCTCTATAAATATTAATGGTGATCTTGAAGGGTTTTTCAAAGGGGGAAGAGGGCTTAGGCAAGGGGACCCTATGTCTCCATATCTTTTTGTGATGTGTATGGAAGTTCTCTCAGGGATGTTGAATATACTTGGGAAAAATGACTCTTTTAAGTTCTACGCCAAATGTAAAAAATTGGAGATTAATCATTTGATGTTTGCTGATGACCTATTCCTTTTCTCTGAGGGTAGTGATAATTCAGTGAACTGTATGCTGGATGTTTTGAGGAAGTTTAGTGACTTTTCAGGTTTAATCCCTAATACTTCAAAGAGCTCCATTTTTACATCGGGTGTGGAGGGTAGAATCTTAGAAAATATTGTCCTTGGGTCCAACTTTTCAATTGGAAAATTGCCTGTCAAGTATTTAGGGGTGCCTCTGATTTCTTCAAAGCTTAATGCAACTGACTGTCAAGAGTTAGTATTGAAAACTACCAGAAGGGTTCAGGCTTGGAATTGCAGATTCCTCTCCTTTGCGGGTAGGTTACAATTGATTGCCTCAGTGTTGTTTTCAATTCAGGTTTATTGGAGTTCTACTTATATCCTTCCAAAATCTGTGTTTAAACAACTGAATGAGATAATGAGGAAATTCTTATGGAAAGGGGCTGATTTGAAGAGTGGTGGTGAGAAGTTGGCATGGGCTAAAGTGTGTTTGCCGAAAGATGAAGGGGGCTTAGGATTAAAAGATTTGATAGCTTGGAATGTTGCAGCTATGGAACCTGTTACAGCCTATTCCCACTAACCTCTGGAGTAAGTGGGCAAGGATTGAGCTCATGAAAGACCAGAATTTCTGGCTGCTTAAGGTCCCGGATAAAAGATCTTGGTCATGGAAGAAGATAATGGGTCTAAGAGATACATTTAGACAATACATTGAGTACAAGGTTGGGAATGGCGATAATATTCTACTTTGGCATGATGATTGGTTGTATCCCAATTCTATTGTTGAAAAACATGGGGATAGGATCAGGTATGATTCTGGGTTAAGAAACAATTGTAAAGTCAATGCTATAATCAGAAATGGGCAATGGTTTCCTCCTTTTGCAAACTCCCATAAATTAATGGAGTTAAGAGATGATATTGCTACCCTTCCCCCTCCAGATTGTCATGAAGTTGATACCTTGATTTGGAAGCCTACCAGGGGTAAGTATTCTATTAGTTCAGCTTGGAATTTGTTAAGGAACAGGGATAATCAAGTTCAATGGTACAAGACTGTGTGGTTCCCAAATAATATTCCAAGACATGCTTTCATCTTGTGGACTTTAATTCATAATAGGATGCAAACACAAGATAAATTGGTCCTTTATGGGATGATTCACCAACAAAAATGTGTCTTCTGTGACTTACCGTGTGAAAGCAGAGAGCATATATTTTTTGAATGCAGCTTCTCTTCTCAAGTTTGGTCTTCGGTTGCAATTGATAATGGTTTAAGGCGAGTTGGGAAAAAGTGGGTGGATATGGTAAATTGGTGCAATGTCCACTGTACAAATATTACTTTAAAGGCATGTGTTACCAAAATATCATTGACTGCTAGTGTTTACATTTTATGGAGGGAAATGAATCTCAGGCTGTTTGCTGGAGAGTTTAAAAAGGAGGATCAACTTGTTAAGGAGATAAATTCTTCTGTCAAATTTAGATTGTTTCACTTGTTGGATATTCAAAATGGAGATAGAGTTTCTAGCAATGGGTGAGGGGATTATTTTTTGCTCAGTTTTCCTGGAATTTATGTTCAGGATCTCTATTTGGATGAGAGGTAGAGAACATGTTTCAGTGTTGTTGGGGGTATGGATTAGGATTTGGTTCAGAATGCGGGGGAGGTGGTTTATGATAAAAATTTTAAATGTTGCATTATCTTTTGATCCCTTTGCTTACATTGTGCAGATTTATAAGTTGGGGGCTGAGTTTCACGGGGTTCGGATGAATATGAAGTCCCTCGCGGATGGCTACTACAGTTTTCGGTCATTGTGCAGTGCTTCAGTGTAGTTTGTAAACTGCAGTTTTGTGACGGCCATAAATGCAGTTTATCAGTGCAGATTTATCAGTGCTAAAATACAGTTTTTTCAGTGCTGATTTCAGTGCTTCAGTACTGAAATGCAGTTTTGTTTCAGTGCTGAAATGCAGTATTTTCAGTGTTTCAGTGCTGAAATGCAGTTTTTTCAGTGCAGATTTCAGTATTTCAGTGCTGAAATGCAGTTTTTTCAGTGCTGAAATGGTCATTTTTTCAGTGTTTCAGGGCTATTTTATAGTGCAGTTTTGTGATGATAGACTCTTATCAATGCTCTTGGCTATTTGACAAGGATGCTCTTCATTTTATGGAAACGGTTTTAATGATGGAAAATGATTGATCAAATGCTCTGCTATTTCCTTCATTTATCTTGATTATGTTCATTTGTGGGGATTTCAAGGCACATATTAAGCTTTATAAGTTGGTGGCTGAAGTTCAAGGGGTTCGGATGGCTATGAAGACCCTCACAGTGACAGGAATTAATTTTTGTAATATGATGAAGATTATGTATTTTTTATTTGTAGTGAGGTGCTCTAGAGACTTGTTAAACATTGGCTGCTATAGTCTTATGTATTACCAGACTTGTGTTTTTGTTGTCAGGGTTATGGGGATTTTTTTGTATTTTCCCCTGTGTTTAGAGTTAAGCTTAACTCTTTGGTGGGTTTGGGGGTTCCACCCTTGGGGTATGCCCCAAGTATTTTGTAGGCTTCTAGCCATTTTTTAATTTTTCTATAAAATTGACTTACCTTTCAAAAAAAAAAAGTTGAAACGGTCTTTGTTCATCATTCATTCAACATTATAAGACTCATATGGAGAACAATACTATAAAGCATAGTCCAAATCATTATAACTGGACCTTTTATTTCTCTTAAACCTCACTTTCTTTTTAAGTGAGACAGATTTCACTCGAATCATCATATAAGTTGAATCGATGTTTGTTCATCATTCCTTGCCCATTATAAGACTCATATGGAGAACAATACTATAAACCATAATCCAAATCATTCTAACTGGACCTTTTCTTTCTCCCCAAGCTCCTTTTCTTTCTAAGTGAGATAGATTTCACTCGAATCATCATATAAGTTGACTCAGTCATAAAAAGGAGGCTATACTATCAAGCGTCCCAACAAATCCATGGGTTAGAGAGAGAAGCTTCTCCTTCTCTCTAGACTTTAGAGTTATGGTTTTCTGATTTTACACTTGATTTCGTGAATTCATGCTCCAAATCAGATTTCACAAGTGTTTTTGAGCATCTTTTCATTCTTCAAAGCTGATTCTCTTTGTTTTGCTTCAGATTCTGACTTTTATTGATTGTTTTTGCTTTGTTCTCAATAAATTTCATCTTTTCTCTTCTTTTTACCCTTTCTTCTTCTCATATGATGTCTTCAACAATGGGAAAACGTGATGATGAATTGGTTCAGCTTCGAAAGGAAAATGAGAATCTGAGATGTGCGTTGGAGGCCAGCCCTGATTTAAATGGTAAATGCAAGGTTGACATGGTGGATACAAGGTCTAGCCATGGTGATATATATACGAATGCACACCAAATTCTCAATGGGGTGAAAGGTACAAATGATGAAATCTCAGCTATGAAGAATCCATCTCCTCAATCTGAATATGTTACAAATGAGAGAGCTCCAAGAGTGAACAAAGGTATGGAATATTCAGGTCTGAATATAGAAGCTGATGGAAATGACCACCAAGTGTTTGATGATCTGCCAAAGAGGATGGAAAATAGTTCTTTTCCTCCTATAAGCAAAAGTGCACACCTAGTGTTTGTTGAAAGTCCTAAGAATCATGCAAGTGTTTTAGGGGCTGAAATTTCAAGTTTCAATAAGGAATTCCCTACAACTTCAGTTTCGGATGGTGGAGGGGAAATGCAACAACATGTGGGTGATGAAAGTCTTAAGGAAAGTTCTAAACCTGCTATGATTTCAATGTCATGGGCTGAAACTTTGACTAAAAATATCTCCAAGAACAAAATGCAATTGAAGTACTACCCCCAGGCTGTGAAAGATAAAGTGGTAGAGATTCCTCATGAGGTTGAAATGAAGGGCTGTTATATGTGGAAGGATTGCATAGTAGGCTATTGCATGGATAGAAAGCTCCCTTATCCAATTGTGGATTCAATAGCGAAAAGGCTTTGGGGCAGAAGTGGTTTGGTGGAGGTAACAAGTCTTGATAGAGGTTTCTTCTTATTTAAATTTGATAGCCCTGAAACTTGTGAATCTATCATTGAGAATGGTCCTTGGCATTTTGCAAGCCAATTCATGGTGTTGCAAAAATGGAGGCCTGATTTAGTAATGCATAAGCAAGGTCTAAAGAGTGTTCCCATTTGGGCTAAATTCTTTCATGTGCCTTTACATTTGTGGACTCCGGAAGGGTTAGGCCATATTGCAAGTGCTTTGGGTAAACCTCTATACACGGATTCTCAAATTGATGGGAAAGGGAGACTAAATTATGCAAGAGTATGTATTGAGGTGGATGTCAATTTTGAGTTTCCTTCAGAGGTTGGGGCTAAGTTCTCGGATGGTAGAATTGTTCCAATTGCTAGTGAGTACCAATGGATTCCATTGAAATGTACACATTGTGAGGTGTTTGGGCATTCAAATAAGAATTGTGTTAAGGTGAAAGTTCAAGCTGCATTGTCAAAGCCAAAAGAGACTAAGAAGGAATGGGTGGTTGTGGGGAAGAAATCAAAGGCTGCTACTACTTCTTCTATGGAGGGTGAGGAGAACATGGAAACTGATATTTTGGAGGATAACCATTCAATTCCAAAATGCGGTAGCTAAGGAAGTTAGACATGAGAATGAAGTAGAGCAAATTGTTGAAGAGGAAGCTATAGAAGCAAATGATGATAAATGGGTAATACTGAGCTGATTGTTCACATTAGGGATGAGGAAGGTAACCCTATTCACAAATCACCAAATCAATTTGCTTGTTTGTTGAATTTAGAAGAGCAAGATGTTTTGAACATTGAAGAACATACAGTTATCGATGCAAAAGAGAAAATGGCAATCACCGAGCGCTCTAAAGGGGAAGAAGGGGCTATTGGTTTGGCAAAAGAACCTCCGAAAAAGCTGTTGTCGAGAAGCAATATCAATGGTAAGGTTTCTATGGCACAATTCAAAACCAAAAGATTGCTGAAGAGAAATTCACCTCACAAAGGTGGGAAAGAGGTAACCATTTCTTCTATTGTTTAAATGATTTATAGCATTTGGAATATTAGAGGCTTGAATAGCTATGTCAAGCAGGTGGAGATTAAGAAAATGATTAAAGAGATGGGTCTTTCTCTTATGTGTCTTGTGGAGACTAAAATCCAGCAATGCAATATTGATAAAACTCTAAAAGTGATTTGCCCGGGATGGGAGAGTATTCATAATTATGAGCATGCTGATTTGGGGAGGATTTTGATTTGTTGGGATCCTTCTAAGTTAGTGGTGAGCACTCTTTTTGCTACTGATCAAATTGTTCATTGTAAAATTGCAAATGTGGAGGATTCTTTTGTGGGCTTTGCTTCCTTTGTTTATGGCAGCAATGATTATGTTTAGAGGAGGAAACTTTGGGTGGATCTTTCCAATATTGCAAATAACCATCATCATGAGCCTTGGTTTGCAGCTGGTGATTTTAATGCCATTAGGCACAAGCATGAAAGGGTGGGGGGCTCTACTAGTTGGAAACCTTACATGAGAGAGTGTGGTCATGCGTTGGATGAAGCAGGTTTAATGGATATTACCTATTCCGGAATGAAATATACATGGAATAATGGGCAAAAATTCAGAAAGTTGGATAGGTGTCTTGTAAATCACAAATGGTTGGAGCTGATTCCAAATGGAGATGTAACTTTTGCACCTCATTTTATTTCTGATCATGCTTGTATCCTCTTCAAAATTCATGTAGGGGAGCTCCAAGTAAGAAGACCTTTCAGATTCAATAATTTTCTCATTCATCATGAGGGTTTCCTCCCTATGATTGCTGATGCATGGAGTAAGGAGATTAGGGGCTCAAAGATGTTTGTTATCACTCAGAAATTGAAGCTTATCAAGCAAGGGCTTAAAAGCCTAAATTCTCTATACTATAATCAGATTTCTAATCAAGTCAATTTGAGTAGAAGAAAGCTGGTGGATATTCAAAAGATCATGGATAATGACCCAACAAATTCTGAATTGAAGAAAGTTGAGAAGGAATGTCGGCATCATTTCTTTAAAATGGCCCATGCGGAAGAGAGCCTTTGTAGACAAAAATCAATAGTGCAATGGCTTAATTTGGGGGATCAGAATACATCCTTTTTCCACAAGATGGCTTCTCAAATAAGAGCATTCAATAGAATCATGTCCATTACCAAAGAGAATGGAAGTGTGGTTTCTTCTCCTGAGCTTGTGAAGATGGAGATCATTCATTATTACAAGGAGTTGTTCACTAAACAAATCAGCAATGGTGAGTTTGAGGAGCTGGAAAATTACATCCATCATCCTATTTCAGTTGATCAAGGTGAGCTAATGTGTAGGAGTGTTACAGCTGAAGAGGTAAGGCATACCTTCTTTGCGATGAATGATAATAAATCTCCAGGTCCGGATGGTTTAAATTCTCTATTCTATAAGGCTGCTTGGCCTATAATAGGGAAGGAGGTGGTGGAAGCAATCCAAGATTTTTTTGAATCTGGTCAATTGCTAAAAGAGATCAACACTACGGCGATAACTTTGATTCCTAAGATCACAAATCCCTCCAAAGTTGCTGATTTTAGGCCCATTTCAGTTTGTAATGTGCTCTACAAATGTATCTCCAAGATTTTGGCTAACAGACTAAAAATTGTTTTGTCTTCTTGTATTAGCCTAAATCAATTAGGTTTTGTTCCGAGAAGACATATTGGGGACAATGTGCTTCTTGCTCAAGAGATTCTTCTCCACTATCACAAGAATGATACTCCCTCTAGAGTGGCTATGAAGGTGGATCTCAGAAAAGCTTATGATACCATCTCTTGGGAATTTCTAGCCAAAGTTCTTGAAAAGTTTGGGCTGCCAGAGAAGATGCAAAAATGAATTATCACGTGTTACTCTACTCCTATGTTCTCTATCAACATCAATGGAGGATTAGAAGGCTTTTTTGCAAGTGGAAGGGGGCTTAGACAAGGAGACCCAATCTCTTCTTGTCTTTTTGTCATGGCTATGGAAGTGCTTTCCGGAATTCTTAACAACATTGAAGAGGAAGACCAGTTCCAATACCATGTGAGATGTCAAAGCTTGAAGCTTAGCCACTTAATGTTTGCTAATGATCTTCTTCTTTTTTTTTTTTTTTTTTTTTTGAAAGGTAAGTCAATTTTATAGAAAAATTAAAAAATGGCTAGAAGCCTACAAAATACTTGGGGCATACCCCAAGGGTGGAACCCCCAAACCCACCAAAGAGTTAAGCTTAACTCTAAACACAGGGGAAAATACAAAAAAATCCCCATAACCCTGACAACAAAAACACAAGTCTGGTAATACATAAGACTATAGCAGCCAATGTTTAACAAGTCTTTAGAGCACCTCACTACAAATAAAAAATACATAATCTTCATCAGATTACAAAAATTAATTCCTGTCACTGTGAGGGTCTTCATAGCCATCCGAACCCCTTGAACTTCAGCCACCAACTTATAAAGCTTAATATGTGCCTTGAAATCCCCACAAATGAACATAATCAAGATAAATGAAGGAAATAGCAGAGCATTTGATCCATCATTTTCCATCGTTAAAACCGTGTCCATAAAATGAAGAGCATCCTTGTCAAATAGCCAAGAGCACTGATAAGAGTCTGCCATCACAAAACTGCACTATAAAATAGCCCTGAAACGCTGAAAAAACGACCATTTCAGCACTGAAATACTGAAATCTGCACTGAAAAAATTGCATTTCAGCATTGAAATACTGAAATCTGCACTGAAAAAACTGCATTTCAGCACTGAAATACTGAAATCTGCACTGAAACAACTGCATTTCAGCACTGAAACACTGAAAATACTGCATTTCAGCATTGAAACAAAACTGCATTTCAGTACTGAAGCACTGAAATCAGCACTAAAAAACTGTATTTCAGCACTGATAAATCTGCACTGATAAACTGCATTTCTGGCCGTCACAAAACTGCAGTTTACAAACTGCACTGAAGCACTGCACAACGACCGAAAACTGTAGTAGCCATCCGTGAGGGACTTCATATTCATCCGAACCCCGTGAAACTCAGCCCCCAACTTATAAATCTGCAATATGTAAGCAAAGGGATCAAAAGATAATGCAACATTTAAATTTTTTATCATAAACCACCTCCCCCTCATTTTGAACCAAATCCTGATCCATACCCCCAACAACACTGAAACATGTTCTCTACCTCTCATCCAGACAGAGATCCTGAACATAAATTCCAGGAAAACTGAGCAAAAAATAATCCCCTCACCCATTGCTAGAAACTCTATCTCCATTTTGAATATCCAACAAGTGAAACAATCTAAATTTGACAGAAGAATTTATCTCCTTAACAAGTTGATCCTCCTTTTTAAACTCTCCAGTAAACAGCCTGAGATTCCTTTCCCTCCATAAAATGTAAACACTAGCAGCCAAAGATATTTTGGTAACACATGCCTTTAAAGTAATATTTGTACAGTGGACATTGCACCAATTTACCATATCCACCCACTTTTTCCCAACTTGCCTTAAACCATTATCAATTGCAACCGAAGACCAAACTTGAGAAGAGAAGCTGCATTCAAAAAATATATGCTCTCTGCTTTCACACGGTAAGTCACAGAAGACACATTTTTGTTGGTGAATCATCCCATAAAGGACCAATTTATCTTGTGTTTGCATCCTATTATGAATTAAAGTCCATAAGATGAAAGCATGTCTTGGAAAATTATTTGGGAACCACACAGTCTTGTACCATTGAACTTGATTATCCATGTTCCTTAACAAATTCCAAGCTGAACTAATAGAATACTTACCCCTGGTAGGCTTCCAAATCAAGGTATCAACTTCATGACAATCTGGAGGGGGAAGGGTAGCAATATCATCTCTTAACTCCATTAATTTATGGGAGTTTGCAAAAGGAGGAAACCATTGCCCATTTCTGATTATAGCATTGACTTTACAATTGTTTCTTAACCCAGAATCATACCTGATCCTATCCCCATATTTTTCAACAATAGAATTGGGATACAACCAATCATCATGCCAAAGAAGAATATTATCGCCATTCCCAACCTTGTACTCAATGTATTGTCTAAATGTATCTCTTAGACCCATTATCTTCTTCCATGACCAAGATCTTTTATCCGGGACCTTAAGCAGCCAGAAATTCTGGTCTTTCATGAGCTCAATCCTTGCCCACTTACTCCAGAGGTTAGTGGGAATAGGCTGTAACAGGTTCCATAGCTGCAACATTCCAAGCTATCAAATCTTTTAATCCTAAGCCCCCTTCATCTTTCGGCAAACACACTTTAGCCCATGCCAACTTCTCACCACCACTCTTCAAATCAGCCCCTTTCCATAAGAATTTCCTCATTATCTCATTCAGTTGTTTAAACACATATTTTGGAAGGATATAAGTAGAACTCCAATAAACCTGAATTGAAAACAACACTGAGGCAATCAATTGTAACCTACCCGCAAAGGAGAGGAATCTGCAATTCCAAGCCTGAACCCTTCTGGTAGTTTTCAATACTAACTCTTGACAGTCAGCTGCATTAAGCTTTGAAGAAATCAGAGGCACCCCTAAATACTTGACAGGCAATTTTCCAATTGAAAAGTTGGACCCAAGGACAATATTTTCTAAGATTCTACCCTCCACACCCGATGTAAAAATGGAGCTCTTTGAAGTATTAGGGATTAAACCTGAAAAGTCACTAAACTTCCTCAAAACATCCAGCATACAGTTCACTGAATTATCACTACCCTCAGAGAAAAGGAATAGGTCATCAGCAAACATCAAATGATTAATCTCCAATTTTTTACATTTGGCGTGGAACTTAAAAGAGTCATTTTTCCCCAGTTTATTCAACATCCCTGAGAGAACTTCCATACACATCACAAAAAGATATGGAGACATAGGGTCCCCTTGCCTAAGCCCTCTTCCCCCTTTTCAGTAAGGGTAATGTTTCTTCTGTTTCTACCTTGATGAATGCCTTGCAAAAGTTTAATAACCTCTCTGGTTAAGCTCCTAACCCTCAAAAGAGTTTGCTTTTTGCATCTGGAATGGAGGAGGACAACTTGCAGGCCATTCTCCAAATGACAAACTTTAGCTTGGGTTCTCTTCCTATCAAGTATTTGGGCGTCCCACTAATTTCTACAAGACTTTCAGCTGTTGAATGCCAAGAGTTGGTGATTAAAATCACTAGAAGAGTTCAAGCTTGGAATACAAGATTTTTATCATTTGCTGGAAGATTGTAACTTATTGCCGCAGTGTTGTTTTCAGTTCAAGTGTATTGGGCTACAACCTACATTCTTCCTAAAGGAGTGATGAAGGAGATTGCAAGCATAATGAGGAAATTTTAATGGAAAGGACCAGATTTGGCTCAAGGGGGGGAGAAGGTGGCATGGTCTACCATTTGCCTTCCAAAAGAAGAGGGAGGATTGGGGCTTAAAGATCTTGTAGCTTGGAACATGGCTGCAATTGGCAAATAAATCTGGAATTTGCTACATTCTGATTCCACAAACCTTTGGGCTCTTTGGGCTAAGGAGGAATTAGTGAAAAATAGAAATTTTTGGCTTCTAAAGAGACCCGATAAGTGTTCTTGGGCGTGGAGAAAGATGCTTGACATAAGGGAGGATTTTCAAAGACACTTCAAATTCAGAGTTGGCAATGGGGAAACTATATCTTTATGGCATGATAATTGGGTCTATGGCTGCTCTATAGTGCAACAATTGGGGCATAGGGTCATCTATGCCTCAGGGCTGCCTCGAGATGCAAAAGTTTCTTCTTTGGTCAACGAGGAGGGTTGGAATTTGCCCATTCCGAGATCTTTAGAGCTTATTCAATTGAGAGAGGATATTCAAGCCCTATATCCCCCAAATATTCACAATGCTGATAAGCTTATTTGGTACCCAACTAGAGGTAAATACTCTATAAGTTCAACATGGGAGGTTCTCAGAAATGGCATAAATAAAGTGGATTGGGTTCACACGGTGTGGTTTCCAAATCATATCCCCATGCACGCTTTTAATCTTTGGGTTGTGATTCAAGATAGATTAATGACACAACAAAGAATGATGGTAATGAATTTGGTGCAACATCAACAATGCATGCTATGTTCTCTGCCTATTGAATCGAGACAACATCTTTTCTTTGAGTGTGATTTTTCAGGTCAAGTGTGGAGCAATATTCATCAAAGGACTGGATTCTTCTTTCCTCTCTTGCCTTGGACAGTCCTCCTTCATTGGTGCAATGTGCATCTTATGGAAAATGATTTGGAGCATATACTTGCCAAGCTTTGTTTCGCAGCTACTATTTACTCTATTTGTAAGAGCGAAACAAGAGAATATATGCAAAGGAGACCAGAAATGAAGCCCAAATACAAAAGGAGATTATGGAATCAATTTCACTTAGAGCTTGTGCACTTCAGCGAGTTAAAAGGACAAATAGAAATCTGGATATCTCGGCTGCATGGGGACTACCACATACTATATTTCGTGCATGATTGGAGGCTATTTTGTTGCTATAGAGGATGGGAAGCTGTTCACAATGAAGATTATTGAGTATATGCTCTATAGATTGCTGATGGTTATCAAATGGCGTGGGAAGAGGACGGTATGTTTTTCAAATTCAATATGGAGGTGGCATCTTCCCAATATCCATAGGATCGGTTGTATCTTGTATGGGCTTTATTGCTGTAATTTTTTGCTTAACAGAGATGTGTATCTTTGTCATTGTATCCTTTGTTCTAGTGAGGATAGGAATGGAAGAGCTAGCAGTTGGGATTTATTACTTTGGTGGATTTGGGGTTTCCATATATGTATTCTTACCAAAGTCAAGGGAGCTGATTTTTAAAGAGAGAAGCTCTACCTTCTCTCTAGAAATGGGTTAGTGGTGTTGTGATGAGTTGACTAGGTCAAACGCAGTTTGACCAAGTTTATTGGTCTTTATTCCACTGAGTTAATGAGTGACATTTCACTTGTTTAGATTCAATCACTGAGTTGCAATACGAGTTAATTTAGATCTGGGTGTTCATTCGTGAAGACAACTTTCTGAAACTAGGGTGTTGACTTTCGACGCCTCCTTCTTCATTGAAGACGAAGCTGGAGGAGAGTTTCTTGGGGGTTGACTTTCGTGGTTCTCTCTATCAAATCGGCGATCTGCTAGGTGATTCAAATTTGAAGTGAAGGGCGAGCGGCATTTCTTGTCCACAATACCCTGAAGTCTGAGTAAGGGTGTTGAGGTCTTTAGGTTGCTGATTTTGCCTGAAGCTATCCGGTCAGTTCGTAGGCTTGGTGAAGTTTCTATTTCGAAGAGGTGTTCATACCCACAAGATCCAGACGAAATCGACAGCTGTGTAAGGGCGATTTGGTGTGCGTTGTTGCTGTATTTTATTTGAAGCTGTTATAGTTTCAGTGGGCGTGGGCTCCCATCCCGGTTCGGTGATCGTGGATCCAGGTACTCTGACGCCGCTAGGTAGGGACGACTGTGTTTTTCGCTCGTCGGTCTGTATCTATATCAGACGACGATTGATTGTTCGGTGGGTGACTGCGAGCGGCATTGTTGTCTCAAGTTCAGACGAAGACGTGCTCGTTGTTAGGTCTTGGTTCGACGAGCCGGCGATACCCTGAAGTCTGAGTAAGGGCCCTACTATTCGTCAAACCAGGGAGCTGCTGTTGCGTTCCTGTTTTCGGTGGTCTGAATTTTGTGGTGTTGTGAGCAGAGCCCTGTTGCCGTGCGACCTGTAGCTGGTTCTGTAGCTGCTTGCTGAAGCTGATCCGAAGCTAAGTCTTGGAGCTGAGCCATTTCAAAAAATTTGGTGAAACTGAGTTTTAGAAGCTTGCTATCCTGAAGCAGTACAAGCAGTCCCGAACCTGTGCTGTTGTTACTCTTATTTTTGTGTTGTGGTAGGTCAGGGTAAGATTTTTTCATCTCTCTTTGTGTGCCCATTTATTTTTGTTGCAAGGGTTGCTGCCCTGGTGTTTGGTGAGGGTTGGTGCCCTATTCGTGTTTTTTTTCTTTTTCTTTTTCCCTTGTTTTTGTTTCTTTTTTTTTTCCTGTTGCAAGGGTTGGTGCCCTGGTGTTTGGTGAGGGTTGGTGCCTTATTTCTGTTTGTGTTTTTTTTCTCTTTATTGAGTTTGGTTATGGGGGATGCCGTTGAGATTGAGCGTCTGAAAAAACTGGTTGAGAAGTTGAGTAATGAACTGAATGAGCAGTATAAGGTTAAGTCTGGAATTCCTGAGGGTGATAATAAAATGATACACAATGTTTCACAACAGGGGTCTCCTAAAGGAAATGATTCTGTGATAGAAGTAGTTTCAAGTGGGGTTTCAACTGAACACCAAGTGTATGTAGAAAAGTCTGAAATTAATCTGTGTGATGAGGGTACTAAGGTTGTTGATCCTTCAGTCTCTTCGATGAATGGGAATTTTTCTGGGTGAGTGAAAACTTGCCGAAGCTAGGGGGTGATGAAGGTACTGTTAAACCTACTTTGTCATGGGCTAATACTCTAATTAAAAATATTTCAAAGAACAAAATGCAATTAAATTACTTTCCACAAGCGGTGAAAGATAAAATTGTTGAAATACCTTATGAGGTCGAAATGAAGGGGTGTTATTTGTGGAGGGATTGCTTGGTGGGTTATTGTATGGATAGGAAACTACCATTCTCAACTGTAAATTCCATTGCAAAGAGACTCTGGGGTAAAAATGGGATGATTGAGGTTATGAGCCTAGATAGGGGTTTCTTTTTGTTCAAGTTTGATAGTGCTGAAAGTAGTAATTCTATTATAGAAAGCGGACCTTGGCATTTTGCAAACCAGCTTATGGTGTTGCAAAAGTGGAGGCCTGATCTTACTATCTATAAACAAGGGTTAAAAAGTGTTCCAATATGGGCTAAATTTTATCATATTCCATTACAATTGTGGACTCCGGATGGGTTGGGTTATATTGCCAGCATTTTGGGGAGACCACTATATACTGATTCTCAAACTGATGATAGGGGTAGATTAAATTATGTCAGGATGTGTATTGAGGTTGATATTAAAGTTGAATTTCCGTCTGAGGTAGGGGTCAAGTTGGCTGATGGGAGAATTGTTACTATTGGTGTTGAATATCAATAGGTTCCCATGAAATGTGAACACTGTGAGATTTTTGGACATTCATCCAAAAATTGTGTTAAAATGAAAGTCCAAAATGCAATTCAAAAAACTAAAGAGATTAAGAAAGAATGGGTTGTTGTTGGGAAGAAAGTTGGAGAAACAAGTAACTCTGAAGACATAAATCAGGAGCAGGTAAATGTTATACCTAAAGATACTCAAAATTTAGGGAATAAAGTTGTTGAGGTTGAGAGTATTGTTGAGTCAAATGAATTAAAAAATCATGAGGTCCTGGGGAATGTAAATGAGTTGAAGATAGAGGTTCCTAAGGATAATACAAATGTTCTTTCTCCTAATATCTTCTCGTGCTTGGGAGATTTTGATGATGGGGAGATTATGGAGGACTGGGATGTTGATACTGATAATGAAAAGGAAGGCTTGATACATTTTTTTTTTTTTTTGAAAAGTAAGTCAATATTATAGAAAATTAAAAAATGGCTAGAAGCCTACAAAATACTTGGGGCATAAGGGTGGAACCCCCAAACCCACCAAAGAGTTAAGCTTAACTCTAAACACAGGGGATTATACAAGAGAATCACCATAACCCTTACAACAATAAAACAAGTCTGATAAAACATAAGACTATAGGAACCAATGTTTAACATATCTCTAGAGCACCTCCCCACAAATATAATATACATAATCTTCATCAGATTACAGAAATTAATTTCTATCACAGTGAGAGTCTTCATAGCCATCCGAACCCCTTGAACTTCAGCACCCAACTTATAAATCTGCACAGTGTAAACAAAGGGATCAAAAGATAATGCAACATTTATAAAAAAGATCACAAAGCACCTCCCACGAAGTCTGAACCATTTCCTGAACCATAATCCCATAAACACTGACTCTCTACCACTCATCCAAACACAAACCCAGAACATAAATTCCAGGAAAACTAAGCAAATATTCCCCTCACCCATTGCTTGAAAGTCTGTCTCCATTTTGAATATCCAACAAGTGATACAATCTAAATTTGACAGAAGAATTTATCTCCTGAACAAGTTGAACCTCCTTTTTAAACTCTCCTGCATACAACCTGAGGTTTCTCTCCCTCCATAAGATGTAAACACTTGCAGCCAATGCGAGTTTGGTAACACATGCCTTTAAAGTATTGTTAGTACAATGGTCATTGCACCAATTTACTATATCCACCCACTTCTTCCCAACTTGCTTCAAACCATTTTCAATAGCAACCGAAGACCAAACTTGAGAAGAGAAACTGCATTCAAAAAATAGATGTT
The DNA here is from genome assembly GCA_963922005.1 of Cornus suecica. Classification (NCBI taxonomy): domain Eukaryota; kingdom Viridiplantae; phylum Streptophyta; class Magnoliopsida; order Cornales; family Cornaceae; genus Cornus; species Cornus suecica. Next base: position 41,695,853 of record OY998246.1, on the reverse strand, counting down.
CCCTGTTTTCACACGGTAAGTCACAGAAGACACATTTTTGTTGCTGAAGCAACCCATAAATGACCAATTTATCTTGTGTTTGCATCCTATTATGAATTAAAGTCCATAAAATGAAAGCATGTCTTGGAATATTATTTGGGAACCACACAGTCTTGTACCATTTAACTTGACTATCCCTGTTCCTTAACAAATTCCAAGCCGAACTAATAGAATACTTACCCTTGGTAGGCTTCCAAATCAAAGTATCAACATCATGGCAATCAGGAGGGGGGAGGATTGCAATATCATCTCTTAACTCCATTAATTTGTGAGAGTTTGCAAAAGGAGGGTACCATTGCCCATTTCTGATTATGGCATTGACTTTACAATTGGTTCTTAACCCAGAATCATACCTGATCCTATCCCCATGTTTTTCTACAATAGAAGTGGGATACAACCAATCATCATGCCAAAGAAGAATATTATTGCCATTCCCAACCTTGTACTCAATGTAATGTCTAAATGTATCTCTTAGCCCCATTATCTTTTTCCATGACCAAGATCTTTTATCCGGGACCTTAAGCAACCAAAAATTTTGGTCTTTCATGAGCTCTATCCTAGCCCACTTACTCCAAAGGTTGGTGGGAATAGGCTGCAACAGGTTCCAAAGCTGCTTACCAATAGCAGCCACATTCCAAGCTATCAAATCTTTTAAGCCTAAGCCCCCTTCGTCCTTCGGCAGACACACTTTAGTCCTTGCCATTTTCTCACCTCCACTCTTCAAGTCAGCCCCTTTCCACAAGAATTTCCTCATAATCTCATTCAGCTGTTTAAACACCGATTTTGGAAGGATATAAGTAGAACTCCAATAAACTTGAACTGAAAACAACACCGAGGCAATCAATTGTAACCTACCCGCAAAGGAAAGGAATCTGCAATTCCAAGACTGAACCCTTCTAATAATTTTCAAAACTAACTCTTGACAATCATTAGCATTAAGCTTAGAAGAAATCAGAGGCACCCCTAGATACTTGACAGGCAATTTTCCAATTGAAAAGTTGGACCCGCGGATAATATTATCCAAAACTCTACCCTCCACACCCGATGTAAAAATGGAGCTCTTTGAGGTATTAGGAAATAAACCTGAAAAATCACTAAACTTCCTCAATACATCCAACATACAATTCACTACCCTCACAGAAGAGGAATAGGTCATCAACAAACATCAAGTGATTAATCTCCAATTTTTTACATTTGGTATGGAACTTAAACGCGTCATTTTTCCCCAACTTATTCAACATTCCTGAGAGAACTTCCATACACATCACAAAAAGATAAGGAGACATAGGATCCCCTTGCCTAAGCCCTCTTCCCCCTTTGAAAAACCCTTCAAGAGCTCCATTAATATTAATAGAAAACTTAGGAGAAGAGCAACAAGCAAGAATCCAACCTCTAACTCTTTCAGGCAACCCAAAACACTTCAACACCTCACCCAAAAAATCCCAAGAGACAGAATCATAAGCTTTAGTCAAATCAATTTTCATGGCAACTCTAGCTGGGAACTCATCTTTATGGTAATGGAGTAATATCTCTTGTGCTAGCAAAATATTATCACAAATACTCCTACCAGGAACAAACCCTGATTGATTTGCACTTATACACGATTCTAGAATGGGCTTCAGCCTATTAGCAATAATTTTGGCTATGCATTTATACAACACATTGCAGAATGAAATAGGCCTAAACTCTGTCACTTTAGTAGGATTATCCACTTTGGGAATAAGAGAGATGAAAGTACAATTTAACTCAGAAAGCAACTGCCCTGAAGCAAAAAAATCCATAATGGCATCCACCACCTCATTTCCAATAACATCCCATGCAGCCTTATAAAACACAGCATTCAGACCATCCGGCCCTGGAGCTTTGTCATCTTTTATAGCAAGGAAAGTAGCTTTGATTTCTTCTCTGGTCACATCTCTATTCATATCCCTACCTTGCTCAAGAGAAATAGGATGTTGAATAAACTCATTCAAAACAGGGATCCTGACCTCCCCTCTCTTAGCAAAGAGGCTCTTGTAAAAACTCACAATCTCTCTATTAACATCACTTTTATCGGTCAGGACTGTGCCATCCTCTTTCGTTATGGAAACAATATTGTTATGAAATTTTCTTTGATTTGCTATCTTATGAAAATAGCTGGTGTTTTGATCTCCTAGCCTCAGCCATTGAATCCTAGATAACTGTCTATATAAACATTTCTCCGCATTTGACACTTTGTAAAATTTCTTAAGACTATCTTTTTCAATGCTTTGCAACTCTTGATTTCCAGGATCCATATCCACCAAGCATTGAATGTTCAATAACTTTTTCCTAGCTTCGGAAACTTGACTTGGTAAATTATCAAAGTTTGTTTTATTGAGAATTTTCAAAGCATTCTTAACCATTTTCAGCTTCTGACTTACCACAAACATTTTACTCCCCGTAACCTGGCCATTCCACGTTTCTCTCACCACTTGAGTAAATTTTTCATGTTTAGTTAAAAAATTGTTGAACCTAAACGGTCTTTTAACCCTCTCTACCTCCATAGGAATTTTAACCGTAATACAAGCATGATCCGAAACCCCTGGAGGCAAAAAAGAAACTTCAGTGGTTTGAAAATAATCAACCCAAGCTGAATTCACTAAGCATCTATCCAGCTTACTAAACACATGACCATTGGACCAAGAAAATTTGATACCATTATACTTCAAATCCATTAATCCTGCTTTGTCAAGAGCCTGACCACATTCCCTCATTTTTGCATTCCACTTCTCATCCCCACCCCATTTCTCATGCTGATATCTAATAGCATTTAAATCACCCGCACAAAACCAAGGGCTGTTCTTCAAAGCCATGGAAATATCAAAAAGCTCTTTCCATAAAATCCTTCTCTCAATATAATCATTACTTCCATAAATAAAGGTAGCAAAGCAGTTCCATTTATTATCAACAGTTCTCACTTTACAATGAAGAAACTGAGCATTGCCCTTTAATAAATCGACATTCATCTTCTTTGGGTCCCAACAAATCCATAATCTCCCCAAATCCGCAAAATCATAATTATTAACTAACCTCCAACCTGGGCAAATCACTTTCAACACCTTATCAACATTGTTCTTTAAAACCTTTGTCTCAATCAAACAAAAAATAGAAATATCTAGAGAATTAATCATTAACTTAATTTCCTTCTGTTTCACCTCACCATTAAGACCACGAACATTCCAAATATAGTAATTCATATGGAAAACTAATTTTGAGCAGACTGATCACCCCCTCTTTCCTCTCTTTTCAAGACCCTTTTAGTTTTAAATTTCTTGTTAGAAATTGGGCCCATCCTACCAACACCTGAAACTAACAAAGAAATTGGGCTTTTACTCCCTTTCTCTTTTGTACTGGTCAGAGGGTTTTCTCCAGCTTTATGTACAGGCTTCTCATCCTCTACCATTCCCCCTGGTTCATGTATAAAACCTTCCTTTTCATTATCAATATCAACTCCCCAATCCTCCATTATTTCCCCTTCATCAAAATCGCCCAAGCATGCGAATTTATTAGGAGAAAGAACATTTGTATTATCCCTAGGAGCCTCTATCTTCAATTCATTAACATTCACTAGAACCTCATGATTTTTTAATTCATTGGACTCAACAATATTCTCAACCTCAACTACATTTTTTTCTTCATTCTGAATGTCTTTGGGTATAACATTATCCTGCTCCTGATGCATTGCATCAGAATTACTTGTTTCTCCACCTTTCTTCCCAACAACAACCCATTCTTTCTTAATCTCTTTAGTTTTTTGAATAGCATTTTGGACTTTCATTTTAACACAATTTTTGGACGAATGTCCAAAAATCTCACAATGTTCACATTTCATGGGCACCCATTGATATTCAACACCAATAGTAACAATTCTCCCATCCGCCAACTTGACCCCTACCTCAGATGGAAATTCAGCTTTAATGTCAACCTCAATACACATCCTGACATAATTTAATCTACCCCTATCATCAGTTTGAGAATCAGTATATAGGTCTCCCCAAAATGCTAGCAATATAACCCAACCCATTCGGCGTCCACAATTGTAATGGAACATGATAAAATTTAGCCCATATTGGAACACTTTTTAACCCTTGTTTATAGATAGCAAGATCAGGCCTCCACTTTTGCAACACCATAAGCTGGTTTGCAAAATGCCAAGGTCCGCTTTCTATAATAGAATTACTACTTTCAGCACTATCAAATTTGAACAAAAAGAAACCCCTATCAAGACTCATCACCTCAGTCATCCCATTTTTACCCCAGAGTCTCTTTGCAATGGAATTTACAGTTGGGAATGGTAGTTTCCTATCCATACAGTATCCCACTAGGCAATCCCTCCACAAATAACACCCCTTCATTTCGACATCATAAGGTATTTCAACAATTTTATCTTTCACAGCTTGTGGGAAGTATTTTAATTGCATTTTGTTCTTTGAAATATTTTTAATTAGAGTATCTGCCCATGACAAAGTAGGTTTAACAGGACCTTCATCACCCCCTAGCTTCGGCAAGTTTTCACTCACCCCCGAAAAATTCTCATTCATCGAAGAGACTGAAGGAACAACAACCTTAGCACCCTCAGCACACAGATTAATTTCAGACCTTACTACATACTCTTGGTGTTCATTTGAAACCCCACCTGAAACTACTTCAATTACAGAATCATTTCCTTTATTCGGAGACTCCTGGTGTGAAACATTGTGTAACATTTTATTATCACCCTCAGGAATGCCAGACTTAACCTTATACTGCTCATTCAGTTCATTTCTAAGCTTCTCAACCAGTTTATTCAGACGCTCAATCTCAACAGCATCCCCCATAACCAGACTCATTAAAAAAAAGGAAAACAAAAAACACAAATAGGGCACCAACCCTCACCAAATTCACCAGGGCAGTAACCCTTGCAACAAAAAAATGGGCACCAAATAAAAAAAAAAAGGAAAAAAAAAAAAAAAAAAAAAACACATATAGGGCACCAACCCTCACCAAATTCACCAGGGCAGCAACCCTTGCAACAAAAAGAAAAGGGCACCAACCCAAATAGTGATAGAAAACCTTACTCAGCACACTCAGTTCAAATGTAGCAATGAAGGTTCACAATCACCAGCTAATGAGCTAACAAATCAGCTTCAATGATGGTTCACAATCACAGCTAATGAACCGAGAAACAATCAGCTACAGCTACGAACTCAGCTCCTCTCAGCAGCCAAGCACGAACACACACAGCAGGAACAACAACTTAGTTATTCACCCGCCGAACAGTTCGCAAATGATCCAGAAATCAGCTTCGCCAGTGTCAGGGAACTAAGTATGATGCCTCGCTAACCCGTCACCTTGAACCTGGAACCCACAATCTGAATCGCCGTTGCAGCTCCGCTCCAGAAAAAGAAGAAATCGATATCGAAAATTTCAGAGACCAAATTCGGCACCCCTTACTCAGATTTCAGGGTACAGTAAGCCAGAAAGCACAGGGCTTCGTTTTCACAGCTTCGGACATCAGTAATCATAGAGCAGCTTCAGTAATTTCAGACCCAACCTAGTTTCGGATGAACCAGGTCGTCGGCTTTGGTTTCAGGTGTAGGTATGTTGGGCCCCATTTCTAACAAGAAATTTAAAATTAGAAGGGTCTTGAAAAGAGAGCATAAGGGGGGAGATTAGTCTGCTAAAAATTAGTTTCCATATGAATTGCTATATTTGGAATGTTCGTGGTCTTAATGGGGAGGTGAAACAGAAGGAAATAAAGTTAATGATTAAATCGTTAGATATTTCTATTTTTTGTTTGATTGAGACAAAGGTTTTAAAGAACAATGTGGATAAAGTGATGAAAGTGATTTGCCCAGGTTGGAGGTTAGTTAATAATTATGATTTTGCGGAGTTGGGGAGATTATGGATTTGTTGGGACCCAAAGAAGATGAATGTGGATTTATTGAAGGGCAATGCTCAATTTCTTCATTGTAAAGTGAGTTTTGTTGATAAAATTTACAATTGCTACGCTACATTTATTTATGGAAGTAATGATTATATCGAGGGAAGGACTTTATGGAAGGAGTTGTTGGATATTTCCATGGCTTTGAAGAACAACCCCTGGATTTGTGCGGGTGACTTAAATGCTATTAGATATCAACATGAGAAATGGGGTGGGGATAATAAGTGGAATGCAAAAATGAGGGAATGTGGTCAGGCTCTAGACAGAACAGGATTAATGGATTTGAAGTATAATGGTATCAAATTTTCTTGGTCCAATGGTCATGTGTTTTGTAAGCTGGATAGATGCTTAGTGAATTCAACTTGGGTTGATTATTTTCAAATCACTGAAGTTACTTTTTTGCCTCCAGGGGTGTCGGATCATGCTTGTATTACAGTTAAAATTCCTATGGAGGTTGAGAGGGTTAGAAGGCCGTTTAGGTTCAACAATTTTTTAACTAAACATGAAAAGTTTACTCAAGTGGTGAGAGAAGCGTGGACAGGCCATGTTAATGGGAGTAAAATGTTTGTGGTTAGCCAGAAGCTGAAAATGGTAAAGAATGCATTGAAAATTTTCAATAAAACTTACTTTGATAATCTTCCAAGTCAAGTTTCTGAAGCTAGGAAAAAGTTATTGAACATTCAATGCTTAATGGATTTGGATCCTGGAAATCACGAGTTCCAAAGAATTGAAAAAGATAGTCTTAAGCAATTTTACAAAGTGTCAAGTGCAGAGGAATGTTTATATAGACAGGCTTCTAGGATTCAATGGCTTAGGCTAGGGGATCAAAACACTAGCTATTTTCATAAGATAGCTAATCAAAGGAAATTTCATAATAATATTGCTTCCATAACTAAAGAGGATGGCACTGTCCTGACTGATAAAAGTGATGTTAGTAGAGAGATTGTGGGATTTTACAAGAGTCTCTTTGCCAAGAGAGGTGAGGTCAGGATCCCTGTTTTGAATGAGTTTATTTAGCATCCTATCTCACTGGAGCAAGGTAGGGAAATGAATAGAGATGTGACCAGAGAAGAAATCAAAGCTACCTTCTTTGCTATAAAAGATGACAAAGCCCCAGGGCCGGATGGTCTAAATGCTGTGTTTTACAAGGCTGCCTGGGATATTATTGGAAATGAGGTGGTGGATGCCATTATGGATTTCTTTGCTTCAGGTCAATTGTTTTCTGAGATAAACTGTACGTCCATCTCTCTTATTCCCAAAGTGGATAATCCTACTTAAGTGACAGAGTTTAGGCCTATTTCAGTTTGCAATGTGTTGTATAAATTCATAGCTAAAATTATTGCTAACGGGCTGAAGCCCATTCTTGAATCGTGTATTAGTGCAAATCAATCAGGGTTTGTTCCAAGTAGGAGTATTTGTGATAATATTCTGCTAGATCAAGAAATATTACTCCATTACCATAAGGATGAGTCTCCAGCTAGAGTTGCCATGAAAATTGATTTGACTAAAGCTTATGATTCTGTCTCTTGGGATTTTTTGGGTGAGGTGTTGAAGTGTTTTGGGTTGCCTGAAAGAGTTAGAGGATGGATTCTAACTTGTTGCTCTTTTCCTAAGTTCTCTATAAATATTAATGGTGCTCTTGAAGGGTTTTTCAAAGGGGGAAGAGGGCTTAGGCAAGGGGAGCCTATGTCTCTATACCTTTTTGTGATGTGTATGGAAGTTCTCTCAGGAATGCTGAATAAATTAGGGAATAATGACTTTTAAGTTCCATGCCAAATGTAAAAAATTGGAGATTAATCATTTGATGTTTGCTGATGACCTATTCCTCTTCTGTGAGGGTAGTGAAAATTCAGTGAATTGTATGCTGGAGGTATTGAGGAAGTTTAGTGAATTTTCAGGTTTACTTCCTAATACTTCTAAGAGCTCCATTTTTACTTCGGGAGTGGAGGGTAGAGTTTTAGATAATATTATCCTTGGGTCCAACTTTTCAATTGGAAATTGTCTGTCAAGTATTTAGGGGTGCCTCTGATTTCTTCAAAGCTTAATGCGGCTGACTGTCAAGAGTTAGTTTTGAAAATTATGAAAAGGGTTCAGTCTTGGAATTGCAGATTCCTTTCCTTTGTAGGAATGTTACAATTGATTGCCTCAGTGTTGTTTTCAGTTCAAGTGTATTGGAGTTCTACTTATATCCTTCCAAATCTGTGTTTAAACAGCTGAATGAGATTATGAGGAAATTCTTATGGAAAGGAGCTTACTTGAAGAGTGGAGGGGAGAAGATGGCATGGACTAAAGTGTGTTTGCCGAAAGATGAAGGGGGCTTAGGATTAAAAGATTTGATAGCTTGGAATGTGGCTGCTATTGGTAAGCAGCTATGGAACCTGTTGCAGCCTATTCCCACTAACCTGTGGAGTAAGTGGGCTAGGATAAAGCTCATGAAAGACCAGAATTTTTGGTTGCTTAAGGTCCCGGATAAAAGATCTTGGTCATGGAAGAAGATAATGGGTCTAAGAGACACATTTAGACAATACATTGAGTACAAGATTGGAAATGGAAATAATATTCTTCTTTGGCATGATGATTGGTTGTATCCTAATTCTATTGTAGAAAAACATGGGGATAGAATTAGGTATGATTCTGGGTTAAGAAACAATTGTAAAGTTAATGCCATAATTAGAAATGGACAATGGTTTCCTCCTTTTGCAAACTCTCATAAATTAATGGAGTTAAGAGATGATATTGCTATCCTTCCTCCCCCGGATTGTCATGATGTTGATACATTGATTTGGAAGCCTACTAGGGGTAAATATTCTATTAGTTCAGCTTGGAATTTGTTAAGGAACAGGGATAATCAAGTTAAATGGTACACGACTGTGTGGTTCCCAAATAATATTCCTAGACATGCTTTCATTTTATGGACTTTAATTCATAATAGGATGCAAACACAAGATAAATTGGTCATTTATGGGTTGCTTCAGCAACAAAAATGTGTCTTCTGTGACTTACCGTGTGAAAGTATGGAGCATCTTTTTTTTGAATGCAGATTCTCTTCTCAAGTGTGGGCTTCGGTTGCTATTGAAAATGGTTTGAAGCAAGTTGGGAAAAAGTGGGTGGATATAGTAAATTGGTGCAATGACCATTATACTAATAATACTTTAAAGGCATGTGTTACCAAACTCTCTTTGGCTGCAAATGTTTACATTTTATGGAAGGAAAGGAACCTCAGGTTGTTTGCAGGAGAGTTTAAAAAGGTGGATCAACTCGTTCAGGAGATAAATTCCTCTGTCAAATTTAGATTGTATCACTTGTTGGATAATCAAAATGGAGATAGAGTTTCAAGCAATGGGTGAGGGGATTTTTTGCTCAGTTTTCCTAGATTTTATGTTTTGGGTTTGTGTTTGGATGAGTGGTCGAGAGTCAATGTTGTTGGGGATATGGTTTAGGAAATGGTTCAGACTTCGTGGGAGGTGCCTTGTGATAATTTTTATAAATGTTGCATTATCTTTTGATCCCTTTGTTTACAGTGTGCATGTATATAAGTTGGTGGCAGGAGTCCACGGGGTTCGGATGGCAACGAAGACACTTACTGTGATAGGAATTAATTTATGTAATCTGATGAAGATATTGTATATTATATTTGGGGTGAGTGGGGAGATATACAAGTTGGTTGCTGAGGTTAAGAGGGTTCGGATGGAAATGAAGAAGCTCAATGTGATAGGAGTTAATTTATGTAATCTGATAAAGATTATGTTTATTATTACTGTGGTGCGGTGTTCTAGAGATATGTTAAACATTGGTTGTGATAATCTTGTGTTTTATCAGACTTGGTTTACTGTTGTAAGGATTACGGTGACTATCTTGTATTATCCCCTCTGTTTAGAGTTAAGTTTAACTCTTTGGTGGGTTTGGGGGTTCCACCCTTGGGGTATGCCCCAAGTATTTTGTAGGCTTCAAGCCATTTTTTAATTTTCGATAATATTGACTTACCTTTCAAAAAAAAATAAAAAAATAAAAAAATAAAAAAATAAAAAAATAAACAAAATAAAAAATATATATGTATTCTTACCTGGGGAATGCCCCTTGGAATGTGTATGGTCTTCTAGACCTTGTTTTTCTCTATGATACTGACTTACTTATCAAAAACAAGAAGTTGAATCAGTCATTGTTCATCATTCTTTCACCATTATAAGACTCATATGGAGAACAATACTATAAACCATAGTCCAAATCATTCTAACTAGACCTTTTATTTCTCTCAAACCTCACTTTCTTTCTAAGGGAGACAGATTTCACTCGAATCATCATATAAGTTGAATCGGTGTTTGTTCATCATTCCTTCCCCATTATAAGACTCATATGGAGAACAATACTTTAAACCATAGTCCAAATCATTTTAACTGGACCTTTTATTTCTCTCCAACATCACTTTCTTTTTAAGTGAGACAGATTTCACTCGAATCATCATATAAGTTGAATCGGTGTTTGTTCATCATTCCTTCCCCATTATAAGACTCATAAGGAGAACAATACTATAAACCATAGTCTAAATCATTCTAACTGAACCTTTTTTTGTTTTTGAAAGGTAAGTAAGAATTATATAAACACAACACAAGGCTCAAAGCCTACAAAATACTTGGGGCATACCCCAAGGGTGGTACCCCCAAACCCACCAAAGAGTTAAACTCAAATCATGAAAAGGGGTAAAATACATAGAAATCAGAATTTCCCTATCAACATACATACCAACTCTAGGAAAAGAGATACAATACCATGTGAAATTTGGAGTTACAATGAAAATAATCTTCATCAGATTACAAAAATACAATGAGATCAGCCCACTACAAATCTTCACAGCTTTGGAGACCACATGGCTTCCTACTTCAGTTCTGAGGCTCTCGTCAATGGAGTCCCCAAAATGAATCAAAGTTATACAAATTGCATCACATAACAAATGCAAAGTCTTCAACAAATCAGCATTCGGCTGACTCAATACTTGAACCATATTAATGAGCTGAGGCATCATATGCATTACACCATCCCCAAAAAAGGTTTTGCTTCAGCACCTTATGATCCCAAAACAAACCAACAAACATTTTACTTCCCATTGTACCTAACATCAGCATAATAACACCTTTAAAGGTTAGCTCCAGTTTGGTTATCATCATTTCCCAACAAATGAAATAATCTGAATTGCACAGATGACTTTATCTCTTGCACAATCTGATCTTCAGTTTTAACCTCTCCCGCAAACATTCTTAGGTTTCTTTCCCTCCACAAGATATAAACACAAGCGGCAAAAGACAATTTAACCATGCAAGCATTTAAAGAAGTACTACTATATTGCGAATTACACCAATTCAAAATGTCTTCCCATTTTACTCCAACATGATGCACACCACTTTTTCCAGCTACTTCATTCCATACCTTGGAAGAAAATTTGCATAAAAAGAATAAATGGTCTCTATTCTCACAAGGCATATCACACAACACACATTTCTGATATTGTATCAACCCATACATCACCAGCTTGTCTTGGGTTTGCATCCCATTATGAACCAAAGTCCACAATATAAATGCATGTCTTGGAATATTGTTAGTGAACCATATTGACCTGTACCAACCAACTTGAGATCCTCTTTGCCTCAATAAATCCCAAGCTGATTTAATAGTATAATTACCCATAGTTGGATTCCATATCAAAGTATCCTTGCCTTCACAATTTGGGTTGGGAATTTCTGCCATATCATCTCTAAGCTCCATCAATTTGTGAGAGTTTGCAAAAGGAGGGTGCCACTGCCCATTTCGAATAATAGCACTAACTTTACTATCTTTCCTCAAACCTGAGTCATAAATAATCCTATCTCCATGTTTTTCAGCAATGGATATAGAATAAAGCCAATCATCATGCCATAATAGTAAGTTGCGACCATCCCCCACCTTGTAACTAAAATGCTGCCGAAAAGTATCTCTAAGCCCAAGAATCTTCTTCCAAGCCCACGATCGTTTATCTGGAACTTTGAGAAGCCAAAAGTTTTGATCTTTCATAAGCTCAATTCTGGCCCATTTACACCAAAGATTAGTTGGTTTAGGCTGCAGCAGATTCCAAAGTTGTTTTCCTATGGCTGCCATATTCCATGTCACCAAGTCCTTCAACCCTAGACCACCTTCATCTTTTGGAAGACAAACTCTATGCCAAGCCATTTTCTCACCCCCACTCTTTAACTCTACCCCTTTCCATAAAAATTTCCTCATTATATCAACTAATTGTTTCATCACTGATTTGGGAAGAATATAGGTGGAGCTCCAATAGACTTGCACAGAGAAGAGCACTGAAGCAATCAATTGTAATCTGCCAGCAAAAGATAAGAATCTACAATTCCAAGATTGAACCCTTCTCGTCACTTTCAAAACTAGCTCTTGACAATCCGAGGCACATAGCTTGGTAGATATCAGCGGCACACCCAAGTATTTCACAGGAAGCTTACCAATAGAGAAATTAGAAGCATTAACGATGTTTTCCACTATACTTGCCTCCACTCCAGAGGTAAAGATTGAACATTTGGAAGTGTTAGGAATCAGACCTGAAATGGTGCTAAATTTCCTCAAAATCTCCAACATGCAATTCACAGAACTCTCATTCCCTTCACAAAAAAGGAATAGGTCATCCGCAAACATTAAATGGTTAATCTTTAACTTTTTGCACCTAGCATGGAATTTAAATTGATCATTCTGGCCCAATTGATTCAACATGCCTGAAAGCACCTCCATACACATCACAAATAGGTAAGGGGACATAGGATCCCCTTGTCTAAGCCCTCTTTCTCCCTTAAAAAATCCCTCAAGAGCCCCATTTATACTGATTGAAAACTTTGGAGATGAAAAACATGCTTTAATCCATCCTCTAACTCTATTTGGCAACCCAAAGCATCTTAACACTTCTTCCAAAAAATCCCAAGAAACTGAATCATATGCTTTTGTTAGATCAATTTTCATTGCAGTCCTTGGAGGAGATGTATCCTTATGGTAATGCAACAGAATTTCTTGAGCCAACAACACATTATCACAAATATTCCTACTAGGAACAAAGCCGGATTGGTTTGCACTAATGCAAGAATCAAGAATGGGCTTTATTCTGTTTGCAATGATTTTAGCTATGCATTTATATAACACATTACAAACTGAAATAGGTCTAAATTCACTCACCTTAGTCGGATTATCAACTTTGGGAAGGAGAGAAATAGAGGTACAATTCAACTCCGAGAGCAACATACCTGTAGAGAAGAAGTCCATGATAGCATCCACCACTTCATTACCAATCACACACCAAGCAGATTTGTAAAAGCTAGCATTCAAACCATCTGGTCCGGGAGCTTTGTCATCTCTCATTGAAAAGAATGTAGCTTTAATTTCATCTCTAGTAACATCTTTGTTCATTTCCAAACCTTGCTCCGATGAGATAGGATTTTGGATGAATGCATTCAAGGTTGGTAAACTTTCTTGCCTCTTCTTGGCAAAAAGGTTCTTATAGAAACCCACAATTTCTCTTGAAACTTCCCCTTTGTCTGAAAGGATAACCCCATCATCCCTAGTAATGGAAGTAATGCTATTATAGGCTTTCCTTTGAGTTGCAATCTTATGGAAATAGCTTGTATTCTGATCTCCAAGTCTGAGCCATTGAACTCTTGATTGTTGCCTATATAAGCATTCCTCAGCATAGGAAACTCTATAGAAATATTTGAGGCAATCCTTTTCAATCCGTTGCAGCTCTTGATTCCCCGGATCACAATCAATTAATCCTTGAACATTCAGTAATTTTTTTCTAGCTTCTGAAACTTGATTGGGCAACTTATCAAAGTGTCTTTTGTTAAGTAGCTTCAAAGCAATCTTCACAAGTTTTAACTTCTGGATAACCACAAACATTTTAGACCCCAAAACTGAATGATTCCAAGCCTCCCTCACAACTGGAATGAAATCCTCATGTTTAGTTAAAAAGTTGTTGAATCTAAAGGGTCTTTTAACCCTAACCATCTCCATAGGAATTTTAACCATAATACAAGCATGATCGGAAACGCCAGGCGGCAAACAAGACACTTCTGTAAGCTGAAAAAATTCTAACCATGATGAATTCACAAGACATCTATCCAATTTGCTAAAAACATGTCCATTGGACCAAGAGTATTTGATACCATTGTACTTAAGATCCAACAACCCAGCTTTGTCTAAAGCCATACCACATTCCTTCATCTTGGATGTCCATTTCTCAACACCACCCCATTTCTCATGTTTGTATCTCACAGCATTAAAATCTCCTGCACAAATCCAAGGATCTGATTGCAAAACCATGGAAATATTGAACAATTCTCTCCAAAGCAATCTTCTTTCCACGTAGTCATTACTCCCATAAACAAATGTAGCAAAGCCCTTGAACTTATTGTCAGCTGACCTCACCCTACAATGCAAAAATTGAGCACTTCCAGCCAAGAGATCAATAATCATCTTATTAGGATCCCAACAAATCCAAATTCTACCCAACACAACATAAGAATAGTTATTTAATAAGCTCCACCCAGGACATATCACTTTCAAAACTTTTTCAGCATTGTCCTTTACCACCTTTGTCTCAATCAAACAAAAAACAGCAATATCTAACTCCTTTATCATCTTTTTGATTTCCCTTTGCTTTACGTCCCCATTCAGGCCTCTAATATTCCAAATGTATAAATTCATAAGCACTACTTTGAGTTTGAAACATCTCCCCCCTTCCCTTCTCTTTTTAAAACCCTTTTAGTTTTAAATTTCTGAAGTGGAATATTTCCCATCACACCAGCCCTTGAACTCAACATATTGGTAGGATTCTTCACCCCTTTCTCTTTCTTATGAAAAGAGTGCTTAATTGGATTAATGAGAGCAATTTATTCAACGTTAACCTCCTCTAAAGCTACTGAAATATGCTCTCTGTCCACATTTTCATTTTCAGAATCAATTCCCCATTCCTCAATTATATTACCATCATCAAGATCGCCCAAACAAGAGAACTTATTGGGCGATACATCAACTTGCTTCAGCATCTTTTTAGGATTAAAATTTGCCATAGAAACCATACCACTGATATTGCTTCCCTCTTTGGCCAAACCAACACCCCTCTCTTCCTCTTTAGAGCTCGTTGTAGCTATATCCTCTTTCTCCTTTGTATCCTCCACCTCTTGCTCTTCTAAATTCAGAAGACAAGCAAATTTGTTTGGAGATGTGTGGACCTTGTCCTCTATGTGAACAATCATCTGAGTATCTAAATTTGTTCCCCCTTTTTCATCATTTGCGCCTATAGGTTCCTTTATGACAATCTGCTCCATTGCATTAAGATGAGTACTTTCTTTATCAGCCGCATTGGACTTTGGTTGTTTAACCTCCAAATTATCAGATTTCATGCTCTCCCCAACCTCCATAGAGGGAGAAACGACCTTCTCTACATCAGCTCCACTAACCACATTTTGCCCCCCTTTTTTCCCAACAACAACCCATTCTTGTTTCGTTATCTTCTGCTCCACCCCTTTGGTCTCTCTCTTATTCTTGATACAATTGTGAGTAGAGTGTCCAAAAACTTGGCAATGGGCACATCTAGCTGGAATCCATTGGTACTCCACATCAAGATTAGCCACTGCTCCATCAACAAATTTCACTCCAATCTCCTTTTTCAAATCATATTTAGCATCAATTTCAACACAAATCCTTGCATAGTTGAGTCGTCTCATACTATCCGTAATAGTATCAACATGCAATGGTCGTCCTAGGACACTAGCAATGAATCCCAAGCCCTCTTCATTCCAACAATCCAAAGGTACATGGTAAATCTTTGCCCAAACAGGAATGGTTTTGAAAGCTTCCTTTTGGATAACCATTCCTTGCCTCCATTTTTGCAAAACCATTAAATGGTTGGCAAAATGCCATGGTCCGTTGTCAAGCACCAGATCCCTTTCCATTTCAGAATCAAATTTGAAAATAAAGAAACCTTTATCCAAGCTAATAACCTCTCTCAAACCTTCCTTACCCCACAATCTTTTGGCAATCGATTCTACTGTAGGGAAAGGCAACCGTTTATCCAAGAAATACCCCACCATACATTTTTTCCATGGGACACTTCCCTTCATTGTAACTTCTGCAGGCATCTCTACGAATATACCCGAGACTGCTTCCGGATGATACTTCAAAGACATTTTGCTCTTATTGATACTTTTTGCAAGTTTTTGAGCCCAAGTTGGTGGCCCTTCCTTTTGATGCAAATTATCAAACACCTGGTGGGCACACCTAGGTGACTTCATGTTATTACCCACTCCCATCTCTACAACTGATCCCAAATACGAGCTCCCCACATGGGATTCAACTTCTGATTTTTCATTAACTTTTGATACCATCTCATTTGTAATATATCCTGATTTTGGGTCTGGAGTACTCTCCCCAACCCCTTTTACATTCTGAAAATGAGAATCACTATCCATACCTTTCACCCCATAATCCTTAAGGGGTTGAAGATCTGATCTTGGGGGAGGAATATAATTAGAAATACCTAAACTAGCATCCAAACGTGGAAACTCATCATTACTTGACTTAGTCATATCATCAAACACATGGTGGGCAGAACTTTCATCGTTACAAATGGTATTTCCCCCTTCAAACTTGTATGTGCCATTTAGCTCATGAGTGGCTTCAAGAGCATTCCTTAAATCAGCCACTTCCTTCCTTAGAACATCAAACTCAGAAATTTCAGTCCCTTTAGGGGAGACATCATACCTACCTTCACCAATAGCCGTAGAAAGACATGGGAGCTGTGGGCCAGAAGTGTTCTTAGATTTCTCAACATTTGTAATTGAATATCTCTTTCCAGATTTACACTCTTCATGCGGGCCAGCCATTGGAGAAACTTTGGAGAATGAAAACTACAAGGAAGAGCCACTCTAGAGAAAGCGAAACCTCACAAGTAGAGAAAAAGGAGAAAAGGACGAAACCCATGAAGACAAAAACAATCAAAAAGGAAACGAAATCAGTAGGAAACGGTAAAGAGAAAATCAGATTTCATTTGAAACATGAACTCATGGAATCAGTAAACCATGTCTCCCCAAGCTCCTTTTCTCTCTAAGTGAGACGGATTTCACTCGAATCGTCATATAAGTTGAAACGGTCTTTGTTCACCATTCATTCACCATTATAAGACTCATATGGAGAACAATACTAATCATTCTAAATGGACCGTTTCTTTCTCTCCAACCTCACTTTCTTTCTAAGTGAGACAGATTTAACTCGAATCATCATATAAGTTGAATCGGTGTTTGTTCATCATTCCTTCCCCATTATAAGACTCATATGGAGAACAATACTTTAAACCATAGTCCAAATCATTTTAACTAGACCTTTTATTTCTCTCCAACCTCACTTTCTTTCTCAGTGAGACAGATTTCACTCGAATCATCATATAAGTTGAATCGGTATTTGTTCATCATTCGTTCTCCATTATAGCATTCGTATGGAGAACAATACTATAAAACATGGTCTAAACCATTCTAACTGGACCTTTTATTTCTCTCAAACCTCACTTTCTTTTTAAGTGAGAAAGATTTCACTCGAATCATCATATAAGGCGAATCGGTGTTTGTAAATCATTCCTTGCCCATTATAAGGGTCATATGGAGAACAATACTATAAACCTTACTCTAAATCATTCTACCTGGACCTTTTCTTTCTCCCCTACCTCCTTTTCTTTCTAAGTGGGAAGATTTCACTCGAATCGTCATATAAGTTTAAACGGTCTTTGTTCATCATTCATTCACCATTATAAGACTCATATGGAGAGCAATACTATAAACCATAGTCCAAATCATTCCAACTGGACCTTTTATTTCTCTCAAACCTCACCTTCTTTCTCAGTGAGACAGATTTCACTCGAATCATCATATAAGTTGCATCGGTGTTTGTTCATCATTCCTTGCCCATTATAAGACTCATATGGAGAACAATATTGTAAACCATAGTCCAAATCATTATAACTGGACCTTTTCTTTCTCCCCAAGCTTCTTTTCTTTCTAAGTGGGACGGATATCACTCGAATCGTCATATAAGTTGAAACGGTCTTTGTTCATCATTCATTCACCATTATAAGATTGATATGGAGAACAATACCATATATCATAGCCCATATCATTCTAATTGGACCTTTTCTTTCCCTCGAACCTCAATATCTTTTAAATAAGACAAATTTCACTCGAATCATCATATAAGTTGAATTGGTGTTTGTTCATCATTCCTTCCCCATTATAAGAGTCATATGGAGAACAATACTATAAACTATAGTCCAAATCATTCTAACTGGACCTTTTCCTTCTCCCCAAAATCATTTTCACCCTAAGTGAGACAGATTTCACTCGAATCATCATATAAGTTGAATCAGTCATTGTTCATCACTCCTTCACCATTATAAGACTCATATGGAGAACAATACTATAAACCATAGTCCAAATCATTCTAACTGGACCTTTTATTTCTCTCAAACCTCACCTTTTTTCTAAGTGAGACAGATTTCACTCGAATCATCATATAAGTTGAATCGGTGTTTGTTCATCATTCCTTGCCCATTATAAGACTCATATGGGGAACATTTCTGTAAACCATAGTCCAAATCATTCTAACTGGACCTTTTCTATCTCCCCAAGCTCCTTTTCTTTCTAAGTTGGACGGATTTCACTCGAATCGTCATATAAGTTGAAACGGTCTTTGTTTATCATTCATTCACCATTATAAGACTCATATGGAGAACAATACTATAAATCATAGTCAAAATCATTCTAACTGGACCTTTTATTTCTCTCAAACCTCACTTTCTTTCTAAGTGAGACAGATTTCACTCGAGTCATCATATAAGTTGAATCGGTGTTTGTTCATCATTGTTTGCCCATTATAAGACTCATATGGAGAACAATACTATAAACCATAGTCCAAATCATTCTAACTAGACCTTTTCTTTCTCTCCAACCTCACTTTCTTTCTAAGTGAGACGGATTTCACTTGAATCATCATATAAGATGAATCGGTCTTTGTTCATCATTCATTCACCATCATAAGACTCATATGGAGAACAATACTATAAATCATAGTCCAAATCATTCTAACTGGAGCTTTTATTTCTCTCAAACCTCACTTTCTTTTTAAGTGAGACAGATTTCACTCGAATCATCATGTTAGTTAAATCGGTCTTTGTTCATAATTCCTTCACCATTATAAGACTCATATGGAGAACAATACTATAAACCATAGTCCAAATCATTCTAACTGGACCTTTTTTTCTCTCCAACATCACTTTCTTTCTAAGTGAGACAGATTTCACTCGAATCATCATATAAGTTGAATCGGTCTTTGTTCAGCATTCCTTCACCATTATAAGACTCATATGGAGAACAATACTATAAACCATAGTCCCAATCATTCTAATTGGACCTTTTCTATCTCTCCAAGCTCCTTTTCTTTCTAAGTGGGAAGATTTTACTCGAATCGTCATATAACTTGAAACGGTCTTTATTCATCATTCATTCACCATTATAAGACTCATATGGAGAGCAATACTATAAACCATAGCCCAAATCATTCTAACTGGACCTTTTATTTCTCTCCAACCTCACTTTCTTTTTAAGTGAGTCAAATTTCACTCGAATCATCATATAAGTTGAATCGGTCTTTGTTCATCATTCATTCACCTTTATAAGACTCATATGGAGAACAATACTATAAACCATAGTCCAAATCTTTCTAATTGGACCTTTTCTATCTCTCCAAGCTCCTTTTCTTTCTATCTGGGACGAATTTCACTCGAATCGTCATATAAGTTGAAACGGTCTTTGTTCATCATACATTCACCATTGTAAGAATCATATGGAATGCAATACTATAAAGCATAGTTCAAATCATTCTAACTGGACCTTTTATTTCTCTCAAACCTCACTTTCTTTCTAAGTGAGACAGATTTCATTCGAATCGTCATATAAGTGGAATCAGTGTTTGTTCATCACTCCTTGCCCATTATAAGACTCATATGGAGAACAATACTATAAACCATAGTCCAAATCATTCTAACAGGGCCTTTTCTTGCTACCCAAGCTCCTTTTCTTTCTAGGTGAGACAAATTTCACTCGAATCATCATATAAGTTGTATCAGTCATTGTTCATCATTCTTTCACCATTATAAGACTCATATGGAGAACAATATTTTAAACCACAGTCAAAATCATTCTAACTGGACCTTTTATTTCTCTCAAACCTCACTTTCTTTCTAAGTGAGACAGATTTCACTCGAATCATCATATAAGTTGAATCGGTGTTTGTTCATCATTCTTTGCCCATTATAAGACTCATATGGAGAACAATACTATAAACCATAGTCCAAATCATTCTAACTGGACCTTTTCTTTCTCCTCAAGCTCCTTTTATTTCTAAGTGAGACAAATTTCACTCGAATCATCATATAAGTTGAATCAGTCATTGTTCATCATTCTTTCACCATTATAAGACTCATATGGAGAACAATACTATAAACCATAGTCCAAATCTTTCTAACTGGACCTTTTATTTCTCTGAAACCTCACTTTCTTTCTAAGTGAGACAAATTTCACTCGAATTGTCGTGTAAGTTGAATCGATGTTTGTTCATCATTCCTTCCCCATTATAAGACTCATATGGATAACAATACTTTAAACCATAGTCCAAATCATTTTAGTTGGACCTTTTATTTCTCTCCAACCTCACTTTCTTTCTAAGTGAGACAAATTTCACTCGAATCATCATGTAAGTTGAATCGGTGTTTGTTCAGTATTCCTTCCCGATTACAAGACTCATAAGGAGAACAGTACTATAAACCATAGTCTAAATCATTATAACTAGACCTTTTCTTTCTCCCCTAGCTCCTTTTCTTTCTATGTGGGAATATTTCACTCGAATCGTCATATAAGTTGAAATGGTCTTTGGTCATCATTCATTCACCTTTATAAGACTCATATGGAGAGCAATACTATAAGCCGTAGCCCAAATCATTCTACCTGGACCTTTTTTTTTTTTTTTTTTTTGAAAGGTATGTCAATAATATAAATCAGAAACGGCAAAAGCCTACAACTTCACATTGTAGGCTTTTAAGTGAGCAATACTATTGTAGGCTTTTCTACCTGGACCTTTTCTTTCTCTCCAACTTCACATTCTTTTTAAGTGAGACAAATTTCACTCGAATCATCATATAAGTTGAAACGGTCTTTGTTCATCTTTCATTCACCATTATAAGACTCATATGGGGAGCAATACTAAAAACAATAGCCCAAATCATTCTAACTGGACCTTTTCTTTCTCTCCAACCTCACATTCTTTCTAAGTGAGACAAATTTCACTCGAATCATCATATAAGTTGAATCGGTCTTTGTTCATCATTCCTTCACAATTATAAGACTCATATGGTGAACAATACTATAAATCATAGTCCAAATAATTCTAACTGGACCTTTTCTATCTCTCCAACTCTTTTTCTTTCTAAGTGTGATGAATTTCACTCGAATCGTCATATAAGTTGAAACGGTCTTTGTTCATCATTCATTCACCATTATAAGACTCATATGGAGAATAATACTATAAACCATAGTCCAAATAATTCTAACTGGACCTTTTATTTCTCTCAAACCATACTTTCATTCTAAGTGAGACAGATTTCACTCGAATCATCATGTAAATTGAATCGGTGTTTGTTCATCATTCATTGGCCATTATAAGAGTCATATGGAGAACAATACTATAAACCATATTCCAAATCATTATAACTGGACCTTTCCTTCTCCCCAAGCTCCTTTTCTTTCTAAGTGACACAAATTTCAGTCGAATCGTCATATAAGTTGAAACGGTCTTTGTTCATCATTCATTCACCATTATAAGACTCATATGGAGAACAATACTATAAACCAAAGTCCAAATCATTCTAACTGGACCTTTTATTTCTCTGCAACCTCACTTTCTTTCCAAGTAAGACAGATTTCACTCGAAAAATCATATAAGTTGAATCGGTGTTTGTTCATAATTCCTTCCCCATTATAAGACTCATATGGAGAACAATACTATAAACCATAGTCTAAATCATTCTAACTGGACCTTTTATTTCTCCCCTAGCTCATTTCTTTCTAAGTGAGAAGGATTTTACTCGAATCGTCATATATGTTGAAACGGTCTTTGGTCATCATTCATTCACCATTGTAAGACTCACATGGAGAACAATACAAATCATTCTAACTGGACCGTTTCGTTCTCTCCAACCTCACTTTCTTTCTAAGTGAGACAGATTTCAGTCGAATCATCATTCAAGTTGAATCGGTGCTTGTTCATCATTCCTTCCCCATTATAAGACTCAGATAGAGAACAATACTTTAAACCATAGTCCAAATCATTTTGACTGGACCTTTTTTTTCTCTCCAACCTCACTTTCTTTCTAAGTGAGACATATTTCACTCGAATCATCATAAAAGTTGAATCGGTGTTTGTTCATCATTCCTTCCCCATTATAAGATTCATATGGAGAACAATACTTTAAACCATAGTCCCTATCATATTAACTGGGCCTTTTATTTCTCTCCAACCTCACTTTCTTTCTAAGTGAGACAGATTTCACTCGAATCATCATATAAGTTGAATCGGTGTTTGTTCATAATTCCTTCCCCATTGTAAGACTCATATGGAGAACAATACTATAAACCATAGTCTAAATCATTCTAACTGGATCTCCCCTAGCTCCTTTTTTTTTTTTTGAAAGGTAAGTCAATTTTATAGAAAAATTAAAAAATGGCTAGAAGCCTACAAAATACTTGGGGCATACCCCAAGGGTGGAACCCCCAAACCCACCAAAGAGTTAAGCTTAACTCTAAACACAGGGGAAAATACAAGAAGATCACCATAACCCTGACAACAATAAAACAAGTCTGATAATACACAAGACTATAGCAACCAATGCTTAACATATCTCTAGAACACCTCACTACAAATAAAATATACATAATCTTCATCAGATTACAAAAGTTAATTCCTATCATAGTGGGGGTCTTCATAGCCATCCGACCCCCGTGAAATTCAGCCCCCAACTTATAAATCTGCACAGTGTAAGCAAAGAGATTAAATGATAATGCACCATTTAAACAATTTATCAAAATACACCTCCCACGAAGTCTGAACCAAATCCTGAGCCATACCCCTAACAACCCCGATACATGCTCTCTACTACTCATCCAGACAGAAGCCCTGAACATAAATTCCAGGATAGCTGAGCAAAAAATATTCCCCTCACCCATTGCTAGAAACTCTATCTCCATTTTCAATATCCAACAAGTGAAACAATCTAAATTTGACAGAAGAATTTATCTCCTTAACAAGTTGATCCTCCTTTTTAAACTCTTCAGCAAACAACCTGAGATTCCTTTCCCTCCATAAAATGTAGACACTAGCAGCCAATGATAGTTTGGTAACACATGCCTTTAAAGTATTATTTGTGCAGTGGACATTGCACCAATTTACCATATCCACCCACTTCTTCCCAACATGCCTCAAACCATTCTCAGTAGCAACCGAAGACCAAACTTGAGATGAGAAACTGCATTCGAAAAATAGATGCTCCTTGCTTTCACACGGTAAGTCACAGAAAACACATTTTTGTTGTTGAAGTATCCCATAAAGGACCAATTTATCCTGTGTCTGCATCCTATTATGAATTAAAGTCCATAAAATGAAAGCATGTCTTGGAATATTATTAGGGAACCACACAGTCTTGTACCATTGAACTTGATTATCCCTGTTCCTTAACAAATTCCAAGCTGAACTAATAGAATACTTACCCCTGGTAGGTTTCCAAATCAAAGTATCAACATCATGACAATCTGGAGGGGGAAGGGTAGCAATATCATCTCTTAACTCCATTAATTTATGAGAGTTTTCAAAAGGAGGAACTCATTGTCCATTTCTGATTATAGCATTGACTTTACAATTGTTTCTTAACCCAGAGTCATACCTGATCCTATCCCCATGTTTTTCTACAATAGAATTGGGATACAACCAATCATCATGCCAAAGAAGAATATTATTGCCATTCCCAACCTTGTACTCAATGTGTTGTCTAAATGTATCTCTTAGACCCATTATCTTCTTCCATGACCAAGATCTTTTATCCGGGACCTTAAGCAGCCAGAAATTCTGGTCTTTCATGAGCTCAATCCTTGCCCACTTACTCCAGAGGTTAGTGGGAATAGGCTGCAACAGGTTCCATAGCTGCTTACCAATAGCTGCCACATTCCAAGCTATCAAATCTTTTAATCCTAAGCCCCCTTCATCTTTCAGCAAACACACTTTAGTCCATGCCAACTTCTCACCACCACTCTTCAACTCAGCCCCTTTCCATAAGAATTTCCTCATAATCTCATTCAGTTGTTTAAACACAGATTTTGGAAGGATATAAGTAGAGCTCCAATAAACTTGAACTGAAAACAACACTGAGGCAATCAATTGTATCCTACCCGCAAAGGAAAGGAATCTGCAATTCCAAGACTGAACCCTTCTAGTAATTTTCAAAACTAACTCTTGACAATCAGCTGCATTAAGCTTTGAAGAAATCAAAGGCACCCCTAAATACTTGACAGACAATTTACCAATTGAAAAGTTGGACCCAAGGACAATAGTTTCTAAAACTCTACCCTCCACACCCGATGTAAATATGAAGCTCTTGGAAGTATTAGGAATTAAACCTGAAAATTCACTAAATTTCCTCAATACATCCAACATACACTTTATTGACTTTTCACTACCCTCACAGAAGAGGAATAGGTCATCAGCAAACATCAAATGATTAATCTCCAATTTTTTACATTTGGCATGGAACTTAAAAGAGTCATTTTTTCCTAGTTTATTCAACATCCCTGAGAGAACTTCCATACACATCACAAAAAGATATGGATACATAAGGTCCCCTTGCCTAAGCCCTCTTCCCCCTTTGAAAAACCCTTCAAGAGCACCATTAATATTTATAGAGAACTTAGGAGAAGAGCAACAAGTAAGAATCCAAACTCTCACTCTATCAGGCAATCCAAAACACTTCAACACCTCACCCAAAAAATCCCAAGAGACAGAGTCATAAGCTTTGGTCAAATCAATTTTCATGGCAGCTCTAGCTGGAGACTCATCTTTATGGTAATGGAGTAATATCTCTTGAGCTAGCAGAATATTATCACAAATACTCCTACCCATAACAAACCTCGATTGATTTGCACTTATACTCGAATCAAGAATGGGTATCAGCCTATTAGCAATAATTTTTGCTATGCATTTATACAACACATTGCATACTGAAATAGGCCTGAACTCCGTCACTTTAGTAGGATTATCAACTTTGGGAATAAGAGAAATGGAAGTACAGTTTATCTCAGAAAGCAATTGACCTAAAGCAAAGAAATCCATTATGGCATCCACCACCTCATTTCCAATAACATCCCAGGTCGCCTTATAAAACACAACATTCAAACCATCCGGCCCTGGGGCTTTATCATCTTTTATAGCAAGGAAAGTAGCTTTTATTTCTTCTCTGGTCACATCTCTATTCATGTCCATACTTTGCTCTAGAGAAATTGGGTGTTGAATAAACTCATTCAAAACAGGGATCCTGACCTCATCTCTCTTGGCAAAGAGATTCTTGTAAAATCCCACAATTTCTCTACTAACATCACCTTTATCAGTCAGAACAGTGACATCCTCTCTAGTTATGGAAACTATATTGTTAAGAGCTTTCCTCTGATTTGCAATCTTATGAAAATAGCTGGTGTTTTGATCTCCTAGCCTCAGCCATTGAATCCTAGATAACTGTCTATATAAACATTCCTCGGCATTTGACACTTTATAAAATTGTTTAAGACAGTCCTTTTCTATTATTTGAAATTCGTGATTACCAGGATCCAAATCCACCAAGCATTGAATGTTCAATAACTTTTTCCTAGCTTCGGACACTTGAGTTGGTAAATTATCAAAGTGAGTTTTATTGAGAATTTTCAAAGCATTCTTCACCATTTTCAGTTTCTGACTTACCACAAACATTTTACTCCCAGTAACCTCCCCTAACTCCTTTCTTTCTAAGTGGGAAGGATTTTACTCGAATCGTCATATATGTTGAAACGGTATTTGGTCATCATTCATTCACCATTATAAGAGTCATATGGAGAACAATACTAATAATTCTAACTGGACATTTTATTTCTCTCCAACCTCACTTTCTTTCTAAGTGAGACAGATTTCACTCGAATCATCATATAAGTTGAATCGGTGTTTGTTCATAATTCCTTCCCCATTATAAGACTCATATGGAGAACACTACTATAAACCATAGTCTAAATCATTATAACTGGACCTTTTCTTTCTCCCCTAGCTCCTTTCTTTCTAAGTGGGAAGGATTTTACTCGAATCGTCATATATGTTGAAACGTTCCTTGGTCATCATTCATTCACCATTATAAGACTCATATGGAGAACAATACTAATCATTCTAACTGGACCGTTTCTTTCTCTCCAACCTCACTTTCTTTCTAAGTGAGACAGATTTCACTCGAATCATCATTCAAGTTGAATCGATGTTTGTTCATCATTCCTTCCCCATTATAAGACTCAGATGGAGAACAATACTTTAAACCATAGTCCAAATCATTTTAACCGGACCTTTTATTTCTCTCCAACCTCACTTTCTTTCTAAGTGAGACAGATTTCACTCGAATCATCATATAAGTTGAATCGGTGTTTGTTCATCATTCCTTCCCCATTATAAGACTCATATGGAGAACAATACTTTAAACAATAGTCCTAATCATTTTAACTAGACCTTTTATTTCTCTCCAACCTCACTTTCTTCTAAGTGAGACAGATTTCACTCGAATCATCTGATAAGTTGAATCAGTCATTGTTCATCATTCTTTCACCATTATAAGATTCATATGGAGAACAATACTATAAACCATACTCCAAATCATTCTAACTGGACCATTTCTTTCTCTCAAACCTCACTTTCTTTCTAAGTGATACAGATTTCACTCGAATCACCATATAAGTTGAATCAGTGTTTGTTCATCATTCATTCCCAATTATAAGACTCATATGGAGAACAATACTATAAACAATAGTTCAAATCATTCTAACTGGACTTTTTCTTTCTCCTCAAGCTCCTTTTCTTTCTAAGTGAGACAGATTTCACTCGAATCATCATATAAGTTTAATCAGTCATTGTTCATCATTCTTTCACCATTAT
This sequence comes from Cornus suecica, assembly GCA_963922005.1. NCBI lineage: Eukaryota > Viridiplantae > Streptophyta > Magnoliopsida > Cornales > Cornaceae > Cornus > Cornus suecica. Next base: position 41,668,549 of record OY998246.1, on the reverse strand, counting down.
AGGACTCATATGGAGAACAATACTATAAACCATAGTCCAAATCTTTCTAACTGGACCGTTTATTTCTCAAACCTCACCTTCTTTCTAAGTGGGACAGATTTCACTCGAATCATCATATAAGTTGAATCGCTGTTTGTTCATAATTCCTTCCCCATTATAAGACTCATATGGAGAACAATACTATAAACCATAGTCTAAATCATTCTAACTGGGCCTTTTCTTTCTCCCCTAGCTCCTTTCTTTCTAAGTGGGAAGGATTTTACTCGAATCGTCATATATGTTTAAACGATCTTTGGTCATCATTCATTCACCATTATAAGACTCATATGGAGAACAATACTAATCATTCTAACTTGACCGTTTCTTTCTCTCCAACCTCACTTTCTTTCTAAGTGAGACATATTTCACTCGAATCATCTTATAAGTTGAATCAGTCATTGTTCATCATTCTCTCACCATTATAAGATTCATATGGAGAACAATACTATAAACCATAGTCCAAATCATTCTAACTGGACCATTTATTTCTCTCAAACCTCACTTTCTTTCTAAGTGATACAGATTTCACTCGAATCATCATATAAGTCGAATCAGTGTTTGTTCATCCTTCCTTCCCCATTATAAGACTCATATGGAGAACAATACTATAAACCATAGTTCAAATCATTCTAACTGGACGTTTTCTTTCTCCTCAAGCTCCTTTTCTTTCTAAGTGAGACAGATTTCACTCGAATCATCATATAAGTTAAATCAGTCATTGTTCATCATTCTTTCACCATTATAAGACTCATATGGAGAACAATACTATAAACCATAGTCCAAATCTTTCTAACTGGACCTTTTATTTCTCTCAAACCTCACTTTCTTTCTAAGTGGGACAGATTTCACTCGAATCATCATATATGTTGAATCGATGTTTGTTCATCATTCCTTGCCCATTATAAGACTCATATGGAGAACAATACTATAGACCATTGTCAAAATCATTCTAACTAGGCCTTTTCTTTCTCCCCATGGTCCTTTTCTTTCTAAGTGGGACGGATTTCACTCGAATCATCATATAAGTTGAAACGGTCTTTGTTCATCATTTATTCACCATTATAAGACTCATATGGAGAACAATACTATAAATCAAAGTACAAATCATTCTAACTGGACCTTTTATTTCTCTCAAACCTCACTTTCTTTCTAAGTGAGACATATTTCACTCGAATCATCAAATAAGTTGAATCGGTGTTTGTTCATCATTCCTTCCCCATTATAAGACTCATTAGTAGAACAATACTATAAACCAAAGTCTAAATCATTCTAACTGGACCTTTCTTTCTCCCCTAGCTCCTTTTCTTTCTAAGTGGGGAGATTTCACTCGAATCGTCATATAAGTTTAAACTGTCTTTGTTCATCATTCATTCACCATTATAAGACTCATATGGAGAGCAATACTATAAACCATAGCCCAAATCATTCTAACTGGACCTTTTCTTTCTCTCCAACCTCACTTTATTTTTAAGTGAGACAAATTTCACTCGAATCATCATATAAGTTGAATCGGTGTTTGTTCATCATTCCTTCCCCATTATAAGACTCATATGGAGAACAATACTTTAAACCATAGTCCAAATCATATTAACTGGGCCTTTTATTTCTCTCCAACCTCACTTTCTTTCTAAGTGAGACAGATTTCACTCGAATCATCATATAAGTTGAATCGGTGTTTGTTCATAATTCCTTCCCTATTGTAAGACTCATATGGAGAACAATACTATAAACCATAGTCTAAATCATTCTAACTGGATCTCCCCTTGCTCCTTTCTTTCTAAGTGGGAAGGATTTTACTCGAATCGTCATATATGTTGAAACGATATTTTGTCATCATTCATTCACCATTATAAGACTCATATGGAGAACAATACTAATAATTCTAACTGGACCTTTTATTTCTCTCCAACCTCACTTTCTTTCTAAGTGAGACAGATTTCACTCGAATCATCATATAAGTTGAATCGGTGTTTGTTCATAATTCCTTCCCCATTATAAGACTCATATGGAGAACAATACTATAAACCATAGTCTAAATCATTCTAACTGGACATTTTCTTTCTCCCCTAGCTCCTTTCTTTCTAAGTGGGAAGGATTTCACTCGAATCGTCATATATGTTGAAACGATCTTTGGTCATCATTCATTCACCATTATAAGACTCATATGGAGAACAATACTAATAATTCTATCTGGACCGTTTCTTTCTCTCCAACCTCACTTTCTTTCTAAGTGAGACAGATTTCACTCGAAGCATCATATAAGTTGAATCGGTGTTTGTTCATCATTCCTTCCCCATTATAAGACTCATAAGTAGAACAATACTATAAACCAAAGTCTAAATCATTCTAACTGGACCTTTTCTTTCTCCCCTAGCTCCTTTTCTTTCTATGTGGGAAGATTTCACTCGAATCGTCATATAAATTTAAACGGTCTTATTCATCATTCATTCACCATTATAAGACTCATATGGAGAGCAATACTATCAACCATAGCCCAAATCATTCTAACTGAACATTTTCTTTCTCTCCAACCTCACTTTCTTTTTAAGTGAGACAAATTTCACTCGAATCATCATATAAGTTGAATCGGTGTTTGTTCATCATTCATTCCCCATTATAAGACTCATATGGAGAACAATACTTTAAACCGTAGTCCAAATCATATTAACTGGGCCTTTTATTTCTTTCCAACTTCACTTTCTTTCTAAGTGAAACAGATTTCACTCGAATCATCATATAAGTTGAATCGGTGTTTGTTCATAATTCCTTCCCCATTGTAAGACTCATATGGAGAACAATACTATAAACCATAGTCTAAATCATTCTAACTGGATCTCCCCTTGCTCCTTTCTTTCTAAGTGGGAAGGATTTTATTCGAATCGTCATATATGTTGAAACGGTATTTGGTCATCATTCATTCACCATTATAAGACTCATATGGAGAACAATACTAATAATTTTAACTGGACCTTATATTTCTCTCCAACCTCACTTTCTTTCTAAGTGAGACAGATATCACTCGAATCATCATATAAGTTGAATCGGTGTTTGTTCATAAATCCTTCCCCTTTATAAGACTCATATGGAGAACAATACTATAAACCATAGTCTAAATCATTCTAACTAGACCTTTTCTTTCTCCCCTAGCTCCTTTCTTTCTAAGTGGGAAGGATTTTACTCGAATCGTCATATATGTTGAAACGATCATTGGTCATCATTCATTCACCATTATAAGACTCATATGGAGAACAAAACTAATCATTCTAACTGGACCGTTTTTTTTTTTTTGAAAGGTAAGTCAATTGTATAGAAAAATCAAAAAATGGCTAGAAGCCTACAAAATACTTGGGGCATCCCCCAAGGGTGGAACCCCCAAAACCACCAAAGAGTTAAGCTTAACTCTAAAGACAGGGGGATATGAAAAAAAATCACTATAACCCTAACAACAATAAAGCAAGTCTGATAATACATAAGTTTATAGCACCAAATGTTTAACATATCTCTAGAACACCTCACTACAAATAAAATATACATAATCTTCATCAGATTGCACAAATTTATTCCTATCACAGTGAGGGTCTTCATAGCCATCCGAACCCCATGAACTTCAGCCACCAACTTATAAATCTGCACAATGTAAGCAAAGGGATCAAAAGATAATGCAACATTTATAAAATTTATCATAACACACCTCCCACGAAGTCTGAACCAAATCCTGAACCATACCCCCAACAACATTGAAACATGCTCACTCCCACTCATCCAGACAGATACCCAGAACATTAATTCCAAGAAAAAAGAGCAAAAACTATTCCCCTCACCCATTGCTATAAACTCTATCTCCATTTTGAATATCCAACAAGTGAAACAATCTAAATTTGACTGAAGAATTTATCTCCTTAACAAGTTGTTCCTCCTTTTTAAACTCTCCAGCAAACAACCTGAGATTCCTTTCCCTCCATAAAATGTAAACACTAGCAGCCAATGATAGTTTGGTAACACATGCCTTTAAAGTATTATTTGTACAGTGGACATTGCACCAATTAACCATATCCACCCACCTCTTCCCAACATGCCTCAAACCATTATCAATAGCAACTGAAGACCAAACTTGCGAAGAGAAACTGCATTCAAAAAATAGATGCTCCCTACTTTCACACGGTAAGTCACAAAAGACACATTTTTGTTGCTGAAGCATCCCATAAAGGACCAATTTATCTTGTGTCTGCAACCTATTATGAATTAAAGTCCATAAAATGAAAGCATGTCTTGGAATATTATTTGGGAACCACACAGTCTTGTACCATTAAACTTGATTATCCATGTTCCTTAACAAATTCCAAGCTGAACTAATAGAGTACTTACCCCTAGTAGACTTCCAAATCAAAGAATCAACATCATGACAATTTGGAGGAGGAATGGCAGCAATATCATCTCTTAACTCCATTAATTTATGAGAGTTTGCAAAAGGTGGAAACCACTGCCCATTTCTGATTATAGCACTGACTTTACAATTGTTTCTTAACCCAGAATCATACCTAATCCTATCCCCATGTTTTTCTACAATAGAATTGGGATACAACCAATCATCATGCCAAAGAAGAATATTTTCGCCATTCCCAACCTTGTACTCAATGTACTGTCTAAAAGTATCTCTTAGACCCATTATCTTCTTCCAAGACAAAGATCTTTTATCCGGGACCTTAAGCAACCAGAAATTCTGGTCTTTCATGAGCTCAATCCTTGCCCACTTACTCCAGAGGTTAGTGGGAATAGGCTGCAACAGGTTCCATAGCTGCTTTCCAATAGCTGCCACATTCCATGCTATCAAATCTTTTAATCCTAAGCCCCTTCATCTTTCAGCAAACACACTTTAGTCCATGCCAATTTCTCACCACCACTCTTCAAATCAGCCCATTTCCATAAGAATTTCCTCATAATCTCATTCAGTTGTTTAAACACAGATTTTGGAAGGATATAAGTAGAACTCCAATAAACTTGAACTGAAAACAACACTGAGGCAATCAACTGTAACCTACCCGCAAAGGAAAGGAATCTGCAATTCCAAGCCTGAACCCTTCTGGTAATTTTCAAAACTAACTCTTGACAGTCAACCGCATTAAGCTTAGAAGAAATCAGAGGCACCCCTAAATACTTGACAGGCAATTTCCCAATTGAAAAGTTGGTCCCAAGGATAATATTTTCTAAGACTCTACCCTCCACACCCGATGTAAAAATGGAGCTCTTTGAAGTATTAGGAATTAAACCTGAAAATTCACTAAACTTCCTCAATACATCCAACATACAGTTCACTGAATTTTCACTACCCTCACAGAAGAGGAATAAGTCATCAGCAAACATCAAATGATTAATCTCCAATTTTTTACATTTGGCGTGGAACCTAAAAGAGTCATTATTCCCCAGTTTATTCAACATCCCTGAGAGAACTTCCATACACATTACAAAAAGATATGGAGACATAGGGTCCCCTTGCCTAAGCCCTCTTCCCCCTTTGAAAAACCCTTCAAGAGCACCATTAATATTTATAGAGAACTTAGGAGAAGAACAACAAGTAAGAATCCAACCTCTAACTCTATCAGGCAAACCAAAACCCTTCAACACCTCACCCAAAAAATACCAAGAGACAGAGTCATAAGCTTTAGTCAAATCAATTTTCATGGCAACTCTAGCTGGAGACTCATCTTTATGGTAATGGAGTAATATCTCTTGAGCTAGCAGAACATTTTCACAAATACTCCTACCCGGAACAAACCCAGATTGATTAGCACTTATACTCGAGTCTAGAATGGGCTTCAACCTATTAGCAATAATTTTTGTTATGCATTTATACAACACATTGCATACTGAAATATGCCTGAACTCCGTCACTTTAGCAGGATTATCAACTTTGGGGATTAGAGAAATGGAAGTACAGTTTACTTCAGAAAGCAATTGACCTGAAGCAAAGAAATCCATTATGGCATCCACCACCTCATTTCCAATAACATCCCAAGCCGCCTTATAAAACACTGCATTCAAACCATCCGGCCCTGGGGCTTTGTCATCTTTTATTGCAAGGAAGGTAGCTTTGATTTCTTCTCTGGTCACATCTCTATTCATGTCCATACTTTGCTCTATAGAAATAGGTTTTTGAATAAACTCATTCAAAACAGGGATCCTGACCTCTTCTCTCTTGGCAAAAAGATTCTTGTAAAATCCCACAATCTCTCGACTAACATCACCTTTATCAGTCAGAACAATACCATCCTCTCTAGTTATGGAAACTATATTGTTATGAGCTTTCCTCTGATTAGCAATCTTATGAAAATAACTGGTACTTTGATCTCCTAGCCTCAGCCATTGAATCCTAGATAGCTGTCTATATAAACATTCCTCGGCATTTGACACTTTATAAAATTGTTTAAGACAGTCTTTTTCAAATCTTTGAAATTCGTGATTTCCAGGATCCAAATCCACCAAGCATTGAATGTTCAATAACTTTTTCCTAGCTTCAGACACTTGAGTTGGTAAATTTTCAAAGTGAGTTTTATTCTAACTGGACCGTTTCTTTCTCTCCAACCTCACTTTCTTTCTAAGTGAGACAGATTTCACTCGAATCATCATATAAGTTGAATCGATGTTTGTTCATCATTCCTTCCCCATTATAAGACTCAGATGGAGAACAATACTTTAAACCATAGTCCTAATCATTTTAACAGGACCTTTTATTTCTCTCCAACCTCACTTTCTTCTAAGTGAGACAGATTTCACTCGAATCATCTTATAAGTTGAATCAGTCATTGCTCATCATTCTTTCACCATTATAAGATTCATATGGAGAACAATACTATAAACCATAGTCCAAATCATTCTAACTGGACCATTTATTTCTCACAAACCTCACTTTCTTTCTAAGGGATACAGATTTCACTCGAATCATCATATAAGTTGAATCAGTGTTTGTTCATCATTCCTTCCCCATTATAAGACTCATATGGAGAACAATACAATAAACCATAGTTCAAATCATTCTAACTGGACGTTTTCTTTCTCCTCAAGCTCCTTTTCTTTCTAAGTGAGACAGATTTCACTCGAATCATCATATAAGTTAAATCAGTCATTGTTCATCATTCTTTCACCATTATAAGACTCATATGGAGAACAATACTATAAACCATAGTCCAAATCTTTCTAATTGGACCTTTTATTTCTCTCAAACCTCACCATCTTTCTAATTGGGACAGATTTCACTCGAATCATCATATAAGTTGAATCGGTGTTTGTTCATCATTCCTTGCCCATTATAAGACTCATATGGAGAACAATACTATAAACCATAGTCAAAATCATTCTAACTGGACCTTTTCTTTCTCCCCAAGCTCCTTTTCTTTCTAAGTGAGACAGATTTCACTCGAATCATCATATAAGTTGAATCGGTCATTGTTCATCATTCATTCACCATTATAAGACTCATATGGAGAACAATACTATAAACCATAGTCCAAATCATTCAAACTTGACATTTTCTTTGTCTCCAACCTCAATTTTTTTCTAAGTGAGACAGATTTCACTCGAATCATCAAATAAGTTGAATCGGTGTTTGTTCATCATTCCTTCCCCATTATAAGACTCATATGTAGAACAATACTATAAACCAAAGTCTAAATCATTCTAACTGGTCCTTTTCTTTCTCCCCTAGCTCCTTTTCTTTCTAAGTGGGAAGATTTCACTCGAATCGTCATATAAGTTTAAACGGTCTTTGTTCATCATTCATTCACCATTATATGACTCATATGGAGAGCAATACTATAAACCATAGCACAAATCATTCTAACTGGACCTTTTCTTTCTCTCCAACCTCACTCGAATCATCATATAAGTTGAATCGGTGTTTGTTCATCATTTCTTCCCCATTATTAGACTCATATGGAGAACAATACTATAAACCATAGTCTAAATCATTATAAGTGGACCTTTTGTTTCTCTCCAACCTCACTTTCTTTCTAAGTGAGAAAGATTTCACTCGAATCATCATATAAGTTGAATCGGTATTTGTTCATCATTCCTTCCCCATTATAGGACTCTTATGGTGAACAATACTATAAAACATAGTCTAAATCATTCTCACTAGACCATTTATTTCTTTCAAACCTCACTTTCTTTCTAAGTGAGAAAGATTTCACTCGAATCATCATATAAGGTGAATCGGTGTTTGTTCATCATTCCTTGCCCATTGTAAGACTCATATCGAGAACAATACTATAAACCATAGTCCAAATCATTCTAACTGGACCTTTTATTTCTCTCAAACCTCACTTTCTTTCTAAGTGAGACAGATTTCACTCGAATCATCATATAAGTTGAATCGGTGTTTGTTGATCATTCCTTCCCCATTATAGGACTCTTATGGTGAACAATACTATAAAACATAGTCTAAATCATTCTAACTGGACCCTTTATTTCTTTCAAACCTCACTTTCTTTCTAAGTGAGAAAGATTTCACTCGAATCATCATATAAGGTGAATCGGTGTTTGTTCATCATTCCTTGCCCATTGTAAGACTCATATCGAGAACAATACTATAAACCATAGTCCAAATCATTCTAACTGGACCTTTTATTTCTCTCAAACCTCACTTTCTTTCTAAGTGAGACAGATTTCACTCGAATCATCATATAAGTTGAATCGGTGTTTGTTGATCATTCCTTGCCCATTATAAGACTCATATGGAGAACAATACTATAAACCATAGTCCAAATCATTCTAACTGGACCTTTTCTTTCTCCCCAAGGTCCTTTTCTTTCTAAGTGAGACAGATTTCACTCGAATCATCATATAAGTTGAATCAGTCATTTTTTTTTTTGAAAGGTAAGTCAATTTTATAGAAAAATTAAAAAATGGCTAGAAGCGTACAAAATACTTGGGGCATACCCCAAGGGTGGAACCCCCACACCCACCAAAGCGTTAAACTTAGCTCTAAACACAGGGGAAAACACAAGAAAATCACCATAACCCTGACAATAATAAAACAAGTCTGACAATACATAAGACTATTGCAACGATTGTTTAACATCTCTTTAGAACAACTCACTACAAATAAAATATACATAATCTTCATCAGATTACAAAAATTTATTCCTATCCCAGTGAGGGTCTTCATAGCCATCCGAACCCCTTGAACTTTAGCCACCCACTTATAAATCTGCACAATGTAAGCAAAGGGATCAAAAGATAATGCAACATTTAAAAAATTTATCACATAACACCTCCCACGAAATCTGAACCAAACCCCCAACAGCACTGAAACAAGCTCTCTAGAGTCTCTACCATTCATCCAGACATAAATCCAGACCATAAAATCCAGAAAAACTCTGCAGAAAATATTCCTCTCACTCATTGCTAGAAACTCTATCTCCATTTTGAATATCCAACAAGTGAAACAATCAAAATTTGATCGAAGAATTTATCTCCTTAACAAGTTGATCCTCCCTTTTAAACTCTCCTGCAAACAACCTGAGATTCCTTTCCCTCCATAAAATGTAAACAGTAGCAGCCAATGATAGTTTGGTAACACATGCCTTTAAAGTACTATTTGTATAGTGGACATTGCACCAATTTACCATATCCACCCACTTCTTCCCAACATGCCTCATACCATTATCAATAACAACCGAAGACCAAACTTGAGAAGAGAAACTGCATTCAAAAAATAGTTGCTCCCTACTTTCACATGGTAAGTCACAGAATACACATTTTTTTTTATGCTGAAGCATCCCATAAAGGACCAATTTATCTTGTGTCTGCATCCTATTATGAATTAACGTCCATAAGATGAAAGCATGTCTTGGAATATTATTGGGGAACCACACAGTCTTGTACCATTGAACTTGATTATCCCTGTTCTTTAACAAATTCCAAGTTGAACTAATAGTATACTTACCACTGGTAGGCTTCCAAATCAAAGTATCAACTTCATGACAATCTGGAGGGGGAAGGGTAGCGATATCATCTCTTAACTACATTAATTTATGAGAGTTTGCAAAAGGAGGAAACCATTGCCCATTTCTGATTATAGCATTGACTTTACAATTGTTTTTTAACCCAAAATCATACCTAATCCTATCCCCATGCTTTTCTACAATAGAAGTGGGATACAACCAATCATCATGCCAAAGAAGAATATTATCGTCATTCCCAACCTTGTACTCAATGTAATGTCTAAAAGTATCTCTTAGACCCATTATCTTCTTCCATGACCAAGATCTTTTATCCGGGACCGTAAGCAGCCAGAAATTCTGGTCTTTCATGAGCTCAATCCTTGCCCACTTACTCCAGAGGCTAGTGGGAATAGGCTGCAATAGATTCCATAGCTGCTTACCAATAGCTGCCACATTCCAAGCTATCAAATCTTTTAAACCTAAGCCCCCTTCATCTTTCGGCAAACACACTTTAGTCCATGCTAACTTCTCACCACCATTCTTCAAATCAGCCCCTTTCCATAAGAATTTCCTCATAATCTCATTCAGCTGTTTAAACACAGATTTTGGAAGGATATAAGTAGAACTCCAATAAACCTGAACTGAAAACAACACTGAAGCAATCAATTGTAACCTACCCGCAAAGGAAAGGAATCTGCAATTCCAAGCATGTACCCGTCTAGTAATTTTCAAAACTAACTCTTGGCAGTCAGCTGCATTAAGCTTTGAAGAAATCAGACGCACCCCTAAATACTTGACAGACAAATTTCCAATTGAAAAATTGGACCCAAGGACAATATTATCTAAAACTCTACCCTCCACACCCGATGTAAAAATGGAGATCTTAGAAGTATTAGGAATTAAACCTGAAAATTCACTAAACTTCCTCAATACATCCAACATACAATTCACAGAATTTTCACTACCCTCACAGAAGAGGAATAGGTTATCAGCAAACATCAAATGATTTATCTCCAATTTTTTACATTTGGCATGGAACTTAAAAGAGTCATTTTTTCCTAGTTTATTCAACATCCCTGAGAGAACTTCCATACACATCACAAAAAGATAAGGAGACATAGGGTCCCCTTGCCTAAGCCCTCTTCCCCCTTTGAAAAACACTTCAAGAGCACCATTAATATTTATAGAGAACTTAGGAGAAGAGCAACAAGTAATAATCCAACCTCTAACTCTATCAGGCAATCCAAAGCACTTCAACACCTCACCCAAAAAATCCCAAGAGACAGAGTCATAAGCTTTGGTCAAATCAATTTTCATGGCAACTCTAGCTGGAGACTCATCTTTACGGTAATAGAGTAAAATCTCTTGAGCTAGCAGAACATTATCACAAATACTCCTACCCGGAACAAACCCAAATTGATTTACACTTATACTCGAGTCTAGAATGGGCTTCAACCTATTCGCAATAATTTTTGCTATGCATTTATACAATACATTGCATACAGAAATAGGCCTGAACTCCGTCACTTTAGTAGGATTATCAACTTTGGGTAAGAGAGAAATGGAAGTACAGTTTATCTCAGAAAGCAAAAGACCTGAAGCAAAGAAATCCATAGTGGCATCCACCACCTCATTTCCAATAACATCCCAGGTCGCCTTATAGAACACAACATTCAAACCATCCGGCCCTGGGGCTTTGTCATCTTTTATAGCAAGGAAGGTAGCTTTGATTTCTTCTCTGGTCACATCTCTATTCATGTCCATCCTTTGCTCTTGTGAAATAGGATGTTGAATAAACTCATTCAAAATAGGGATCCTAACCTCATCTCTCTTAGCAAAAAGATTCTTGTAAAATCCCACAATCTCTCTACTAACATCACCTTTATCAGTAAGAACAGTGCCATCCTCTCTAGTTATGGAGACCATATTGTTAAGAGATTTCCTTTGATTAGCAATCTTATGAAAATAGCTGGTGTTTTGATCTCCTAGCCTCAACCATTGAATCCTAGAAACCTGTCTATATAAACATTCCTCGGCATTAGACACTTTATAAATTTGTTTAAGACAGTCCTTTTCTATTCTTTGAAAATCGTGGTTACCAGGATCCAAATCCACCAAGCATTGAATGTTCAATAACTTTTTTCTACCTTCGGACACTTGAGTTGGTAAATTATCAAAGTGAGTTTTATTGAGAATTTTCAAAGCATTCTTCACCATTTTCAGCTTCTGACTTACCACAAACATTTTACTCCCAGTAACCTGGCCATTCCACGCATCTCTAACCACTTGAATAAACTTATCATGCTTAGTTAAAAAATTGTTGAACCTAAATGGCCTTTTAATCCTCTCCAATTCCATAGGAATTTTAACCATAATACAAGCATGATCAGAAACACCTGGCGGCAAAAAAGATATTTCAGTGGACTAAAAAAATTCAATCGAAGCTGAATTCACTAAGCATCTGTCCAACTTACTAAACACATGACCATTGGACCAAGAAAATTTGATACCATTATACTTCAAATCCATTAATCCTGCTCTGTCTAGAGCCTGACCACATTCCCTCATTTTTGCATTCCACCTGTTATCCCCACCCCATTTCTCATGATGGTATCTAATAGCATTTAAATCACCCGCACAAAGCCATGGGCTGTTCTTCAAAGCCATGGAAATATCAAACAACTCCTTCCATAAAATCCTTCTCTCAATATAGTCATTACTTCCATAAATAAAGGTAGCGAAGCAATTGCAGATATTATCAACAGTACTCACTTTACAATGAAGAAATTGAGCATTGCCCTTCAATAAGTCCACATTCATCTTCTTTGGGTCCCAACAAATCCATAACCTCCCCAACTCCGCAAAATCATAATTATGAACTAACCTCCAACCTGGGCAAATCACTTTCAACACTTTATCAACATTGCTTTTTAAAACCTTTGTCTCAATCAAACAAAAAATAGAAATATCTAAATATTTAATCATTAGCTTAATTTCCTTTTGTTTCACATCCCCATTAAGACCACGAACATTCCAAATATAGTAATTCATATGTAAAACTAATTTTTTGCAGACTGCTCCCCCCCCCCCCCCTCCCCCCCTTATCCTCTCTTTTCAAGCCCCTTTTAGTTTTAAATTTCTTATTAGAAATGGGGCCCAACATACCAACACTTGATGCCAACAAGGAAATTGGGCTCTTAATCCCTTTCTCTGTTGTACTAATCTGAGGGTTTTCTCCATCTTTATGACCATTCTTCTCTTCCTCTACCATTCCCCCTGGTTCATGTATAAAACCTTCCTTTTCATTATCGGTATCAATTCCCCAATCCTACATTATCTCCCCATCATCAAAATCTCCCAAGCAAGCGAATTTATTAGGTGAAAGAACATTTGTATTATCCCTAGGAACCTCTATCTTCAACTCATTTTCATTCACCCGAACCTCATGATTTTTTAATTCATTTGACTCAACAATATTCTCAACCTCAATGACTTTATTTCCTAAGTTCTGAATAACCTTAGGTATACCATTAACCTGCTCTTGATTGATTGTGTCAGAATCACTTGTTTCTCCAACTTTCTTCCCCACAACAACCCATTCTTTCTTAATCTCTTTAGTTTTTTGAATAGCATTTTGGACTTTCATTTTAACACAATTTTTGGACGAATGTCCAAAAATCTCATAGTGTTCACATTTCATGGGAACCCATTGATATTCAACACCAATAGTAACAATTCTCCCATCAGCCAACTTGACCCCTACCTCGGACGGAAATTCAGTTCTAATATCAACCTCAATACACATCCTGGCGTAATTTAATATGCTCCTATCATCAGTTTGTGAGTCAGTATATAGAGGTCTCCCCAAGATGCTAGCAATATATCCCAACCCATCTGGAGTCCACAATTGTAATGGAATATGATAAAATTTAGTCCATATTGGAACACTTTTTAACCCTTGTTTATAGATAGCAAGATCAGGCCTCCACTTTTGCAACACCATAAGTTGGTTTGCAAAATGCCAAGGTCCGCTTTCTATAATAGAATTACAACTTTCAGCACTATCAAACTTGAACAAAAAGAAACCCCTATCTAGGCTCATAACCTCAGTCATCCCATTTTTACCCCAGAGTCTCTTTGCAATGGAATTAACTGTTGGGAATGGTAGTTTCCTATCCATACAATAACCCACTAAGCAATCCCTCCACAAATAACACCCCTTCATTTCGACCTCATAAGGTATTTCAAAGATTTTATCTTTCACAGCTTGTGGGAAGTATTTTAATTGCATTTTATTTTTTGAAATATTTTTAGTTAGCGTATCTGCCCATGACACAGTAGGTTTAACACCTTCATCACTCCCGGGCTTTACACATCTCAGGATAATTCCCATTACTCGAAGAGCCTGTAGGTATCTCTACCACTCCCTCTTTAGAACCCTCATCACTCAGATTAAACTCAGACCTTCCTACAGACTCTTGGTGAACCGTAATCCCACCTCCTATCCCTCCTTCTAACACAGACTCCTTACCCTTAATTTCAGTTCCCTGCTGTGAATCATTGTGCAACATTTTCATATCACCCTCATGATTTCCATCATTCATCATATAATTCCCTATCAGTTCATTTCTAGCCTGTATAGCTTCCCTAAACTCCTCTACCTGTTTCTTCAAACTTTCAATCTCAGCAGAATCCCCCATCACCAGTACAATGAGGGCTCCAACCTTTCTGACAAATTTGACTATGACAAAAAAGAAATTAGCATATTTATGGTATCAGAGCCATGACTACTTAACTTTTAACCTTTCTGGGTGATTCTCTTATACAGACTGCATTCGTTCTTCCCTAAGATATATATATATATATATATATTATCTTCTCTTCAATTGTTCTCAAAAACTGGTTTTGCTAAAAAAATTATTTCTTGAAGTACTCTCTTCTATTTCTTTGTGAAATTTTGGTTTTCTATGGTTTTTATTACTCTTACATACTTAGTTTATTCTGGATAACAGTCCCAGAGCGCTTGTTGGCTGAGGGCCTTTTAGCTCGGGTTACCTTCCTTGGTAGACTCAGTATTTTTAGTATTTATTAACCAAAAACCTGAAGAGTGTTACAAGGCAAGACACAGGTCCATTGGTGACCGTAGTCTCTCTAGACCACTTGAGAAAATATTTATTTATCTATTTTCTGGATTTTCGATATGCATGTCTGAATAATTGATGAACCCAGATCTCCCTTACTTATGTCTATGTCTAGATCTTTTAGTTCTGGCTCAAGCTCTCGTTCTTATCGATCAAATTCCTCCAGATCTCTTCTTCCCTCTTCTTCTTCTAAAGTTGAATATCTCTATGAGTATGAATATTTGGATGAATCCAGTAAAGTTCCAGTTACAGATATCCCTCTAGTTAACCCATATACTGCCTTTGTCAAACCTCGATATGCTGTAAACAAAGTTACTAAACTTTTCCATACACCCAGACCAAGCTTGGTCTTAGAGTATGTTCAAGCCTCTCGTTTTGACCAATGCTTTGCCCCGGCCACAAATACTGAACAAATGTTCCCCATGGAACTCCCTTCAGAGCTTCCCACCTAATGGCAACAGAAAGGATTCACGCACCTCCATTTTGGAGTTGTTCGTATTGCTCTCTCCTTTCATGGTCGCAAAGGACTCCCTGTCACTTCTCGGATCGCCCTTCTTGATACTCGCTTCCAGCAGTATCAGCATGCCTGCATCGCAATTGTTCAGACGACTTTAAATGCAGGAACAGTGGTCTTCACCTTTTTTCCCAATTTCAATATGCCCTTGAAAGATCCACATCTCCTTAATGCTCTCCAGATCCAAGTTCAGATCCATGCTGCTTCTGCCGTACCAACCACATATGCAGCCACTCTACACTAGCAAATGGCATACCGATTGCAAAATCATGCAATGGACATGTGCCTCCCTTCCAATGCATCTCAAGATGCTCTCCTCCTGGATATAAACACCCAGCACCAAGCCACATGTACCCATATTCCTAAACAATTAACCAAAGACGAGTTATACCAACTTCTCCCCAACTCTTGGGTTACCTCTTATGAAAAGATTCACCAACATCCCCAACCTGTTCATTCTAGCAATCCGACCTGCATCACCAAAACCGATGGTACTGTTTCCATTACTTTTCCCAAGCCTGGTGTTCCTTCTACATCCCTGCCTCTTTTCTCCTCAAAGCTCCCCGAAATAAATATGCTCAGCTCTTCCAGTCAGATCCCCATCAATAAATTCCAACCTTCTGGTGATCCCATTTACTACTTCCAAGATCCACTCTCTGGCCATAAATATTTCGATGCATGTGACTGTTCTGATTGTCTTCTCGATCTAGATGAAGATGATGAACCCTCCCCTCGTAAGAAGAAGTCCTCTCAGCATCGCCTCCAAAAACGGTATGACAACGGTGATTCCACAGTTGGCATCCTAGGAGAGCACTCTGGCAAATTTGACTATTACGTCGAGTATGGCAAGCCAAAACCACCACAGCCTAAGCCTCCTCTTCTAGCATGTAAGCCGCCTTTCAGCCCTTGTGCTTCCAGACAAAAGCCTCATCTGCCAGATCTACCACAACTAGTCCCTTGCTACATGTTTTCCCCCTCATCCTCCTGGTCTGAGGTTGACTTTCCACCTCTTTCTTATCATGATGACCATGAGCATACCACCCATCAGCACAAGATCCCTGATACTACAGAAGTCCATGCCGATGGATCTTCCACCACTGTTGTTGTGCTGAAGCTGCTATAAATTGGCAATCCTCCAATGCCCTTGCACAGAACAAGATTCTGCAAAGAATTGTCTTATCCCAACATTCTCTTGAGACCACTATAAATCGCAAGCTCTCCTCTCTTGAGCTTCTGATTCATGATCTGCAACAAAAGATCCAAGGTCTTCACACTGAACTTCTTCAAATGGTCTACACTAACCAAGCGTTCACTTCAGCCTTTGTTGCCAAAGATGCTGAAATGAAAAATCTCAAGCACCAGTTACAATCTTTACAAACCCAGCAAATCCACCAAACCAGATAAACCCCAGATCTATTTGGAAATCCATTTCTTTCGTCATTTTACCCCTCTTATACTCCTCAACATATATCTCAGCCCCTCTTTATGGCTCCCACTGGCCACCATAGCCTGTTTGGTCCAGCCACTCCGATGACCTCTATGCTTCCTTCCAAGCCACCTCCTTCCCCTCCAGTTATCACTGCAACTCGCTCCTCCTCAGCCTCCCCTTCACATTTCTCTGGCCCCATTTCTGGTTTTAAGCCTACCCCAGAATCCAAGGACAAAGGTCCTGCACCCCCACAGCTTATGATCAATCCCCCAGCCAATCCGATCAGTGACATGCTTTTTAAACTAGCTGCTTCCCCATCATCTGCCCCTGATCCGGTTCCTACTTCTGACTCTGACAGTCGGGATCTTTATCCTGTTATGTATATGGCTGATCCTACTCCTCCCCCAGAGGATGATCCCATCATTGATGAAGTTGAGGATCCAGTGGACACTCCTGATCTCAATCCCAGAGCTAATCCACCTGTTCCCTCCACAGTCCCCAATGGTCATGGGTTTTCCATTGATGACCTTCCCCGCAGCAAATGGCTAGATAAATTTTATGAGATTCATGCCTGGTGTTCAGCAGAGTTGTTAAGCCCCCATACTACCCTGCGTACAACCCTCACCAAATGTGTTTCTAAGTTTCTTGGCCGCCTACGTCAGTGGTATGTTAGTATGGGTTAATACAGACAACTCCAACTTGTCCAAGCACCTTCTATCAATGCCTTTGTCGATGCAATTCACAATGAATTTCTTGGCTCCACTGAAGGTATTCTTGATGCAGCCCGAGAAGAATATTTCAGCATGCGTTGCTGTTCTTTCAAAAGAAAGGACCTGGAATCCCATTTCCTCAGAATGTCTCAACGGTTTTACATCCTTGGTGGTATTGATGATGTGAATCTGCAACAAACATTTCTCAAGTCCCTTCCAGATCCTCTCGGTGATGAGACGATTAAGCTTTTGCAAACAAAAGCTTTGACGTTGCCTAATACTTCTCTTGGTTCCATTTACTCTCATGTCTTGCAATCCCTTGAAAAATTATGCAATTACCATAAATTTCTCAAGACCATGCATAAACAAGGTAAATTGCTCGGTACTGCCTGTGATCGTCCAGATCTCCTCATAAAATGCAAAGGTACAGGTTCTTGTACCTGTCCTACCTCTGGTTCAAAAAAGAAACATTTCAGAAAATGGAAATATAGCAAGTCTGGCAAGTCTTCCTTTTTCCCCAAATCCAAGAAAAAGAAATGGCGTTTCTTCCGCAAGAAACCTGTTCGGGGTCTCCAGAAATCAGATCGTTGTTACATATGCAGAAAGAAAGGTCACTATGACCGACAGTGCCCCAACAAACCAGTCAGAACCAACATGATCCAATCCCTCTCCTCTGTTCTTCCTGCGGATGATGAAGCTGATATAGAATCTGTCTTCTCTCTTGACGACGAAGCCTCTCCATCTACTATCATGGCTTTCTCCCTTGATGCCTATGATTCTGAAGATAGCTCCTCGACTACCTCCACCTCAGATGAAGAAGATTTCTATCCACACCTTTTCTCTTTTGAGTTCTCAATTTCCTCTACCCTTCTTGTCCAACCACTGACCCAAATCAAAGTTTTCCCAGAAAAATACTCCCATCCCATACCTGTTATTGCTTTCTTTGATACTGGAGCTTCCGCAACCATCATGAATCCTGCCATATTGCCCAGATCTTACTGGCAGTCTTGCTACTTCCCCTTCACTACTGCTAATGGAGAAGCATTTACCATCACTTTACCAATATTGATCCAATTGTTCCCGGGTGTTCAAATTAAACACCGAGTGTTAGGTTCTGAACTTCCTAACAAAGATCTCCTCATTGGTTTCGACATCCTTCAGAAGCTTTCTCATATTTCCTGGCTCCAAAAAGGTCTGAAATACAAAAACTTCTTTCTCCCTTGGACCACCCAGCACAACCTATTCCAACTTGACACTAAAACCTTACCTCTTGAGATCGCCTCTATCCAGGCTGCCATTACCAAATCTTCCTGTGCTGAATCCCATTCTGATTTTCTCTCCAAATGCCCACATCCTTTATGGCAAAACCCAGATTTCTTCATTTCTCTCCCATTCAAGAAATATGAAGATCTCAATCCTACCAAAGCTACTCACCATGGCATGAATCCAGATCATTACCAACTTGCTGTCCAAGAGCTCTCTCAGCTCAAAACAGAAGGTCTTGTTGAACCCACTACTTCCCAATGGGCATGCGAAGCATTCTATGTTAACAAGAGAGCTGAACAAGTTCGTGGAAAATTAAGACTTGTCATCAACTACCAACCTTTGAACCATTTCCTCCTAGATATCAAGTTCCCACTTCCTCGAAGGGCTGTGATGTTTGCTAATCTTCCCAAAGCAAAAGTTTTCTCAAAATTCGACCTTAAAGCCGGATTTTGGCAATTGGGAATTATCCCTGAGGAAAGACCCAAAACTAGTTTCTGCATCCCTGATCACCATTTCCAATGGACAGTAATGCCTTTTGGTCTTAAAACTACCCCATCATTGTTTCAGCAAGCCATGATTAAAATCTTTGATCCCATCCTCCCCTCTACCCTCATTTACATTGATGACATCTTGTTTTTCTCTTCAGATATGGCTTCTCACATCCGTCTCCTCCAGGATTTCCATCAGCTAGTCCTCAAGTATGGAGTAATGCTTTCTGAGAAAAAGATGATCCTAGCTCAGCCAGACATTGAGTTCCTAGGTATGAAGATAGCACATGGCCAGTATGTTCTCCAACCCCACATTGCTACCCAGCTCCTTCAATTTCCAGATGAAAATCTCACCCGAACCCAAATCCAACAATTTCTTGGTATTGTGAACTACATGGCTGATTTCATCCCAGATCTTGCACCTTATCGAAAACTCCTTTCTGACCTCCTCAAGAAAGAACCACCTCCTTGGTCTTCCTCTTGTACAAAAGCCATCAAACACCTGAAGACCATCTCCCAATCCCTACCCCCTTTACAGATTCCTTCTACTGGCAAAAGAATTCTCCAGACAGATGCTTCTGATCTCTATTGGGGTGTTATTCTTCTTGAAGAGCTTTCCCCTACATCCCATTCCATCTGTGGTTACAAAAGTGGAGCTTTTACTCCAGCTGAACTTCATTACCATTCCACATACAAGGAAATCTTGGCAATCAAAAGAGGTATCAAAAAATATGAATTCCATCTCCTTGGACACCACTTTCTGATTGAGACTGACCTCAGCAGTTTCCCGAATATGTTAAAATTTAAGCAAAAACATCCCCCCAAGGCTCAACTGCTTCGATGGGCAAATTGGTTTGCCCAATGGTCTTTCGATGCCATTCACATACCTGGCAAATCCAATATCCTTCCAGATTTCCTATCTCGCCTGAAAAAAGAAATCAACCCCATTTGTTTCCCCATGATCTCTTGTTTGGATCCCTTACCTTTTCCTTTCCATCTCCAGATCCTTCTCCTTGAAAAACCCCTCATTTCCCGAAACTGTGATATGGTTCATTCTCTTCAAATGCTTTATATACATTGATATGGTCTAGAATCTGGCCCGATCAGAACCATGCCTTTTCACCCTGTTTATCCCTTCCTCACCCATTTCGAAATAAACCCTTCATTTTACTTTCATTTCTCCCCTGAGCTGTATCTTCTCTTATGGTACCTGGTTGATACTTATCACATTGGAATCATTCTTGACAAATCCCAGTTACTCAGATATCTTGCTTAATGCCTCTTTAACAACCTTCCCTCCGCCCAAATGAAATTTTGTTCTTGGCTCACTCTATTCGGAGATATCTCCTACTGGCAAAACCAACTTCGTCGTACTCCATTTCAAAATCCCATGTTCGTCTTTTGGAGTTCTAAACAGTTTTTGCCCACTCCTGATCAAGGTATCCATATTCTCCGAAATTTTCATGTTTCCTTTTTCACAGTACATGATAATATCTTAGTCTATGAAATGCCTGCCCATTTTGATACATTCAGAACTCAGATTTGCCATCACAATGGCATTTCTCCCCAATCTATTTCCCCATTCCTGTTTTACCCTGACACTGCAAATTGGCGACATTTTGATTTCTATCCCTCTGACTGGCGTCACAAGATTCTCCAAATACTTGCAGACCATGAGGCCCAATACTCTTGGGATCTTCAAGATCCAGACCACCCAATCTATAGGGATCACCTCCATGCATATCCTATCGAGCCATCTCCCAGTGGTTACAACTCAGAGGACCTGCACTCCGATGATTGGAGTCCTCCTGACTGGTAAACCGCACCCACCTTCAGTGATGTCAGCCTTTATGTATGATTTGTAATAAGTGAGATATGAGTGATGTAGTAAGATTCTCTTGTAATATTGCCAGTCGGTAAGGGCAAAAATGTCTTTTTACTTTTGTTTCTTGCCATTCAGACTGTCGGTAAGGGTATTTTAGTCTTTGTTGCATGTGATGTCATGCATGACATATCCGAATATCACTGATATTTGTAAAGTGATGGTAAATGCTTCTCCATTAGCAGCAGTGAAGGGGAAGTAGCAAGACTGCCAGTAAGATCTGGGCAATATGGCAGGATTCATGATGGTTGTGGAAGCTCCAGTATCAAAGAAAGCAATAACAGGTATGGGATGGGAGTATTTTTCTGGGAAAACTTTGATTTGGGCCAGTGGTTGGACAAGAAGGATAGAGGAAATTGAGAACTCAAAAGAGAAAAGGTGTGGATAGAAATCTTCTTCATCTGAGGTGGAGGTAATCGAGGAGCTATCTTCAGAATCATAGGCATCAAGGGAGAAAGCCATGATAGTAGATGGAGAGGCTTCGTCGTCAAGAGAGAAGACAGATTCTATATCAGCTTCATCATCCGCAGGAAGAAGAGAGGAGAGGGATTGGATCATGTTGGTTCTGGCTGCTTTGTTGGGGCACTGTCGGGCATAGTGACCTTTCTTTCTGCATATGTAACAACGATCTGATTTCTGGAGACCCCGAACAGGTTTCTTGCGGAAGAAACGCCATTTCTTTTTCTTGGATTTGGGGAAAGAGGAAGACTTGCCAGACTTGCTATATTTCCATTTTCTAAAATGTTTCTTTTTTTAACCAGAGGTAGGACAGGTACAAGAACCTGTACCTTTGCATTTTATGAGGAGATCTGGACGATCACAGGCAGTACCAAGCAATTTACCTTGTTCATACATGGTCTTGAGAATTTTCTGGTAATTGCATAATTTTTCAAGGGATTGCAAGACATGAGAGTAAATGGAACCAAGAGAAGTATTAGGCAACGTCAAAGCTTTTGTTTGCAAAAGCTTAATCGTCTCATCACCGAGAGGATCTGGAAGAGACTTGAGAAATGTTTGTTTCAGATTCACATCATCAATACCACCAAGGATGTAAAACCGTTGACACATTCTGAGGAAATGGGATTCTAGGTCCTTTTTGTTGAAAGAACAGCAACGCATGCTGAAATATTCTTCTCGGGCTGCATCAAGAATACCTTCAGTGGAGCCAAGAAATTCATTGTGAATTGCATCGACAAAGGCATTAATAGAAGGTGCTTGGACAAATTGGAGTTGTCTGTATTCACCCATACTAACATACCACTGACGTAGGCGGCCAAAAAACTTAGAAACACATTTGGTGAGGGCTGTACGCAGGGTAGTATGGGGGCTTAACAACTCTGCTGAACACCAGGCATGAATCTCATAAAATTTATCTAGCCATTTGCTGCGGGGAAGGTCATCAATGGAAAACCCATGACCATTGGGGACTGTGGAGGGAACAAGTGGATTAGCTCTGGGATTGAGATCAGGAGTGTCCACTGGATCCTCAACTTCATCAATGATGGGATCATCCTCTGGGGGAGGAGTAGGATCAGCTATATACATAACAGGATAAAGATCCTGACTGTCAGAGTCAGAAGTAGGAACCGGATCAGGGGCAGAGGATGGGGAAGCAGCTAGTTTAAAAAGCATGTCACTGATCGGATTGGCTGGGGGATTGATCATAAGCTGTGGGGGTGCAGGACCTTTGTCCTTGGGTTCTGGGGTAGGCTTAAAACCAGAAATGGGGCCAGAGAAATATGAAGGGGAGGTTGAGGAGGAGCGAGTTGCAGTGATAACTGGAGGGGAAGGAGGTGGCTTGGAACGAAGCATAGAGGTCATCGGAGTGGTGGCCAGTGGGAGCCATAAATAGGGGATGAGATATATGTTGAGGAGTATAAGAGGGGTAAAAAGAAGAAGGAAATGGATTTCCAAATATATCTGGGGTTTGTCTGGTTTGGTGGATTTGCTGGGTTTGTAAAGATTGTAACTGGTGCTTGAGATTTTTCATTTCAGCATCTTTGGCAACAAAGGCTGAAGTGAACGCTTGGTTAGCGTAGACCATTTGAAGAAGTTCAGTGTGAAGACCTTGGATCTTTTGTTGCAGATCATGAATCAGAAGCTCAAGAGAGGAGAGCTTGCGATTTATAGTGGTCTCAAGAGAGTGTTGGGATAAGGCAATTCTTTGCAGAATCTTGTTATGTGCAAGGGCATTGGAGGATTGCCAATTTATAGCAGCTTCGGCAGCAACAACAGTGGTGGAAGATCCATCGGCATGGACTTCTGTAGTATCAGGGATCTTGTGCTGATGGGTGGTATGCTCATGGTCATCATGATAAGAAAGAGGTGGAAAGTCAACCTCAGACCAGGAGGATGAGGGGGAAAACATGTAGCAAGGGACTAGTTGTGGTAGATCTGGCAGAGGAGGCTTTTGTCTGGAAGCACAAGGGCTGAAAGGCGACTTACATGCTAGAAGAGGAGGCTTAGGCTGTGGTGGTTTTGGCTTGCCATACTCGACGTAATAGTCAAATTTGCCAGAGTGCTCTCCTAGGATGCCAACTGTGGAATCACCGTTGTCATACCGTTTTTGGAGGCGATGCTGAGAGGACTTCTTCTTACGAGGGGAGGGTTCATCATCTTCATCTAGATCGAGAAGACAATCAGAACAGTCACAAGCATAGAAATATTTATGGCCAGAGAGTGGATCTTGGAAGCAGTAAATGGGATCACCAGAAGGTTGGAATTTACTGATGGGGATCTGACTGGAAGAGCTGAGCATATTTATTTCGGGGAGCTTTGAGGAGAAAAGAGGCAGGGATGTAGAAGGAACACCAGGCTTGGGAAAAGTAATGGAAACAGTACCATCGGTTTTGGTGATGCAGGTCGGATTGCTAGAATGAACAGGTTGGGGCTGTTGGTGAATCTTTTCATAAGAGGTAACCCAAGAGTTGGGGAGAAGTTGGTATAACTCGTCTTTGGTTAATTGTTTAGGAATATGGGTACATGTGGCTTGGTGCTGGGTGTTTATATCCAGGAGGAGAGCATCTTGAGATGCATTGGAAGGGAGGCACATGTCCATTGCATGATTTTGCAATCGGTATGCCATTTGGTAGTGTAGAGTGGCTGCATATGTGGTTGGTACGGCAGAAGCACCATGGATCTGAACTTGGATCTGGAGAGCATTAAGGAGATGTGGATCTTTCAAGGGCATATTGAAATTGGGAAAAAAGGTGAAGACCACTGTTCCTGCATTTAAAGTCGTCTGAACAATTGCGATGCAGGCATGCTGATACTGCTGGAAGCGAGTATCAAGAAGGGCGATCCGAGAAGTGACAGGGAGTCCTTTGCGACCATGAAAGGAGAGAGCAATACGAACAACTCCAAAATGGAGGTGCGTGAATCCTTTCTGTTGCCATTAGGTGGGAAGCTCTGAAGGGAGTTCCATGGGGAACATTTGTTCAGTATTTGTGGCCGGGGCAAAGCATTGGTCAAAACGAGAGGCTTGAACATACTCTAAGACCGAGCTTGGTCTGGGTGTATGGAAAAGTTTAGTAACTTTGTTTACAGCATATCGAGGTTTGACAAAGGCAGTATATGGGTTAACCAGAGGGAGATCTGTAACAGGAACTTTACTGGATTCATCCAAATATTCATACTCATAGAGATATTCAACTTTAGAAGAAGAAGAGGGAAGAAGAGATCTGAAGGAATTTGATCGATAAGAACGAGAGCTTGAGCCAGAACTAGAAGATCTAGACATAGACATAAGTAAGGGAGATCTGGGTTCATCAATTATTCAGACATGCATATCGAAAATCCAGAAAATAGATAAATAAATATTTTCTCAATAATTCTTATCAAGAAGTGGTCTAGAGAGACTACGATCACCAATGGACCTGTGTCTTGCCTCGTAACACTCTTCAGGTTTTTGGTTAATAAATACTAAAAATACTGAGTCTACCAAGGAAGGTAACCCGAGCTAAAAGGCCCTCAGCCAACAAGCGCTCTGGGACTGTTATCCAGAATAAACTAAGTATGTAAGAGTAATAAAAACCATAGAAAACCAAAATTTCACAAAGAAATAGAAGAGAGTACTTCAAGAAATAAATTTTTTAGCAAAACTAGTTTTTGAGAACAATTGAAGAGAAGATAATATATATATATATATATATATCTTAGGGAAGAACGAATGCAGTCTGTATAAGAGAATCACCTAGAAAGGTTGAAAGTTAATTTTCCAGAATGCTTCGCATGCCCATTGGGAAGTAGTGGGTTCAACAAGACCATCTGTTTTGAGCTGAGAGAGCTCTTGGACAGCAAGTTGGTAATGATCTGGATTCATGCCATGATGAGTAGCTTTGGTAGGATTGAGATCTTCATTTTTCTTGAATGGGAGAGAAATGAAGAAATCTGGGTTTTGCCATAAAGGATGTGGGCATTTGGAGAGAAAATCATAATGGGATTCAGCACAGGAAGATTTGGTAATGGCAGCCTGGATAGAGGTGATCTCAAGAGGTAAGGTTTTAGTGTCAAGTTGGAATAGGTTGTGCTGGGTGGTCCAAGGGAGAAAGAAGTTTTTGTATTTCAGACCTTTTTGGAGCCAAGAATTATGAGAAAGCTTCTGAAGGATGTCGAAACCAATGAGGAGATCTTTGTTAGGAAGTTCAGAACCTAACACTCTGTGTTTAATTTGAACACCCGGGAACAATTGGATCAATATTGGTTTGCTCTGTAAAGTGATGGTAAATGCTTCTCCATTAGCAGCAGTGAAGGGGAAGTAGCAAGACTGCCAGTAAGATCTGGGCAATATGGTAGGATTCATGATGGTTGCGGAAGCTCCAGTATCAAAGAAAGCAATAACAGGTATGGGATGGGAGTATTTCTCTGGGAAAACTTTGATTTGGGCCAGTGGTTGGACAAGAAGGGTAGAGGAAATTGAGAACTCAAAAGAGAAAAGGTGTGGATAAAAATCTTATTCATCTGAGGTGGAGGTAGTCGAGGAGCTATCTTCAGAATCATAGGCATCAAGGGAGAAAGCAATGATAGTAGATGGAGAGGCTTCGTCGTCAAGGGCACCAACCCTTACAAAACAAAAGAAAAGGGCACCAACCCTTACAAAACAATCAAATGGGCACCAACCCAACGAGCCAAAGGGCTCCAACCCAATCAACAAGGGGCACCAACCCCAAATAAAAGAGATGAAAACTTACAGAGACCTACCACAACACAATTGCAGCTTATCCCCTTCGTCAGAACAACACAGCTACAGCAACAATAGCACCAGAAAACAACATAAATTTCAACCTTTGGCAAAATCTAGCAGCTACCCAGAACCAGCTTTCGTCTGAGAACTGGATGGAAAACAGCTTCAGAAACTGCAACCCGGTACGAAATTTCAGACAGTGCCTTCGGCAAGAACAACAACTTCAGGAGTAGCAGCAGCCGAATCAGGAACGCAGGAGCAGCAACAGCCGAATCAGGATCGCAGTAGAAGCTCCCAGGTTTGACGGACAGCAGGACCCCTTACTCAGACTTCAGGGTGTCGTTGACTCTTCGCAACCCAGACCCATCGACGAGCAAGACTTCGTCTGGACTGGATTCTCCACCGACCGACAAGCGAAACCGGCTGAAACGTCTAAAAACCAGAGAAAGGATCTTCGTCTGACGAAATCCACGGCCTCCGAAACAAAACTCAACTTCGTATGCACTGAAATAGCAACCGACGAAGGAAAAACCCGTCGCCTCAAAACTCAGTTGCGTCTGAAAACCGGCAAATCCAAGAACCACCGACAAGCAAATGCTTCGTCTGGACTGGAAATGCCGCAAACGACGAGCAAATGCTTCGTATGGACTGGAATCGCCGCAAATCGATGAGCGAACCACCTCAAAACAGTCTTATCTCAGCTTTCGTAAGAACCAACTTCGAACAAGGAAATCGCCTGACAAAAACCTCGTCCACCGATCCCATACTCAGACTTCAGGGAGATATGGAAATGAAGCACCTTCGACCAGGATTCTCTAAGAAGAAAAAAAGAAACTTTATGTATTGATGCAGAGATGAACGAAAGGTCAACACCCAAAGGACTATCAAATCTAAAATGACTCGAATACAACTCGGAATATGAATCTGAAATTAGTCCTAACTCGTAATGACTCAGTGGAAATCATAACATATAACTTGGTCAAACTGAGTTTGACCGAGTCAAAAATATTAACTCAATCCACTAACCCAACTCCCAAACACCCCTCATTTTAGAGAGAAGGGAGAGCTTCTCTCACAAGAATTCAGCTTTTTCCCTAACTGGGCCTTTTTGAATCAGTCATTGTTCATCATTCCTTCACAATTATAAGACTCATATGGAGAACAATATTATAAACCATAGTCCAAATCATTCTAACTGGACCTTTTATTTCTCTCAAACCTCACTTTCTTTCTAATTGAGACAAATTTCACTCGAATCATCATATAAGTTGAATCGGTGTTTGTTCATCATTCCTTCCCCATTATAAAACTCATATGGAGAACAATACTTTAAACCATAGTCCAAATCATTTTAACTCGACCTTTTATTTCTCTCCAACCTCATTTTCTTTCTAAGTGAGACAGATTTTACTCGAATCATCATATAAGTTGAATCGGTGTTTGTTCATCATTCCTTGCCCATTATAAGACATATATGGAGAACAATACTATAAACCATAGTCCAAATCATTCTAACTGGACCTTTTCTTTCTCCCCAAGCTCCTTTTCTTTCTAAGTGAGACAGATTTCACTCGAATCATCATATAAGTTGAATCGGTCATTGTTCATCATTCCTTCACCATTATAAGACTCATATGGAGAACAATACTATAAACCATAGTCCAAATCATTCAAACTTGACATTTTCTTTGTCTCCAACCTCAATGTTTTTCTAAGTGAGACAGATTTCACTCGAATCATCATATAAGTTGAATCGGTGTTTGTTCATAATTCCTTCCCCATTATAAGACTCATATGGAGAACAATACTATAAACCATAGTCTAAATCATTCTAAATGGACCTTTTCTTTCTCCCCTAGCTCATTTTCTTTCTAAGTGAGAAAGATTTCACTCGAATCGTCATATATGTTGAAACGGTCTTTGGTCATTATTCATTCACCATTATAAGACTCATATGGTGAACAATACTATAAACCATAGCCCAAATCATTCTAACTGGACCTTTTCTTTCTCTCCAACCTCACTTTCTTTATTAGTGAGACAGATTTCACTCGAATCATCATATAAGTTGAATCGGTGTTTGTTCATAATTCCTTCCCCATTATAAGACTCATTTGGAGAACAATACTATAAACCATAGTCCAAATCATTCTAACTAGACCTTTTCTATCTCTCCAAGCTCCTTTTCTTTCTAAGTTGGACGAATTTCACTCGAATCGTCATAGAAGTTGAAACTACCTTTTTGTTTCAGTAAGGACATAAGGGGATGAGTGACTTACGCTAAGGTCGGGATAAACCTTCTAAGATATGAGATCTTTCCCATAAAAGATTTTAACAACTTGCGGGTTATAGGTGGTGCCATCTCCAGCACTGCTTCGGCTTTTGTTGGGTCCAAATCTATTATGTGTCGATGTACAACATACCCTAGAAATTTTCCTTCGGGTACCCCAAAAGCACATTTCAATGGATTCATTTTTAAGTTATACTCTCGGAACCTTTGTAATACTTTCCTTAAATCACCCTCGTGATCTTGGATTGCTCTGGACTTGACCACCAAATCATCGACGTGATCCTCAACTGTTTTATGCATCATATTGTGAAAAATGGTTGTCATAGCTCTTTGATATGTGGTTCCAGCCTTTTTAAGTCCGAAAGACATTACAGTATAATGGAAATTTTCCATTGGAATGCGAAAAGTAGTTTTTAGCATCCTCTGGTGCCATTTTTATCTGATTGTAACCACTGAATCCATCCATTAACGAAAAAATCTCATGTCCCATAGTTGTATCTACCATAGTGTCGATGTTAGGTAGAGAAAAATCATCTTTTGGGCAGGCCTTATTAAGGTCGCGGTAGTCCACATAGACTTGAATATGCCCGCTCTTCTTTTTCACAGGTACAATATTCGCGAGCCATGTCGGGTGTTGAGTAGGCTTGATGAATTATGCTTTTAACAACTTTTCCACTTCTGCCTTAATCTGTATCTCCAGATCTGGGTGAAATACTCGTAGTCGCTGCTTCTTTGGTTATTGAGATGTTGACTGACTAGCCCAGTACTTAACCCCGACATCTAACCATAATCCCAAGCTAAAACATCATGATATTCTTTATGCAGATTTAGCAAAGATCACGATAAGATGCTGCTTATGAAGGTTGGTCTCGGTGTTGTTCTGACTCCTATATCAACCTCGCGTAAACCATGTTCTTGTCACAGATTCAACTTTGATGTCCCTGGGTCAGTGCCAATTGTGCAGGCTTCTGACCCCCCAATCCCGTCATAATTTATATACCACACTCCCATTAGGCATTTTGACTCGCGACCAACTCACCTCCTTTGCCCGTCTTTTGAGTGAAACTTCAGCTTCCAGATTCTCCCATTTTGGTAATGGGGTAGCAGACACCGCGCCCAAATTCATCTTCATACTCTGAGAAATGAACTGCATCTGCGAAGTGAGATTAAGAGTCGCATAAAGGGCCCTTTGAGATTATTCCCTCTCCCCAATTATCTTTTATCACTTGATGATAAGATGATGGCACTACACCATATGCATGCAACCACGGACTTCCTAGTAGCAATTGATACGAAGGTTCTCCCTTAATAATATGAAACTTTGTTGGGGCTCTGATTTTCCCAACCTTAAGATCCAACGTTGCGAATCCCATAGTGGCTTGTTGGTCCCTGTTAAAATCAGTAAATGAAATTGTATGAGTCACAATTTTACTTTCAGGAAATTTTATCATTCGCAAGGTTGCAAGTGGAACTATATTAACAGATGTTCCTCCGTCTAGAAAGGTCCGTTTCATTTCACGGCCATTAACAATAGCAGGTATGTAAAGGGGCCTATTGTGAGGAAATAAAACTTGTCTGTCAGCTTCTAAGAACATGATCTCGCCTGTGGATTTCCCTTATTGTGGTATCATGATGGTGTGATTGAGGGCAACAATTGTTTGCTCTTTCAAAAATTCCCTCAGATGCTCTTATATTGGAAGTTCATTGAAGAAGACTTCAAATTTAGCAGTATCAACTATTTTGCGAATAAGAGCCATTCACACTTGCCCATGCTCACCATTTCTTCAGTGTGATCGTAAGCACTCACTACTGCCATATGTGCAAGAAAAGGTTCATTAGCTACATTTTTCGCGACATCTAAGGCTCCTGATGCTATTTTCTTGTGCACTATTATGGGAAATGCCCAACACCCACTCAAAGAATGCCAGATGGACATGTGATAAGGACAGTAGTTACTTCTCATTTTCTCATCCCTCATTGGCATCCTCCGCACCGGAGGCAGTGATATAATCTCATTAGTGATCCACTGATTAAGCAAAGCAATCGTTTCCTTTTCACCAATTAGGTTCTTATGAACAACATAATGAAATGAACTCCAAAATAATAGAATAGTAATACAGTCATCCAGCCAGCCCTCCAAAATAATACAACTCGAAGATGCAAAGTAAACTAAAATAATGAAATGAACTAGAATAAAAGGCTAAAGGGAAGCATAGCTCAATCCTCATCCACTGTCGGTGCCTTTCCTGAATTGTTTTATAAAAAACGGGATGAGCAACTTAGCTCAGTAGGGAAGCGCTATCAACTTCAACCCCCGACCATACAAGATATGATAACCCACCCCATGGAGCATGCTACTATCCTAGGCAAGTCAATTATCCCACACGGCACTCACGCCGATCCAGGACCCCAATAACACCCCACAATCAACCCCGCAACAATCATGTAGCATGAAATAAGTCTCTAAGGCAAACTTCACGTCAATATATGAAAAAAGGGAAGCATAGCAAGTTCGAAAACCCAAATGCTATCTTTGTCAGACGCTAGCATCTTAGCCACAATTTCTATCATGTGTAGTTATTTTAGTCATGGGGAACGTTATTGTATTGACGATGTTTAACTCTCTACTTTTATTAAGGCTTGTATGGATGTTCATTTAAAGCGTCTTGAGCCGCCAAAAGTGTTGTAGACCGGGTGGATCCGGATTCTTGGATTAATGCTCGTTAGAGATGTAGCCATTTATCGCTCCGTTCGGCACCCAATGCGTTGCTTGCTTTTCCATTTTTCCTTATTATTGTCGGTCTGAGTTCTTATAGCATTACAGACCATATCGCCCGTGTTGGCCTTTGCTCGAGGCATTCCAGGTGTCAACAATGGTAGTTTGGGGGTCACTCGGGAGGTTAGCAAGGAACAATGCCATGTCCCGAAGTTGTTACTCACCTAGTTCCGGGCCAGGTAGATCGAACCCATTTTGGTGAGATCGTTTTGTTTGGGTCAACCCTTTAGTATTTTCAATATATTTTGGACAACGGGATGAGTGTTTGGATGATTATAATCATGTGGATAGCTAATTTATTGAGGATCAATTAGACTCAGGACTCGTTCAAAACGGATCTTATTTGATCAACTTGTTACCGTTTGACTGGGATGTCTTTCAGTTGGGATTCATTGAGGTCTTTGTATTTTTTTTCCAACTTTCATATCCGTTTCTCATTCCTATGTCAACCTCGGGTTTCATGGATTTCGGAGTCTATGCATCTCGGGGCATGACAAAGTTTCTATTTATTTCTTTTCCTATTCTTATTTGATTTAGGATTTTGTTATTTAAGGTTTTCTTAGTCATATTTATAGGTGTTAATGTAATAGTCAATGATTCATTCTTCACTTTTATATAACAAAAAATTGAGAGTTTCTCTCAATCTCTTCTCGTGGATTCGAGTGTTTTAAAGAACACGGTGTCATTCTTATTTATCATTCTTGCTTTTATTGATCGATAGCGTCAAAAGTCAATGACTCGTTCTAGAAAGGAGATATAAGTAGAATAACCAATTAAAATCATACAAATTGTCACCAAAGGAAATCATAAAATTTTACCAACAAAAAAGGAAAATGAAACCATAGTTTCCAAGTAATAAGAGCAAATGATTCCAAAATTATAAAGATAGTAGAACCTACCTTCAATAATGTCAGCAAGAATTAGACACCCAGATCTTGGAAAGTATTGGTAAGTGCATCTGGAAACTATTGGCAAGTGCATCGTCAGAGTAGGTTTTTTCTCCTTCAGTTTTTCCTAGAAAAAATAAAACTTCTCAGATGAAAATTTCGGTAGCCTGTCATCTCCACAACAAAAAGAACATGAAAATTTCAAAATGAATAAAAAATACATATCAAATATATAGAATATATGGAATCAAATTAAACTATTCAACCGCCCAACTATACCGGATCAGATATTTAACGGTTCGACCCAAACACTTAAGCTATTAAGTGGGACATATGCCCTCTAACATGCTCCCGCATTCGAATTCGTAATATCCTCATTGTGTTCAGACCATCCTACCTAGAAAACTTTGGAATATTAAGTTTCAAGAAGCCACAGAAAGATCGTTCAGCTCTAGTCCCCGCATCCTCAACTTTTGCTCCTTACACAACTTGGGCCAAAGCGGTCAACAAATCATGCACTAATTGAGCAACATTAATGATAGGAACTGTCGTTGCACTCTCTCTATACCCCCAAGAACTCGCTCACCGTCCCTCAGACGCTTACGTCGTGGTGGCATGGTCCTAAAAGTGATAATAAAGATGATTAAGAAACAAAGGTTTCAAAACTAATTTTATGTCACTGGACTTCAATTTCAACCTACACAAAAACATAGAATGCACAGATAACTAGAACACAACCTCCAAGGTCAATAAGATGATAAAAGATTGCCACACAAAACCGACAACAAGAAACGACGTAATAACGTCAAAACACGACACGAAAGGGGACATAAAAAGAAGAAGGCCAACGTTCTACTTGAAGACGTGCTGCAACAACACACGGGCTCAACACCCAACGTCAACCAGAGAAACATCCGTCACACGCGGAAAACTCAAGAGGGTCGACATAATCAAGAAATGGACAAGTCGCGTAGAATTGATACAAGGCAAGACCTAAACGTAAAACATCCCACCCGAGTACACGAACACTAAAGGGTAAACCCACTAACTTCAGTAATCCCTTAGATAATGGAACCTAAAGCTCTGATACAAAGTTGTCACGCCCCGAAATCCATAGGATAAAATAATTAACTAAGGACTGGGGTAGATGGCACGGTAACGTTGCCACCCCTCCAAGCCGCCAAACATATCTACAGTCCAAAATATAAATACATTGCCAACCCGGGAATAGATACATGACATGAATGCTAAGTGTCAATAGAATAATAATAGTCATCCAGCCAGCCCTCCAAAATATTACAACTCGAAGATGCAAAGTAAACTAAAATAACGAAATGAACTAGAATAAAAGGATAAAGGGAATGACATTCGAAGTCAGCCATCGTAGCTCAATCCTCGTCCGCCGTCGGTGCCTTTCCTGAAAAGTTTTATAAACAATGAGGTGAGCAACTTAGCTCAGTAGGGAAGCGCTATCAACCTCCACCCCCGACCGTACAAGACATGTTAACCCACCCCATGGTGCATGTTATTATCCTAGGTCAAGTCAGTTGTCCCACACGGCACTCACGCCGATCCGGGACCCCAAGAACACCTCACAAGCAACCCCACTACAATCATGTAGCATGAAATAAGTCTCTAAGGCCAACTCCACGACAATATATGAAAAAAGGGAAGCATAGCATGTCCGAAAACCTAAACGCTATCTTTGTTAGTCGCTAGCATGTTAGCCACAATTTCAGTCATGTATAGTTCTTTTCGGCGTCGGGCGCGTTATTGTATTGACGATGTTTAACTCTCTAATTTTATTAAGGCTTGTATGGATGTTCATTTATAGCATCTTGAGCCACCAAAAATGGTGTCGACTGGGTGGATTTGAATTCTTGGGTTAATGCTCGTGAGAGGTAAAGTCATTTGTTGCTCGGTTCGGTACCTGATGCGTTGCTTACTATTCCATTTTTCCTTATTATTGTCAGTCTGACTTCTTGTAGCATTACAGACCTTGTCGCCAGTGTTAGCCTTTGTCAGAGGCATTCCAGGTGTCAACTTGGGGGTCATTCGGGAGGTTAGAAAGGAAAAATCCCATGTTTTTGTACTGCCCAAAATTGTTTCTAACCTAGTGGGATCGATCCCATTCTGGATCCTTTCAGATCAACAACTTCCCTTTTGTTCTGGGCCAGGGAGATCGATCCCATTTTGGTGAGATCGTTCTGTTTGGATCAACCCTTTGACTTTTCTTTCGTTTTTATCACCCCTTTAGTGGTTTAAGCATATCTTAGACTATGGGATGAGTGTTTGGGTGATTTTAATCGTATGGATACCTAATTTATTGAGGATAACTTAGACTTGGGACTCGTTCAAAATGAATCTTATTTGATCGAGTTGTTATTGTTTAACTGGGATGTCTTTTAGTTGGGATTCATTGAGGTCTTTGTATTTTCTTTCCCACTTTCATACTCGTTTCTCATTCCTACATCAACCTCGGGTTTCATGGATTTTGATTTCGGAGTCTATACATCTCGGGGCGTCACAAAGTTTCTATTTATTTCTTTTCCAATTCTTATTTGGTTTAGGATTTTGTTATTTAAGATTTGCTTAGTCCTATTTATAGGTGCTAATGTAATAGTCTATGATTCATTCTTAACATTTATACAACAAAAAATTGAGAGTTTATCTCAATCTTATCTAGTGGATTCGAGTGTTTTAATGAATACGATGTGAATCTTATTTATCATTCTTGCTTTTATTGATCCGAATTGTGAAAAGTCAATAACTCCTTCAAGAAAGGAGATACAAGTATAATAACCAATTAAAATCATAAAAATTGTCACCAAGGGAAATCGTAAAATTTTACCAACAAAAAAGGAAAACGAAATAATAGTTTCAAAGTAATAAGAGCAAAGGATTCCAAAATTAAAAGGCTAGTAGAACCTACCTTCAATAATGTCAGCAATAATTAGACACATAGATCTTGAAAAGTATTGGTAAGTGCGTCGTTAGAGTAAGTTTTTTCTCCTTCAGTTTTTCCTAGAAAAAATAAAACTTCTTAGATGAAAATTTCGGTAGCCTATCATCTCCACAACAAAAAGAACATGAAAATATCCAAATGAAGCAAAAATACAGGTCAAATATATAGAATACATGGTATCATATAAAATTATTCAACTGGCCTACTATACCGGATCTAATATTTAACGGTTCCACCCAAACGCTTAAGCTATTAGGGGGGACAAATGCCCTCTAGCATACTCCCACATTCGAATTCGTAATATCCATATGTTCGGACCATCCTACGAAGAAAACTTTGGAATATTAAGTTTCAAGAAGCATTGGGAAGATCATTCAGCTCTAGTCCCCGTGTCCTAAACTTGTGCTCCTTACGCAGCTTACGCCAAAGCGGATGCTAAATCATGCAATAACTGAGCAACATTAACGACCAGAATTGCCGCTGCACTCCCTCTATACCCCAAGAACTCGCTCACTGTCCCTTGGACACAACCATCGTGGTGGCATGGTCCTAAAAGTGATAATAAAGATGATTAAGAAACAAGGATTTCGAAACTAACTTTTTATCCCTGGGACTTCAATGCCAACCTACACAAAAACATAGACCGCGCAGAATAACTAGAACACAACCTTCAAGGTCAATAAAATGATAAACCTTCGCCACATAAAAGCGACAAGAAGAAATGACGTAATAACATCAAAACACGATACGGAAGGGGACATAAAAAGAAGAAGGTCATTGTTCTACTCGAAGACGTGCCGCAACAACACACAGGCTCAATACCCAACGTTAACTGGAAAAACACCTGTCACACACGGACAACTCAAGAGGGTCGACACAATCAAGTAATGGACAAGTCGCGCATAAGTGATACAAGGAAAAAGTTAACCGTAAAACATCCTTCCGGGTACACGAAAACCACAGGGTAAACCCCCTAACTCCCGTCATCCCTAAGACAATGAAACAACTCTGACAAAGTTGTCATGCCCCGAAATCCCTAAGACTTCCAAAACCGAAGCCCAGGAACCTCCAGGTGCGACTTGGCGGAAAACTAAAAATTTTGACGGTCCCGATTGTATTGGAAACAATTTTGTGGAAAAATAACCTGATAAAACAGATGAATAAATGAAAAGAGAAGTATAAAAGCCATCTGGCAAATCTAACAAAAAATCGGTAGAGTTCCTTTTGTAAATGGAACCTCCCGGTGGATAAGGTCCACTACTAAACATCCTGTATAGGCACAAATACTAATATA
This sequence comes from Cornus suecica, assembly GCA_963922005.1. NCBI lineage: Eukaryota > Viridiplantae > Streptophyta > Magnoliopsida > Cornales > Cornaceae > Cornus > Cornus suecica. The sequence goes on along the minus strand of OY998246.1, from coordinate 41,631,748 downwards.
ATCCAACCATATCAAAATAATTAACTAAGGACCGGGGTAGACGAAGTGGTTACGCTGCCACACCTCTATGCCCCCCAACATATCTACAGTCCAAAATATAAATACAGTGCCAACCCGACAATAAATAGATGACATGCACGTTCACTGCCAATAGAATAGTAATACAGTCATCCAACCAGCCCTCTAAAATAATACAACTCGAAGATGCAAAGTAAACTAAAATAACGAACTGAACTAGAATAAAAGGCTAAAGGGAAGGACATTTGAAGTCAACCATCGTAGTTCAATCCTCGTCCTCCATTGGTGTCTTTCATGGAAATTTTTATAAACAACGAGGTGAGTAACTTAGCTTAGTAGGGAAGCGCTATCAACCTCCACCCCCAATTGTACAAGACATGTTAACCCACTCCATAGTTCATGCTACTATCCTAGGTCAAGTCAGTTGTCCCACACGGCACTCACGCCGATCCGGGACCCCAAGAACACCCACCCCACAAGAAACCCCGCAACAATCTTGTAGCATGAAATAAGTCTCTAAGACAAACTCGGCGACAATATATGAAAAAAATGGAAGCATAGCAAGTCCGAAAACCCAAATGCTATCTTTGTCAGACGCTAGCATGTTAGCCACAATTCCGGTCATGTATAGTTATTTTTGGTGTCGGGCCCGGTATTGTGTTGACAATGTTTAACTCTCTACTTTTATTAAGGCTTGTATGGATGTTCATTTATAGCGTCTGGAGCTGCCCATAGTTATTAATGGCTCAAGGCGCACTATGGCGCTAGATGTCCTCTGGAGCCTAGGCGTGAGACACTAGGCCAGGTGCATACATAGTTGTTAAAAGCCCGTCGGGCGCGTGCCTCGGGCGACGGGTGCATCAAGGTTCACCATCAGCGCCTGGGATATGCCTAGGCGAGGCTAATTTTCATAGGCGCTAGCCTGTTTGGGTCAGGTGCATGTTCCAAGGCATAATTAAGGTGCGCCTTATAGAAAACAACTTTCAAAAGTTCATAAATAGTTGTACTTGCCTATTTAGTCTCATATATTGGTGGGCCATGTCTATCTGATTGGCTACTTACTTTCTTTTCAAACTCTTTTCAGTTTGAGAACTTTGACTTTTATTCTTCTTTTAGTGGATTGTGAGACCCAAAGTCCTTATGATATACAATATATATTAAGTTACTAAAATACAGAATCTTGTTTGAATGAGAAGTTTTGCTTTGGTATTCCCATCACGTGATAACTTTTCTTTATGTTCAATAATTTAATTTTTTGGATTGTGGGGCCCAAAATTTTATTTATTTTGTGGTATATCATCTTTTACAAGATCTTTTGTATACAAAACTCTATTCATATCCCAATAATTTATATATTGTATAATATCTCTCTATATACAAAATGTCTATTCATATTCTATTGTTCTTCTGAGGCAAAGGAATGTTGGCTTGAGGCCACCTCATATTCAAACTCTCCATCAAGCTTTCTTCGAGAACTAGGTACCTCTCTTCTCTTGTTCTTCATATATATATTTGTCTCTCTCCGTGTCTTTTTCATTTCTTTGTTCTGTAGATTTTTTCACTCTTCATTCTCTAAATAAAAAAAGTTTTTCATTCTCCTCCTCTATTCTCTGTAAATTATTTTTCTTCTTAATCTTCTTTTTTTTCTGTTTCTTATTAATATTCTTACATTTTTTTTTCTTCCTTATTTTCTTCTACTTCTCCATTCTCTGCCATAATTTCTTTATCTTTTAATTATTTTTTATTCTTATTCTTCATTTTGTTTCATTATTTGTTTGGTTATCCATCTCTTTTTTTTTAGATGTCTTTCTCTTACTCCATTTTGTCTCTTAGTTTACCAATGTTAAGACTAAAATCATAATCCAATTCTAATATGCTTGTATTGTTCAATTGTTGTGAGAACATATCAAAGAGTTTCTACTTTTGCTGTGTAGTTGTGCAAATTCATGCATGTAGCAGCAGAATGTTAGCTTAACCCTATTCAACACTATTTTTATGTGTGATTTTTGTTCTTAAAATCTGATTTTTAGCAATGTAGTTGTATTTCATTATAAAATATTTATTTTGTGTGTGTTATTCACTATGGTTTGCAGTTACACTTTGCACTATTAGATATGCCTAGTGAATGTGTAAGAAAGGATCCGGTATGGAATTACGTCCATTTGGAAAATCCAAAAGATACGAATGCACTTACTTGTAACTTTTATGCAAAGGTTACAAAAGGAGGTGTTTATCGGGCTAAGCAACACTTGAGTAAGTGGTGGAGCTAGTGCTAGTCTCAATTCATCAAAGAGACCAAAGCAAAAAGGACCAATTGATTTATATTTCACTCGTAAACCAAAAATTGTGGTACAATGAAGAAAGGAAGGAAAGGGAAAACAAACACCTATTAACGAAGCATGCAAGAAAGAATTAAGGGACGAGCATGTGCTGCTTTTGCAAGGTGGATGTATGATGCAGGAATTGCATTCAATGTTGTTAAATATGATGGCTTTGTTGAGGTGGTTGAATCATTTTGACAATATGGTCCCGGTATGAAACATCCTAGTTATCATGAGATAAGAGTTCCTTATCTTAAAAAGGAATTGGAAAATACCAAAAATTCAATGAGTGACCATAGAAATGAGTGGTCAAAATATAGATGTTCACTAATGGCGGACAGGTGGAAGGACAAGAGGGAAAAAACTTTAGTTAATTTCTTGGTAAATAGTCCAAGGGGAACCATGTTTATTGAATCGGTGGATACTTCTTCTTATTCGAAGGATGGCAAGAGTGAGAATGTCCAATAGTAGATATTACAATCATTATAATGATATTATTTCAAGAATTTTAAATTACTCAATTTCTTGGATATAATTTTGTTTTCTTATTTTTATTTTATTTATTTTTTAATAGGGAAGATGTTGGAGGCTCTCTACCCACATTTGTATTGGACACCATGTGCGGTTCATTGCTTAGATTTGATCTTGGAAGACATTGGAAAGATACCAACTATTTCTCAAACATTGAAGAGGGCAATGGAATTCAATAGTTATGTTTATTTGCGCCCAAAGTTGGTGAACATTATGAAGCGCTTTACTCATAAAAGGGAGTTGCTTAGACCGGCTAAGACTCGATTTGCTACTTGTTTCATTACATTGTCAAGTATTCACAAGCAAAAGAATAACTTGAGAAAGATGTTTACTTCGGAAGAATGGAGTCGTAGTAAATGGGCTAAAGAGGAAACCGGGAAAAGAGTAGCTTCTTATATTTTGATGCCTTCTTTTTGGAACATTGTCTTTAGCCTTAAGGTTTCCGGTCCTCTTGTTGGTGTTTTGAGATTAGTTGATGGTGAGAGAAAGCCTCCCATGGGATACATTTATAAGGCTATGGATAGGGCCAAGGAATCCATTGCAAAATCATTTTGGAGAAAGAGAAGAGAAGTACAAGGAAATTTTAAAAATCATTAACAAGAGGTGGGAAGTTCAATTGCATCGCCCTTTACATGCGGTGGGTTATTATTTGAACCCACAATTCTTTTATTCAAATCCAAATATTGATGATGTAGAGATTGCAAATGGTTTGTATGATTGTATAGCAAGATTGGTCCTGGACACCAAAGAGCAAGACAAAATTACCGAGGAGTTGTTCTCTTATACTAAATTAGAGGGCCTCTTTGGTAGCGTCTTTGCTATTAGATAGAGAACCACAAAGGCACCAGGTAAACTATTTTTAATTAATATTTTATTTACTAATTTCTTAAGTTATTGAACTTATCCAAAAATATATATATATGGATAGTAAAGTCAAACTAGTTAATTCAACAGTGAAGCTAAACATATCATTTACCAATTTTTTAATAGATGCATGGGAACAATATGGCAAGTCGACAAAACATCTCCAAAAGTTTGCCATGAAGGTTCTAAACCTCACTTGTAGTGCTTCCGGTTGTGAGCGCAATTGGAGTGTGTTTGAACATGCAAGTATCTATAATTAGGTTAGTTAATTTTGTTATTGAATATTAAATTCTTAGTTTTTATTCTTACTAGTTAAAGATGAATTTATTGTAGATTCATAGCAAGAAAAGAAGTAGGCTTGATCAAAGAACTTTGAATGATTTAGTGTTCATCAAATACAATAGGGCACTAAGGTGACGATATGATTCACGTGATGCTCTTGATCCTATTATGCTCGATGACATTGATGCAAGTAATGAGTGGTTAACAGGAAGGATGGATGATGATCCTGAAGCACAAGATGATCTAGTATTTAATGATGATTCATTCACATAGGGTGATGTTGTTACTGCTACTGGTATTGGAGAGGGTAGAAAGGAACGGTCTAGATCAAGAGCTAATTTGCATCCAACAACAAAGGATGTAGGAAGCTCCAATTCAAGTCGAGTTCAAGTTGTGGATGTTGACGAGGATGAGGCAGATGAGAAAGAAAAAGATCCTGAGAAGTACGAATCTTTTAAGTGATGATCAAGATATGTTTGTTGATTATGAGGATGAAATTTAGGTCATTTGGTATTGTCTTTTTAGGAATCATTATATATTTTTTCAGATTTTATTTCATTAAACTTATTCATCTATCTATTGAACTTGGTATTTGGTTTAGTTGAATTTTATTATCTTTGTGGTATTGTGTTGACTAGATTATGGAATTAAGTAATTTACAAGGCATTTTTGTATCTTTTTTAGTGTTTTCTTTTTCTTTTTCTTCAACTTGCGCCTTGCTTCAGTCAGGCTCGCGCCTCGCCTTGCACCTTGCGCTTCAGGCTCCAAGAGGCCTTAGCACCTTAATGCGCCTTGAGCCTTTAACAACTATGGGCACGTGCCTGAGTGAAGTGAGGCGCACAATGGAAAATATAATGAAAAAATAAAATTATTCCTAAAGCATTCATACTTCATAATTAAGGCGCAACTGTAGGCAAAGGCGCTCTTGCCCACACTTGAGGCACAAGTCTTGAGCCTCCATGAGGCTGGAGCTTAGGCGCACGCCTAGGTGCGCCTTTAACAACACTGGAGACTCCAAAAGTGGTGTCGACCGGGTGGATCCAGATTCTTGGGTTAATGCTCGTTAGAGGTGTAGTCATTTGCCGCTCGGTTCCGTACCCGATACGTTGCTTGCTTTTCCATTTTCCCTAATTATTGTCAGTCTGAGTTCTTGTAGCATTACAGACCTAGTCACCGGTGTTGGTCTTTTCCAAGGCGTTCCAGGTGTCAATAGGGGTTGTTTAGGGGTCACTTGGGAGGTTAGAAAGGAACAATCTCATGTTTTGTATTGCCCGAAGTTGTTCTGATCCAGTGGGATCAATCACATTCTGGATCCATTCAATTCAACAACTTCCCTTTTGTTTTGGGCCAGGAAGATCGATACCATTTTGATGAGGTCGTTCTATTTGGGTCGACCCTTTTACTTTTCGTTCGTTTTTAGCACCCATTTAGTGTTTTGAGCATATCTTGGACTACGATATGAGTGTTTGGGTGATTTTAATCGTGTGGATAGCTAATTTATTGAGGATGACTTAGACTCGGGACTCGTTTAAAACGAATCTTATTTAATCGAGTTGTTACCGTTTACTGGGATTCCTTCCAGATAGGTCTTTGTATTTTCTTTCCAACTTTCATATCCGTTTCTCACTCCTACGTCAACCTCAAGGTTCATGGATTTCAATTTCAAAGTCTATGCATCTCGGAGTGTGACAGTTTCTATTTATTTATTTTCCTATTCTTATTTGGTTTAGGATTTTGTTATGTAAGGTTTGCTTAGTCCTATTTATAAGTGGTAATGCAATAGTCTATGATTCATCCTTCACTTTTATATAACAAAAAATTGAGAGTTTCTCTCAATCTCTTCTCGTGGATTAGAGTGTTTTAAAGAATACGGTGTAATAATTATTTGTCATTCTTGCTTTTATTGATCCGCATCGTCAAAAGTCAATGACTCCTTCTAGAAAGGAGATATAAGTAGAATAACCAATTAAAATCATACAAATTGTCACCAAGGGAAATCATAAAATTTTGCCAAAAAAAAAGGAAAAAGAAATAATAGTTTCCAAGTATTCAACGCAATGGATTCCAAAATTTAAGGATAGTAGAACCTACCTTCAATAATGTCAGCAAGAATTAGACACCCAGATGTTGGAAAGTATTGGTAAGTGCATCATCAAAGTAGGATTTTCACCTTCAGTTTTTTATAGAAAAAAAAACTTCTCAGATGAAAATTTCGGTAGCCTATCACCTCCACAACAAAAAGAACACGAATTTTTTTCAAATGAAGCAAAAATACAGTTCAAATATAAAGAATACATGGTATCATATTAATCTATTCAACTGCCCAACTATACCGGATCTAATATTTAACGATTCCACCCAAACGCTTAAGATATTAGGTGGGACAAATGTCCTCTAACATGCTCCCGCATTCGAATTCGTAATATACTCATGCTCGGACCATCCTACCAAGAAAACTTTAGAATATTAAGTTTTAAGAAGCCACAAAAAGATCGTTCAACTCTAGTCCCCACGTCCTCAACTTGTGCTCCTTGCACAAATTGGGCCAAAGCGGCTGCCAAATCACGCACTAACTGAGCAACATTAATGACTGGAACTGTCGTTGCACTCCCTCTATACCCCCAAGAACTCGCTTACCATCCCTTGGACGCTCACATCATGGTGGCATGGTCCTAAAAGTGATAATAAAGATGATTAAGAAACAAGGATTTCAAAACTAACTTTACGTCACTGGGACTTCAATGCCAACCTGCACAAAACATAGAACACACAAAATAACTAGAACACAACCTTCAAGGTCAATAAGATGATAAACGTTCGCCACACAAAAGTGACAAGAAGAAATGACGAAATAACGTCAAAACACGACACGGAAGGGGACATAAAAAGAAGAAGGCCACTGTTTTACTCGAAGATGAGCCGCAACAACACACAGGCTAAACACCCAACGTCAACCAGAGAAACACTCGTCACACACGGACAACTCAAGAGGGTCGCAGCTTCTCTTCTCAAGTTTGGTCTTCGGTTGCAATTGATAATGGTTTGAGGCAAGTTGGGAAGAAGTGGGTGGATATGGTAAATTGGTGCAATGTCCACTGTACAAATAATACTTTAAAGGCATGTGTTACCAAACTATCATTGGCTGCTAGTGTTTACATTTTATGGAGGGAAAGGAATCTCAGGCTGTTTGCTGGAGAGTTTAAAAAGGAGGATCAACTTGTTAAGGAGATAAATTCTACTGTCAAATTTAGATTGTATCACTTGTTGGATATTCAAAATGGAGATAGAGTTTCTAGCAATGGGTGAGGGGATTATTTTTTGCTCAGTTTTCCTGGAATTTATGTTCAGGATTTCTGTCTGGATGAGTGGTAGAGAGCATGTTTCAGTGTTGTTGGGGGTATGGTTCAGGAGTTGGTTCAGAATGCGGGGGAGGTGGTTTATGATAAAAATTTAAAATGTTGCATTATCTTTTGATCCATTTGCTTACCTTGTGCAGATTTATAAGTTGGTAGCTGAGGTTCACGGGGTTCGGATGGCTATAAAGTCCCTCGCGGATGGCTACTACAGTATTCGGTCGTTGTTCAGTGCTTCAGTGCAGTTTGTAAACTGCAGTTTTGTGACGGCCAGCAATGCAGTGTATCGGTGCAGATTTACCAGTGTTGAAATACAGTTTTTCAGTGCTGATTTCAGTGTTTCAGTACTGAAATGCAGTTTTGCCAGAGCTGAAATGCAGTATTTTCAGTGTTTCAGTGCTGAAATGCAGTTTTTTCAGTGCAGATTTCAATATTTCAGTGCTGAAAATGGTCATTTTTCAGTGTTTCAGGACTATTTTATAGTGCAGTTTTGTGATGGCAGACTCTTATCAGTGCTCTTGGCTATTTGACAAGGATGCTCTTCAATTTATGGACACGGTTCTAATGATGGAAAATGATGGATCAAATGCTCTGCTATTTGTTTCATTTATCTTGATTATGTTCATATGTGGGGATTTCAAGGCTCATATTAAGCTTTACAAATTGGTGGCTGAAACTCACGGGGTTAGGATGACTATAAAGACCCTCACAGTGATAGGAATTAATTTTTGTAATCTGATGAAGATTATGTATATTTTATGTGTAGTGAGGTGTTCTAGAGATTTGTTAAACATTGGTTGCTTTAGTCTTATGTATTATTATCAGACTTGTTTTTTTGTTGTCAGGGTTATGGTGATTTTCTTGTATTGTCCCCTGTGTTTAGAATTAAGCTTAACTCTTTGGTGGGTTTGGGGGTTCCACCCTTGGGGTATGCCCCAAGTATTTTGTAGGCTTCTAGCCACTTTTTAATTTTTCTATAAAATTGACTTACCTTTCAAAAAAAAAAAAAAAACTCAAGAGGGTCGACACAATCAAGTAATGGACAAGTCACGTAGAAGTGATACAAGGCAAAAGCTAACCAAAAAACATCCCACCCGGGTACACGAAAACCATAGGGTAAACCCACTAACTCCCGTCATCCCTAAGACAATGAAATAGCTCTGATACAAAGTTGTCATGCCCTGAAATCGCTAGAACTTCCAAAATCAAAGCCAAGGAACATCCGGGTGCGACTTCACGAAAAAACTTCCGCTAGAAATTTCAATAGTCCCGATTGTACTGGAAACAATTTTGCGGAAAAATATCCTAATAAAAATGATGAATAAACCAAAAGAGAAGTATAAAAGCAACCTAGCAAATCTAACAAAAATCCGGCAAAGTTTCGTTTGTAAATGGAACCCCCCGGTGGATAAGGTCCACTCCTAAACATCCTGTATAGGTACAAATACAAATATAATCCAGCCATATCAAAATAATTAAGACGGCACGGTAACGCTACCACCCCTCCAAGACCCCAAACATATTTACAGAGTCCAAAATATAAATACAGTGCCAACCCGGCAATAGATACATGACATACACGCTCAGTGCCAATAGAATATAGTAATACAGTCATCCAGCCAGAGCTCCAAAATAAAATAACGAAATGAACTAGAATAAAAGGCTAAAGGGAAGGACATTCGAAGTCATCCATTGTAGCTCAATCCTCGTACGTCATCGGTGCCTTTCTTGAAAATTTTTATAAACAACGAGGTGAGAAACTTAGCTCAGTAGGGAAGTGCTATCAACCTTCACCCCCAATTGTACAAGACATGCTAACCCACCCCATGGTGCATGCTACTATCATAGGTCAAGTCAGTTGTCCCACACGGTACTAACGCCGATCCGGAACCCCAAGAACACCCCACAAGAAACCCCGCAACAATTTTGTAGCAAGAAATAAGTCTCTAAGGCAAACTCCATGGCAATATATGAAAAAAAGGGAAGCATAACAAGTCCGAAAACCCAAACGGTATCTTTGTCAGACGCTAGCATGTTAGCCACAATTTCGGTCATGTATAGTTATTTTAGGCATTGGTCGCGTTATTGTATTAACGATGTTTAACACTCTACTTTTATTAAGGCTTGTATGGATGTTCATATCTATCGTCTTGAGCCACCAAAAGTGGTGTCGACCGGGTGGATCCAGATTCTTGGGTTAATGCTGGTTAGAGGTGTAGTCAATTGTCGCTCGGTTCGATACCCGATGAGTTGCTTGCTTTTCAATTTTTCCATATTTTTATCGGTCTCAGTTCTTGTAGCATTACAGACCTTGTCGCCGGTGTTGGCCTTTTCCCGAGGTCTTCCAGGTGTCAACAGGCGTTGTTTAGGGGTCACTCGGGAGGTTAAAAAGGAATATTCCTGTGTTTTTTACTACTCGAAGTTGTTTCTGACCCAGTGGGATAGATCCCATTCTGGATCCTTTCAGGTCAGTAACTTCCCTTTTGTTCTGGGCCAGGGAGATCGATCCCATTTTGGTGAGACCATTCTGTCTAGGTCAACCCTTTGACTTTTTGCTAGTTTTCAGTACCCCTTTAGTGTTTTGAGCATATCTTCGACTACGGGATAAGTGTTTGGGTGATTTTAATCATGTGGATAGCTAATTTATTGAGGATAACTTAGAATCAGGACTCGTTCAAAACGGTTCTTATTTGATCGAGTTGTTATCGTTTGACTGGGATGTCAAAAGTTGGGATTCATTGAGGTATTTGTATTTTCTTTCCAACTTTTATATTCATTTCTCATTCCTACGTCAACCTCAGGGTTCATAGATTCCGATTTCGGAGTCTATGCATCTCGGGGCGTGACAAAGTTTCTATTTATTTCTTTTTCTATTCTTATTTAGTTTATGATTTTTGTTATTTAAGGTTTGCTTAGTCCTATTTATAGGTGTTAATGTAATAGTCTATGATTCATTCTTCAATTTTATATAACAAAAAATCGAGAGTTTCTCTCAATCTCTTCTCCTGGATTCGAGTGTTTTAAAGAATACGATGTGATTCTTATTTCTCATTCTTGCTTTTATTGATCCGCAGCGTCAAAAGTCATTGACTTCTTCTAGAAAGGAGATATAAGTAGAATAACCAATTAAAATCATACAAATTGTCACCAAGGGAAATCATAAAATTTTACCAACAAAAAAGGAAAATGAAATCATAGTTTTCAAGTAATAAGAGCAAAGGATTCCAAAATTAAAAGGATAGTAGAACCTACCTTCAATAATGTTAGCAAGAATTAGACACCCAGATCTTGGAAAGTATTGGTAAGTGCATCTGAAAAGTATTGGTAAGTGCATCGTCAGAGTAGGTTTTTTCTCATTCAGTTTTTCCAAGAAAAAATAAAACTTCTTAGATGAAAATTTCGATAGCCAATCATCTCCACAACAAAAAGAACATGAAAATTTCCAAATGAAGCAAAAATACAAATCAAATATATATAATACATGGTATCATATTAAACTATTCAACTGGCCAAGTATACCGGATCAAATATTTAACGGTTCGACACAAACGCTTAAGCTATTAGGGGCGACAAATGCACTCTAGCATGATCCCGCATTCAAATTCGTAATATCATCATTGTGTTCGAACCATCTTACCTACCCAAACCACAATCATACGGGGGCCTCGAGTTCTCAGACATTGCCTGGGGCACAGGGGGACGGTTCCAACTGGGACGGGGAAATGGTATTGGGTTTGATTCGTTGAAGATCATAGAGGTTTGTATTGAGGTGATCATGAATGGAGAGTTGTAAACACTAAACAGAGGTCTAGACCCAAACTCATCCGGGGTGTAAGAAACCCAAGCGGGTGCTTGGCCGCACGCCAAACACCGTATCAAAGACGTAATCTTTTAGCTTTGATACCAACTGTAACGAGTTGCTTCGCGGTTCAACCCAAAAGCTTTAAGGTATTAGGTGAGGCTAATATCCGACTCATTTATACACAATTATTTTCCTATCCAGATCCGATGTAGGATAAATGTCCTCTAAAACCAACTGCCATTACATTGCATTTTCACATACAAAAACATTTGATCAACAGGAGGAGAAGGAAAAAGGTAAGGTATTCAGAAGACTGAAGAGGAAATAACTAAAAGAACTATGTTATTAAGGTAATATCTGTCAATTTCTCAAGCTAGTGTATTAGAATTCAACGCATCCATAACAACGCAAACCTCTTTTCTTAAAAAGCCTACCAAGTACCTCTTGGGAAATAATTTGCTTGGAACCAAGCAACTGTGTTAAAATTAATAAAATATGTGGTTTATCTTTTTGAGTAAAGCATAATTATCTTATCCAAAAGTACACTTAGCTCAATAACAAAATTAAGTGAACAAAATATGTTACAATAACTAATAACAACTATATTCATCCATGCTAGTGTTTCTACATTATAACTATACAAAGACGGTAAATTAGTCCACTTTTGAAAATTTGGGTTGTTAGGGGCCTTTCACCCTCACTAATCCCTGGAACCCCGTAACCCGCATAAAGCGACCTCGTTACACAACAAAATAAGTGTGTGGTTGCGGCCCCAATGAATTATTTTCACCAGTAGGAATTGGACATGAGACCTAATGTTTCCCAAGTCTTTTTCTAAAAACACCAACCCATTCGGGTTAACAGTCAATGAGATATATAGAAATATAAGAATATGAAATTTTAATTAGTAGTCAAAATGTATAAATTTGTGTCGCCAAACCATGACAAAAATAACAAACAAAATTAAATGGCCAAATAATGTTACTCATTGATATACTTGCAATTAAAACAAGCAATCGAAATCGAGAATTCCCGAAAAAAATTGGTTCTCAAGCCCCTAGCGAGATTTTTCATTGTCTTTTTATGTTTCTTATCAATGTTTTAATAAGGTTCACGACCATTTCGGGGTGTTTCACTCAAATCGGGTGATTTAATCCATTGGGATAGATCCCATTTAGAAAGGGATCTATCCATTTGAGGCGACAATGTTTCTTTGACTTTTCTTCATTCGTTTCTCATTTTGATACTTCCGTTACCTTCCTTTATGCACCATTAAATGGTATTGACCAATAAATTAGTTTCGGGACTTCAGTTTCGGCGTGGTGTCGAGATTTCTCTTGGTTTTTCTTTTAGTCTTTGAGTGGTTGGAAATGAGGATTTGTATTCCATTTGTTTCTAACGTGTCCTTTTCGCCTCTCTTTTTTCCTAAAGGCGTTATAGAAGTGTTAGGGTTGGTGATGTGGGTGGATTAACATGCATACGTGATGCACGACCGATTTAAGGCATTATAGAAGCATTAGGGTTAGTGATGTGGGTGGATTAACGTGCATACGTAATGCACAACCGATTTTATGTCTTTCTTTGTTTTAGTCTCGGTTATGAAACGTATGTTGTTCTTTTCCTTTTTTCCAGACTTGGGTAGTACCCCAAGGTACGACTTTGACATTGATGTAATGAGGTATGAGATCATATATAATGATCAAATGTGGTTGTAACGTCTATTGTATTTCATTTTTGACGTTATTAAATTACTTCATTATGTGTTATTGTGCGAGTTCGTACGTGTATATTTTTCGTGCGTTTTAATTGCGGTGCATTAGGTGCGGTTTTGGTAAGTTATATACTTTATCAAGGCTCAAATGAATTTTATCATGATATTCTCTAAACATAAGCAAATGCAGACTAAAAACAACAAACCTTGCTTGACTTATCAATTGTTGGCCCCATTGCAGATGTGACAGCACCAAGAGTAGTCAAACTTGTCGTTATTAAATTTTTGTTGTTGTCGTATAGGCACCCTCTAAGAACTCCAAATAACTCAACTGCCGATCCACAGAAAAACAACAGATGTCAACATTAAAAAGAAAAGACGAAATACAATCAGATGTTGTTTATGCCAGTTAAAATGTAAAGCTAGCTCTAACCATGCAAAATGATTGAATACCAATTTCATTTGGCTAAATTCGCCTATTAGCCTCTTCCAAGAGTTTGTTAACAGCTTCAATAGGGTCCAAAGGAATCTGATGTACAATGATACAACCAAGTAAAAGAGGGTGAGTCGTCAGGGATTAAAAATTGTAACAACACCCACAAGACTATAATAAGAGCAAATCTTGTATATACTAAGATAGACTAGACCTTCCAATGAGGACTTTTCAAGCCCTTTAGAAGGGCATGCGTGATCTTGCCACTAATATCTTCGCGTGGCAGGCTCTCTAGCCCACCACCCAATGAAGTAGATGTGGATTCTACTGTCTTGACAATTTTCTTCGGAACTGCAGAAGTACCCTACAATATATAACACCAGAATTATAAACAACCAGTTTAACCGACCAACAAAAAATAGAATGGTGAAAATCCTGGTAAATCTAATGAAAATCCGGCAAATTTCCATTTGTAAATGGAATCTCCCGGTGGATAAAGTTCACTCCTAAACATCCTGTATAGGCACAAATACTAATATAATCCAACCAGATCAAAATAATTAACTAAGGACCGGGGTAGACAACACGATAACGCTGCCACCCCTCCAAGCCCCCCAACATATCTACAATCCAAAATATAAATACAGTGTCAACCCAGCAATATATACATGACATGCACGCTCGGTGCCAATAGAATAGTAATACAGTCATCCAGTCAGCCCTCCAAAATAATACAAAGCGAAGATGCAAAGTAAACTAAAATAACGAAATGATATAGAATAAAAGGCTAAAGGGAAGGACATTCGAAGTTATCCATCGTAGCCCAATCATCGTCCGCCATCGGTGCCTTTCCTGAATTTTTTTATAAACAACGAGATGAGCAGCTTAGCTCAGTAGGAAAGAGCTATCAACCTCCACCCCCCACCGTACAAGTCATGCTAACCCCCCCATGGCATTTCTGAGACAAAACTATGTTTTACAAATATATCCTCACGATAAACAAAATAAAATTTATACCTACGAACACATAGACAGACTTTTTCTTTGAACTCATGACGATCTTCCAATCCTGCAACCACAACACTTGAACAAACATACCTATGAAAAGCAGGTGTGGAAAACAACTAACAAGTATAATCAATATTAAATGATCATAAACAAAACAAACATTGTCAACATGAAGCATAATGATTATTAATCAATAATAAATATTTATCCCCCTCAATTAAATACTTCTCCTCATACCACAAATAATCACTCCCCCCTTACAAACTATTTCTCCCCCTTTTTTGTCACTGAAATGACAAGGAATTAAATCGCAACAAAAATAGTTAAGAGAGAATAAACAAAGTGCAAATAATGGAAAAAATATACGGGAAGACCAGAGAATCCAAACAAAACTTATATTAAAATATAGAATTCTAAAGAATATATCCAGATTCTCAGATAACAAAAATCTCTATGATGCAAGAACTTAATACTAATGCATGAATGTAAAATGCTCAAACTAAAAATATATATTTTTGTTTTTAGAAACATGTGAACAGGGAAGTAGAGCCAATGAGTTAATCATTAACACATCATATTCGCATATTTGACTTAGCTATTATATACACAAGTTAGTACAGAAAATCAGCGCACGTACCATGTAATTATAAGCAGTCACGAGCCAAGTTTTACATAACATTTGCATATATGAAAAATATTCAGGTGCAAGCAAACAACTAAGATGAAAGCAATACGTACTAATTCTAATAATCCTCTCACTAACCGTGATGATACTTTAGTCAAAACCTAAGCTAGAAGTCAAATCTTTAGCTCGGACCTTATTGCTAAATAAGCGGCATACAATTTTTTTTCGTTTGCACCCCATCATAAATTTTTGCTAAGGAGAGACCCGGTTACTCAGCAGACGGACCATTACTCTAAGGGGTTTTAAAGAGACATTCATATACTTCATTATTTCATTCTCCCCTTTTGTTTTCTCCCCTTTTTACGCGAACACTCAATGCTTGCTGAGGCAAAGAGGTCCGGTTACTCGGATTGAAAAATTGAGATAATCACATCCGCCTTTTTACGCGAATACTCAATACTTGCTGAGGTACTGAGACCCGGTTACTCAGCAGACGGACCATTGCTCTAAGGGGTTTTAAAGAGACATTCATATACTTCATTAATTCATTTTCCCCTTTTGTTTCTCCCCTTTTTACGCGAACACTCAATGCTTGCTGAGGCAAAGAGGTCCGGTTACTCGGATTGAAAATTTGAGATAATCACGTCCGCCTTTTTACGCGAATACTCAATACTTGCTGAGGTACTGAGACCCGGTTACTCAGCAGACGGACCATTGCTCTAAGGGGTTTTAAAGAGACATTCATATACTTCATTATTTTATTCTCCCCTTTTGTTTCTCCCCTTTTTACGCGAACACTCAATGCTTGCTGAGGCAAAGAGGTCCGGTTACTCGGATTGAAAATTTGAGATAATCACGTCCGCCTTTTTACGCGAATACTCAATACTTGCTGAGGTACTGAGACCCAGTTACTCAACAGACGGACCATTGCTCTAAGGGATTTTAAAGAGACATTCATATACTTCATTATTTTATTCTCCCCTTTTGTTTCTCTCCTTTTTACGCGAACACTCAATGCTTGCTGAGGCAAAGAGGTCCGGTTACTCGGATTGAAAAATTGAGATAATCACGTCCGCCTTTTTACGCGAATACTCAATACTTGCTGAGGTACTGAGACCCGGTTACTTAGCAGACGGACCATTGCTCTAAAGGGTTTTAAAGAGACATTCATATACTTCATTATTTCATTCTCCCCTTTTATTTCTCCCCTTTTTACGCGAACACTCAATGCTTGCTGAGGCAAAGAGGTTCGGTTACTCGGATTGAAAAATTGAGATAATCACGTCCGCCTTTTTACGCGAATACTCAATACTTGCTGAGGTACTGAGACCCAGTTACTCAACAGACGGACCATTGCTCTAAGGGGTTTTAAAGAGACATTCATATACTTCATTATTTTATTCTCCCCTTTTGTTTCTCCCCTTTTTACGCGAACACTCAATGCTTGCTGAGGCAAGGAGGTCCGGTTACTCGGATTGAAAAATTGAGATAATCACGTCCGCCTTTTTACGCGAATACTCAATACTTGCTGAGGTACTGAGACCCGGTTACTCAGCAGACGGACCATTGCTCTAAGGGGTTTTAAAGAGACATTCATATACTTCATTATTTCATTCTCCCCTTTTATTTCTCCCCTTTTTACGCGAACACTCAATGCTTGCTGAGGCAAAGAGGTCCGGTTACTCGGATTGAAAAATTGAGATAATCACGTCTGCCTTTTTACGCGAATACTCAATACTTGCTGAGGTACTGAGACCCGGTTACTCAACAAACGGACCATTGCTCTAAGGGGTTTTAAAGAGACTTTCATATACTTCATTATTTCATTCTCCCCTTTTGTTTCTCCCATTTTTACGCGAACACTCAATGCTTGCTGAGGCAAAGAGGTCCGGTTACTCGGATTGAAAAATTGAGATAATAACGTCCGCCTTTTTACGCGAATACTCAATACTTGCTGAGGTACTGAGACTCGGTTATTCGGCAGACGAACCATTGCTCTAAGGGGTTTTAAAGAGACATTCATATACTTCATTATTTTATTCTTCCCTTTTATTATTTCCGTACATTATGACTGAGTCCGACATAACAAATTACTGAAAAACATTAAAAACATAAAGGAAAAATATTGAACTACCATCATTGCCTATAACACAGTAACACAGGTAAAAGGTTAGAGGTTATCAAGACCCCACAAAAATCTTAGTTAGCCAGATCAATACTAGCTACAGATCAACACTAGCTACTGGCCTCGGATAATGCAAGCAAAGAAAAGGGGGGGAAATTACGTGTAAGTTCATGAATGAAGGAGAAAGATATGAACAAAAGGATGATAAAAGCATGAACCCTTTTAAAAATGCATTCAAATGTAAAAATAAAAAGATTACGAACCGAAAAGAATGCAAAACAAAATCAGCAAATTGAGCAAGGGAAGACCAATAGACTTTTTTGGAAAAGGATTGTCTAAGTGATTTCCCCCAGTTCAAGTCCTAAAGTGTGCACTTTGTGCAAGCAAAGGGTAAACCAAGCAATATTAGCCCCAAACTAGACTCTCCTCCCATTTAGCACTAGAACAGAAGGAAGTTGTTAGCTAAGCAACTTACCTAATAGATTGGTATAAGTTGGTTAGATCATGTTAAAACACTTACCAACAAATTGGTCATCAAATTAGAATAGGTGACATTTCCTCTAAGTATGTTTCTGTTGAAGTAACATAACTTGGGGGGGAAAAAAGCATTCCATATAAGAGAATCATGGTTGATCCTAATCAAAAACTTTGATTCAAATCAGAAATCATATATAAGCAAAATTTAACAAGGAAAACATAGCACATCATAATAAATTTGTTGATGATTTAAAGCAAAACATACCACTAAATCATTCACTTGCACCTTGACATCTGACGGCAAAATCCAAAGTTTCACGTACAGTTAACTCTGCAATGTGATTATCTGTTTGACTTATGAAAGCAAAAGTCCTCTGAACGCAAAAATCATCCAGCTTATGGGCCATTGTATGTAATAGTTCCACATTCCTGAAACAAAAATTTGAACTTCATATAAGAGGACACAAAAAATTGACCTTTGTATAAGCGGACAACCTCACACTAAATGGGAATCCAAAAGAAGGAGAAACGTACTTTACTTTTGATGTTCTCTTTTCTAGAAAAGACGTTGGAATAAGTATAAAAATACATCATTTCGATACTAAACTACCATTGCACTATAAAATGTAAGTTACCGTTATACGTCAACTAAATAACTTATCTAAATATGATACAATCAGAAAAAAAACACCACAAAACTCTAGTCTAGTTTCAATAGATAGAAGAGCATAAAGAACTTAATTCTATCAAACCCATCCACTCTGTTCACAGAATCACAGTTCCATAGAGAGGCTTAGATCATGCAAGAACTGAAAAAATTATTGGAGCTCTACAACTTTAAAACCAAATGTTAAGTCATATACCCTGGGGTGACATTTTTTTTCTCTAAAATAAAAGCCTGAAATTGCACCGGAAAACCAAATAAATGAACACAAATCACTCAACCAAACCACATACCCTAACATCATGGGACACAACGTTAGCCGGATTTTATGTGAGAAGCATCATGGGACATACCCTAACATCATGGGACACAAACTGCAGTCTGATTAAAGGTATTGCACCTTGCACATGTATCAAACAAAGGAAGATTAATACCTTCAATCCAACAATTGCTAACAACACAAGGTTATCGTCAGGTATTTGCCAATTAGCCAGTTCTTCATCAGCAGTTAGAACAGTTTCCAATTCGTATGATCAACAATGGCATTTTGAAAGAAATTCATCTGCATATAAGCATAATTTTCCGCAACAGGAACTTTAGGGGAAGATAGCTGAAAATATCATACATTCATGAACAATCAGCACCCAATACGACTGTCAAAAATAAAGATTTAGGCAACATTATGTTTTTTTGCTTTTCCGAGATACGTTTTAGTACCTGATCATAAACCTTTCGCATAATATATGGTTCAACTAACATATCAATCACATTCTCGGTTTTGACTATTTTTATGTTGTCCGGAAAAAAAACAATCTAACAGTTCGAGCAATCTTCTGACATATAATCCCACTAATCACGACGAAAGCCCAACTATATTCTAGGTCTAAATTAAACATAATATTTAGACAAGTTCACACTAGTATATAAAACATAATATTTACAAATAATTTTTTATATCAAACGATACCAAGCATCAACAATTTGGATAGACCCAAACTCACACATCACACGATATCATGCTTTAGGATTCCCAGACCCTAAATTTAATTCTGGAAAAAGAAACAATAGGTATAATACCAGGAGTATTAGCCTATTGATCCCCAAAATTATTCTCACGCTGAAGCAAATCTGAATATAACTTGTTTATAAACTGTCGATAAAGAAAATAAGTCTTGATTTAAGGAAATTAAAAACTGTCACAAGTAATACTTAGTTAGTCCCTAATATTGTTCCCACACTTTCTAAAGCACGTCTGAATATTCAATTCCAATACTATATATCAACAAATTCTAGAGTTAGAAATTCACCCCAATTTTGAGGGTATGTGAAAACCCTAAATCAAACAAGCATCATATTAGAAAAATTAAAGAAAACCCTAGAAATCTCAAAATACAACATCCAATTAAACAAACCCTAGAAATAGTAACAATGGTACACAATGAAATCAAAGGGCAAATAATAACACTCAATTTAAGGATATGCAAGAACCCTAAACAAGGTTCAGTGATGACATTGTCCAAAAGATGACTAGAAGGGTGCATTCATGGAACAGTTCGCACTTGTCTTTTGCGAGGTTAAAACTTATTGATTCTGTTCTGTTTGCAACACAAGTATATCGGGCTTCTATTTTCTGTTTACCTAAAGAAGTGATGAAGAAATTGAATACCATTATGAGAAGGTTTTTATGGAAAGGGGTAGAATTAAAGCATGGAGGTGAGAAAATAGCTTGGCACCAAGTATGCCTTCCAAAAGATGAAGGTGGTTTAGGTCTTAAGGATCTGGAAAATTGGAATCATGCAGCATTATGCAAGCATCTTTGGAATATTGTTCAAACACAACCAACTAGTCTATGGGCTATGTGGGTTCATGGGGAATTAATTAAAGGAAGGAACTTTTTGATGTCGAAAACTCCTGATAAATGTTCATGGATATGGAGGAAAATTTTGAAATTGAGAAATCAATTTAGAAGATTCTTTGATTTCAAATTTGGGAATGGTAAATCTATTTCAGTGTGGTATGATAAATGGTTGTATGAGGTTTCTATATATGATCCGATGGGTGATAGAGTTATCTATGATTCTGGATTAAGGAACACTGCTAAGCTGGATGTATTCATTAATGAAAAAGGATGGAAGCTGCCTTTTGGGAATTCTCATGAGCTGATTCAGATTAGAAATGACATGTCTTAGCTAGAAAATCCAAAAATTCTTGAAGATGACAAAATTATATGGACTCCAACTGGGCACAAGTTTAGTATTTTTTTTTGATCGGTAAGTAGCATGCAGAAGTTTAGTATTAAGACAGCTTGGGAGGCAATCAGAAATAGAAGAATGAAAGTGGAATGGGGTTCTATTGTTTGGTTTTCTTCTTGCATTCCAAAGCATGCTTTTTATTTATGGGTTGTAATTCATAACAGACTGATCACAAAAGACATATGGCAGGTGATGGATATTGTTCAGGAAAACCAATGTGTTCTATGCCACCAGGAACATGAATCAAGGGACCACTTATTCTTCTCTTGTTCCTTTTCCAGTTCCATTCGGAAAGTCCTCAGGAATAAATCTGGGTTTGGAGATACTGGTCAGTCGTGGACAGTTATTTTGAATTGGTGTAATATCAATTTAAAAGGTATGAATATGGTATCTATAATTGCAAAACTTAGCTTAGTTGCTGCTGTATATCACATATGGGGTGAGAGAAATCGAAGAATATATTGGGACGGTGAAAAATCTGACAAAATGGTTTTGCAGGAAATTATTGAGAATGTGAGATCGATTATTATCTCTGCAGAAAACAAAAACCAATGCTGAAAATGAAGATATTTTGCTTGAGTGGAGAATCCCAAGTTGTGAAACTAATTGATATTTTCAAATGCAAATATACTGATGAGTGGGTTGAATATATGTCTACATGAAGTGCTAAAATCTGGAGCAGGGCTTTTGTTGGAAGTTCTATTATTATGTATAATATGTTGCAGCTACAGGTTATTGTGGAAAATTCATTTTGGATGGTGGATTGTGAGAAATCAAGTTTCATGCAGATATGCTGATATTGAAGACTCTTAATAGATTTGCATTGTGGGGGTTTTTGTTTGTGTGCTTTGGTAAGGATTATTTGCAGGCCTGGTTAATTTTGATAAGTCAAGATAGTAGCAGATATGCTGTTATTGAAGAATCTCATTATAGAAATGTTTTTACTCTTGTTTTAGGGTTGTACCTTGTTGAATATGTTGTAAAGCCAATCTATAAGGCTCTACTTCATGTTTGCCCTAGTTTTTCATGATTTTTCTTGTTATGGTGGGCTTGGGGTTTCCACATATGTAAAGGTTGTTTTTCCTTAGGGGTATGCCTCAAGTATGTGTATAGCTTTTCTTAGCCTTCTTTGATATATAAAAAATTGCTTACTTTTCAAAAAAAAAAAAAATGTAAGCAAAGTGCAAATAACCCCAATTCTGACGATACATAAGAACCCTAAACAATAAAAGAATCAACACACATATATAATCAAAGAAATCAACACATATATAATCAAGTGAGGGAAAAAGGCGCGAACCAAGATGAGATCGAAGAGGATGCCCTGGTCGACTTTAACGAACTCTTCATTGAACTTCTTGAGGGAATCGTCAGCGGGCTTGGGGGCCTCGACATGCTTCTTGCCGTACTCGATGACCTTGGCCAAGATCGTGCTGGTGACATTGGGCAGAGGGATTCTATTGCTGGCACAATCATCATCCACCATGTGCTTGATGGTCTGCGATTCCAGAGCCCCGTCCTGGTCGACCTCGAAGGTCTCGCCATCGAAGCTCTTCAGAGTGATCTTCTTCGATGACGACATGTGAGAGAGAGAGAGAGTGATATAGAGAGAGGACCGACTGACGGTTGACCCTGCTTTTGATGTTTGAAGCAGTTCCAAACTCATCCCACAACATCTTTGTGACCCGAGATATTTGATCGCGTGGAGGCATAATAAGAGAGATCATGCTTGTGTCATTGCCTCTAGCAGCTTCCAGTGCCTTGATCAACTTCTTTATTTTCCATATCTCAATGTTCTTATCAGTTTCATGATAGTCTGCCGTTGCAAGTTACATGATCTGTTGAAACAGAAAAAAATTACCTGCATCGGTTGCAAAACTTATAAATTAAGAAACTTCGAGATAGAAAAAAATATACAGAATACAATATCAAGAATAATATGAAATGTATATCTCATCAATATAAGCCGAACAAAGTTGAATAAAAAAGTATTACGAATTGAGAATTTTAGGCAAATTGGAAACTAATCACTCAAGAACAAGGTTGCATACTAAATTTTGATAGTTCCAACTAATATTTCAAGTGTCTAAGACAAATATGTTCCCCAAAAATATTATGACCATAATCTTGATTCTTAGATAAAAATCAATGGCAAGAGTCCAAAATACTGTCCTAAAGGAGTCTCCTCCATTCCACATGCAAAGGAACCTTGTAATTTAGTTATCTAAAAAATTGTTTTTTGCTCTCTTTTATAGTATACCCACTGGTTATCTTTCAAGACTTTTAATAATAAACCCGCTTCCTTCATTTCACCCATTTTCTAGTAATAAACCCTTAACCCATTTTTCCAACCCTACTACAGTAAACCCCTTTCACTTATTTTCTTAGTTCCTAGATAATGAACCCAAGTTTCCATTAACAAGCACATTACTTACAGTAGACCCCTTTCTCTTATTTTCTTAGTTCCTAGACAATGAACCCAAGTTTCCATCAACAAGCACATTACTTACACATCCCTATCCCATCATCTCCAAACATTAGACCACCCGTATCAATCAAATTCTTAAACCTTTCATCAGAACCCATTTCTTCTCCACTATTTTCATTTCTCTCCCTCTCCGTGTCCAACCAAGTCTTGTGCCCATTCAAGATGGAACCATACCAAGTGTCCCTCAACCTGTCAAATGCCTCAAGGCTTTCTTCCTCAAGACAAGTCAAGGTCCTTTTTCGGAATCGAGGCAGTACAAAACAAGAACTCTAAGACTTGTAGCTTGCGCAACTGTGCGCAACTACGATCTTGTGTTTCCGGAACTCCCAAAACAACCTTTTCTAGTGCCCTAAAATACCAAATATTGGAATTCATTTTTGATAATTGATTTTATAAAATAAATCAAGTAGTATCAAAATACTTCTTTTCAATATTTTAAAATTAATACTTCCACCCACAAAAGCATTCAAAAGGGGAACAATTAGAGACTCCAATCTCTCAAATAGTGAAAAAAAAGTTGTAATCTCCTTCATGGATGTACAGTCTTTCCTAAGGTGGTAATAATGGAGAATTTTAAGTTCCGAATCTCGTTATCCACCAAGCCAAAAACACCATTATATGCATAGTTTTTCAATTTTTACCAATAAAAAAAGAATTGTCTTTACTTGCAAGCAACCCAAGAAAGGCCATAGTTTTCAATTACAATAACCAAAATAATCAAGTCCTTCACTTAAACTAAAACCCCAATATAGCGTAAAAACAATTTCATCAAAACACACACAAAAAAAAAACTTCCAACTTTCAACACCTCTGTGCTAACTTTCAAGCAAACCGAGGGAATTATCAGTTAACAAATACAAAAATTCCAAAAATATATATCCCATATCTTGTCAAAATTCAAGGGCTTTCCTTGTAAAAAAAAAAGTAAAAAATTCAAGCGTTTGCGAAATTAAATAGTTAAAATATACAAAACGCAAAAACCATTACAAAAGAGATATTAGGGCTATAAACGAACCAAACACTCAACAAGTGGCTCGAGCTCGGCTCGATAATAACTCGACTCGCGTTTGTTTATTTAGTAAGTGAACCAACCTCAAACAGATTTTTCAGGCTCATTTTGTAAATTTACAAAGCTCAAACAGGTATGAGCTTGGCTCAAAAATGTTCGCGAACAAAGCTCGTGAACATGTTCCCAAACGTGTTCTTGAACAAAGCTCGTGAACGTGCTCGCGAACATGTTCACAAACGTGTTCGTGAACAAACCTCGCTAAAAGCTCGATTATATACATATATGTATATATTGTATTATGTATATAATACAACTTTTAAAATATTTTTATTATTTAAATTTTGAATTTTGGATAGAATTTGAATAGA
Source organism: Cornus suecica (assembly GCA_963922005.1). Classification (NCBI taxonomy): domain Eukaryota; kingdom Viridiplantae; phylum Streptophyta; class Magnoliopsida; order Cornales; family Cornaceae; genus Cornus; species Cornus suecica. The sequence continues at coordinate 41,607,417 of OY998246.1, read as the reverse complement.
CCCACTAGAGACTTCTTCTCTCTCTTTCTCTCTCGAATCACATGGTCCTAGTGAAAGACTCTAAAGTAATAACATTAATTCTCTCTTTGTGAAGCTCAATATATCTTGTGAAGCTCAAGAGACCATTTCTCTTTAATATGTATAACTTTTCATTTCTTTCTCTCTCTCAAATAAATATTTGAGACCATTGCTCTCTCTACACAACATTACTCTCAAATCTTTATCGAATAGAGGATTTGTATGTGGCTCTCTTCATCCATCATCTCTGTATGTATCTTTCCTTCCCTAATCTTCCTAAATTCTCTTTGATTTCTACCTATTTCTCTTATATCTTTTAATTTTTCTCCTCTAATTTACGGTTATTTGAAATTTCACATGTTCTTTCCTTTTATTTGTATTATAATATTTCTCACATCTTTTACTCTTCTAATTTAAAGTTTCAATTTCTTCTAAAATTACATAAAATTAGTTTTTCTTTTTCTTTCTTTCTGATCTTTGTTACTGTTCTGTTCTAATATTAGGATTAGACTTGCATCATTGATAGATATTGTTCATATTTTGTACCTGCAATGATTTATATTTGGTAGTGTTCAAATCTAATTAATTCATTTGTAACATCTATATTTACATCATAATTGATGCAAGTCTACTTCTTGTAGTGATATGTGATAAAAGTATAAATGTTGTATTTTTAACAAAGAAAAATAAAGTACTTTAGAAAGACCAATACATATTCATATATACCACACGCTGAAGAATATATTCACTTCTATAATATAATGTTATTTTTCAATTCATATGTTTTTATACTATATGTTATTTTTCAATTCATATGTTTTTATACTATATGTTATTTTATTTTAATTAACAATGCCTCCTTTTTATATTGTAGGGACTATGGAACTAATTTTTGCTCTTCAGTAAATATACTTTGGACATTATTGCGGGAAAACTCTATTGATTGGAGAAGAAAAGAATTTTTTGCTCTTTCATCGTCTTTAGTAATTTTCATCTTTATTTAGCTTTGGCCTAATTAGTAGATGATCACAATAGTTTTTCTAAACAAATTAAAATTCTTATTTAGGAAGTGGGGATATTTTCGCACAAACAATATTAAGTTCACCATTATTATTCTGGCTCTATATTTCCACATTATTTTAGTTTATAAATTGTCATAGTTAGATCATAATCCACTTGACCAAGTTCCAAATGTAAAGATGATTCTCATGCTCGTCATTTGCACTCTAGTCTTATGTTAATATTATCTTGCATATATGTCACTTGAGAAGTTTGGATACTCATCTAATCATAGTTCATCTTCATCAATAGGAAAAATGGACAAAGCAACTGGAAAACCGAGGGAATTATCAGTTAACAAATAAAAAAAATCCCAAAAAATATACAAGGTCATGTTCCCACGTCATTAAACTATTCTTTAAATGATGAAAGCTTCGTGAATTGCAAGATAACTATACACAGTAAACAACCACCATCGCCCAATATCTCATGAAATATACCAGTGTATACAGGATTAGAGATAAAGAAGAAAGCAGACAAAATAAGTGTCAATACCTTTATAAATATATTTGCGGAACCACTTTTAAGAATACTGGGGTCTCTATGAGAGTACATAATTCTGATAGGTTTGGTATTGAGAGGAGTGAAGTAAAGCAAATCCATTGCCCTCGCCGCTGTGGTGAAAGTTAACATAGATGTCAGTAACAGTAACAAAAAAATCTAAATGCACATGTAAGAACAAAGAAAGAATCCAGCTCTAATAGAATGAGGGAACAAGAGAATATATATGTTAACACCAAAAATCTAATGCATATGATTACCCAATGCAACCTACCAAAACCAAAGCATATACACAATTCGAACTAAAGGGTAAAAAGAACCGTGAAAATAAAGCACACCTGCCATTAAAAATAATACACACATCCACAAGAATCTTTTTCAACACACTACCACGCAAAAGTGCATCTTAACCATTACTACAGGAGACATGCTCGTGAAACGAGATTCCCAATTAGTTGGAGCATTGTCCCCCAAGTTCTTATGCACAAAACTCCAATGTTTGGATTAGTAATGACTAATTATCCTAAACTAACAATACATTATCAGTGCTACTTACTAAGACCATACACTGTATTCTCACTTCTCTATCAATTAGAATAATCAACTGTTTGTGCTCTTATAACTATGAAAACTAACTAAGCATCCATGGAACCTTTGCATTAGCAATAATCTAGCATGACCACCTCTACAGCCAATACAGACCATTACCATGCTACTTACAGAGACTATTCACCCATTTCCCACTTATATATATTAGTAAAGATAAAGAAAATCCACTTTTTAATAATCTAGCATGACTTTTTTTTTAACTTTATATACCACAAAATCTATCATATATATGATTATGCCCCCCCCCCCCCCCCGGTGAAGTTTGTTTTGTGATTATGCCCACACTGTAAATGTTTTTTCTAAACTACGCCCCCACTGGTATAAATTTCTAGATCTGTCACTGCTTAGAACTATGAATTACACGTTATAATAACTATGAACAAGTAAAGGTAAGAAAAAGTCCCACAACATCACATGTCCCTTTATCAATTCACACCTCCTTTATTGTAAACCTATATCAATCCAGACAAGAGGGACAACACCTAATAAACCCTAAATTCCAATACATGCTCTCAGAATTATCACGTTGAGTAGAAGCTCTAAAAACTACAATCACTAATTATTAAATAAATAAACAACAAAGTGCAACCATCAAGGTATATATATGTGTGTATAAAGTCCAGACTAAATATAACTTGTAACCAATTTAAAGAGATACAAACATAACATAAGGTATCAAATTAGGGTTTCACAGAAATATTGGTACAAAACAGAATTAGGGTTTCATAGAAAAAATTGGCACCAAACAGAATTAGGGTTTTAGAGAAAAATTGGTACCAAACAGAATTAGGGTTTCAGAGAAAAATTGGCACCAAACAAAATTAAGGTTTCACAGAAAGAATTGACACGAAACAGAATTAGGGATTAGAAACAAACCTATTGAACGAGTTTTTGGAAAGGAGGTTACAAAAGCAATAAAATCTTTCTTCAATACTGGGAAGCTTCTAAAGGAGGTAAATGCTACTATAATCACTCTTGTTCCTAAAAGTTCTAATCCCACGAAAGTAGGTGATTATAGGCCTATTTCAGTTTGCAAAACTCTATATAAATGCATTGATAAAATAATTGCTAATAGATTGAAGGGATGTTTGCCTCATTGTATTAGCCTTAATCAAGGGGCTTTTGTTGCTGGGAGAGATATTGGGGAAAATATCCTTCTAGCTCAAGAGCTTCTTAGAAATTATCATAAGGATGAGGAAACTCCTAGGATGGCCATGAAAGTGGATCTCATAAAGGCTTATGATACTATCTCTTAGGACTTCATGAAGGCAGTGTTAAAAGCTTTTAATATTCCTCAGAACATGGTGGGCTGGATCACTACTTGTTTGTCTACTCCTTGGTTATCAATTAATATTAATGGGGCTCTTGAAGATTATTTTCCAAGTAGTAGAGGTTTGAGACAGCGTGACCCCATGTCACCATATCTTTTCGTGATGGGGATGGAGGTTCTCACAGGTATTCTGAATTGTAGAGATGAGGAAGAGTTCACTTTTCATTGGAAGTGTGAAGATCTTAATATCAAGAGCTTACTCTATGCAGATGACTTAATGTTATTTGCAAATGGGGATATTGGATCTGTAACCAATCTTATGAACTCTATGGAATTCTTTAGCTCCATTTCTAGTCTATTTCCCAATAAGGAGAAAAGCTTCTTTTTCACTTCTAGAATTCAGAAAGAGTTAGTGCAAGATATTGAAATGAGATATGGTTTTCATCATGGTTCCCTCCCTCCCAATGAAATACCTGGGTGTGCCATTGCTAACTACCAAATTAAAATAGCCAGATTGTGAGGTCTTGATTAAAAGAAACACCAACAAAATTAATTCTTGGTCTAGTAAGCTGCCATCTTTTGCTAGAAGGGTCCAATTAATTAGATCAATTTTGTTTGATGTGCAAGTTTATTGGGCTTCATTATTTATGCTTCCTAAGCTTATGATGAAGGAAATTAACAGTATTATGTGAATGTACATGTGGAAAGGTGCTAAAATGTGTAAAGGTGGTAAAAATGTTGCTTGGAAGGAGCTTTGTGTGCCAACTGATGAAGGGGGCTTAGGTATTAAGAATCTAGAGGATTGGAATAAGGCCACTATGCTCAAGCTTTTATGGAATATTATTCAACTTAAACCTTCAACTTCCTTATGGGTGAGTTGGGTGAAGCACTACTTGATCAAGAAGAGGAATTTCTGGCTTTTAAAAATTCCTAGAGATTGTACATGGACTTGGAAGAAATTACTTACATTAAGGGATGGGAGTTCAGTATGTGGGTTGATAATTGGGCTAGATCTGAAGTTCAGTATCTAATTGGTGATGGGAGAGAAACATCTATGTGGGTTGATAATTGAGCTCCTGAAGGTCCTTTGGCTTGGGAGAGAGGCAAGGATGGCTCGGATTGTTAAGAGGAAAGGATTGGATTTTTCCCAAGGTGAATACTCTAGAATGGATGAAGTTTAGAGATGATTTCCCAGCTGATAAGAAACCTGATGGTAGTAGAACTGATTCAGTTATTTGGAGCCTACAAATGGCAAATTTACTATCAAGTCTGCTTGGAATGAGATTAGATATAAGAAGCAGAAAGTCCCTTGGGATGATATTGTGTGGTTTCCTAAAGTTGTACCCAAGTTTGCTTTTATGCTTTGGCTTGTGATCTTGAACAGATTAGAGACTAAATAATTTTTGCTGTCTATTGGAATATTAGAACATGGTGAATGCTCTTTCTGTCACCACATCATTGAAGTCGTTACCTAAAGTTTAACACAAAAAAATCCAAAATATCGGCTGTCCAGAAATTCCAACATGCTTTTTAACCTTGAGTTCCATCAACTCCTCCATTACAAACAAGTCCAAGTCCAGCCCATCTCATACCCCAAACCTTCAATTATTTCTTCCACTTTTTACAACCATGACCTATAAACCGTCATTGACCTTAGACACCAAAAATGAGTGGTAGGAACAAATCAACAAGTCCAAGTTGTCAAACAAAATTGTGGTTGGAGGCTGTTTTATGTTATGGTTTATTTATATTCTTCTTTGTTTATTTTTTCTAATCTATTTATTATTTTCTTCTGGTTTTTTGTTTTTAATTGTTATTTTTTTTATTTTTTTTCGTATGTGTGTGAGCTTGCTTTCAGGGTAAGTTCTTAAAGGAGGTGTTTTAGAATTCCCACTCTTAGGTGGTTGACAATGGACCATGCAACACATTCAGCCATTCAGGTGAATATTTGCAAACACGATCCTACAAAATTAACAACTAGAAGCATCTCTCAATATTTACAAATACAAACAAATTGAGAACTTATAAACCTGTAGATAGCTAAAGGAATAAAACCAAAGTTAATGTATTAGATTGTCCAATTGCCAGATTGATAAAATCCCCAATCCAAGAACAAGAAACAAAATTAAGGTACTTACATGATTCTTAATAACAATCTTTTCACACATTTGGGAGGTATAGTAATTTATGTAACAAGCATTTGAACGAATAAGGTCCGAAAAAAAAGAAAAGATAAATATGTTTGTTACATGTATGTCTAAACATATATAATCACCACGTGACCCACACGGGTAGTTTATTCAATTATAAAGAGGGAAATAACAGACATAACATCAATAGATAGACACCTTGTACAAGTGACATGATATATAGATTACTATAATAAAGGACCTATACTATAGAGGGAACTTACAGAACAACAGGCACAACAGTTAGGATTTTCCTATTACGTGTGAACTGTTTTTCATTGTCAATCTGCTCCCACCAAGTCAACCCATTACAGATCCCCTGGTCATCAGCAAACAGAGTTCCTTTATTCCAATGAAAGAAGTAGTAAGTGACTTATATGGAGAAATATACTCAGTTAAGCAAATCATGCTGGTGTCGAAAACATGATTAGAGGAGAGGACTTAATACTTTCAACCAATCAAATAACCATTCAAGTAGAAGTTTACTAAATTCACAGTCCTCAAAACATATTAGAATAGAAGGAAACAAGACATAATCTTTCCAAACTCAGCTATACAACAAAAAATTACAATTAGAAATAGCAAAAACTTTATGCTGATAAGGAATTATTGAAGTCACATTTAGGATTATATAAGGAAATCACCAAGTCTTTTGAATGGTGTCAAGAGAAATTATCTATATGACACAAGCAAACATGGTTTTTATTATTTCGTGTTAAGTGAAACATCAAGTTGCAAACTCTGAATTGAGTAACTCATTGCATGAAAAGGAGATGACTCTAGACCCTCTCATAAAGTCCCTACTTACAATTACGCACCCTTAGCCTATATGGTAACACTCAAACAAAACCTAAACAACATGAATCTAAAAGGTAATATAACATTAACTAGTTCGTTGCTAAAGTGACACCAAGGATAGAAAAAAAGTAGCATGACTCCCGGATATATCACTACAACAGAATTACCAAATAGTAACAGAGTGCAGAAGAGGATGACTAGGAACAAAACCAACATGTATTCTAGAGGAAAAGGTAAAGGGAAATTATAAATAAATAGTAAAAGGCATTGCTAAAGTGTGCAATTAATGCCCATGACTCCCACTTGCATAGCATAAATCTTTAATCAACAGACTCATCCAACAGACAATATTTAAAGCATCACAGTCTCATAATCCCATTTCCCCCAATCCTGCAGTAACCATTCGAAAACCCCATTTTTACATTCAACTTTATCAATCCAACTCAATCAGTATAACTAACCTTAACCATAATCATAACAAAATACATACTTTAAATTAATCAAAAGTGAGCCAAACCCACAAATCAGAAACCCTAACCAAAGAATTAGAAATTCAAAAAATGATCAAATCAATAACTAATTGAGCACGACATATATGAAATTAAACCTAAACCACGGAAGACAATATCGATATACATATAGATAGATAGGAGAGGGGGGTACGAGGAAATGGGCGATATTGACGATGAGTGCAGACGAAGAGGGAGAAGACCATGAGCCAGGCGAAGAAGAGAATCAATATGTATTACCCTATAAACTATACATATATATGTAGTATATATATGTATATATGTATTATATACCTTGATGTTCCATTATCTGGGTTATGACTAATGACAATAGCGTAATATCCAGAAGCCCTAGCAAAGACCCCGCGATCACCCACATGGTGTTCGATGTTGCAGTCAATAGCACCCTCGGGGATGGATATGAGAGGGAGGACATTGCCGACCATGAGATTGGCCTTTTTCCCAAAATATGCCGGTTTAAATACCCTCGGCGGCGACGAAGAGCTCCTTTTGGTGCTTGTATCGGAAGGTGACTTACGCCAACGGGATGCCACAACCCAGGTCGTGGAGGATCTCGGTGATGACTCCCTTGAGATAGCCGTTGCGCTCGCCGAAGTTGAGGCGGAGGAACCTCACCGGACCTTTGCGGTGGTGGGTGTGGGACTCGAAGACGAAGTCATTTAACTCTGTGTGTGTTTGGGAGGCGCATGGGATAAGGGAGTGAAAAGGAGAAAAGGAGATGTGTGTATAGGGTTTTGAGGGAAAGGAGGTGATTGCGATTGCCCTAGGGTTTGTTTGGTTATTTAACTTCTCACTAGTATCAGTTCCATTTGCTGATTTGTAAGATCTAATGGTTGTGATTTAACCATCTGATTTTGCCACCTCACTCAATTATTAAATTCAGCACTACCTCATTTAAGTATTAGAAAAGTTACTAAACCATATACACTTATTGTATATTGCAATATATTTGACATATTTATAACTTCGTATGTGGCCATATATTTGATAAATATATTATATGATTATATCTATATCTATATCTATATCTATATCTATACTTTATTATTATCTACCCCCTATTCTTTAATTTTAAATTAAAAAAAAATCAAAACCTATTTAGACTATCCAACCGAAGTTATTAAAATATAGATAATTAGGACATATTTCCTTAAAATTTATATTTAAAAAACCTAGGTAAATTTATAGATCAAAAGTAAAAGTACGATTAATGTAAAAGTCTATACCTTGTGTTATTTCATCATTTTTTTTGTCCCAACATCGTAAATTGGCACTTCAAATATATACATATATTAGTTTAGATAAAATATATATTGAAAACAAAGAAAAGAGTTATAACAAAATATTTTTCCTTAAAGCTTAGAAAAATATATATTTAGAATTAAAATATAATTTAAAAATAAAAAATAGGGTTGTGATCAATATAGAACTCTTAACATTATCAATAAGAATATATTAACAATAGTATAGATAATTAAGCAATTTTGTAATTATCTTAGGAAAATATAATTTTTATAAAAAAAAGAAGGGCTAAAGTAGGTAATTCTTTCTTGATATATACATAAACAAATCATTTTAATTATATCTATAAACTACACGTGATTATTCTAATCTTGTAAAAGTATTTAATTTTTTTCTTTTCAAATGATATTATTTAACTATTCTATTCATTCCTAAAATAAATTCTTTTTAAATAACAATAGTTTACCTATTCTATGTTAATTCTTTGTAAAAATAAACTCTTCCACAACCCCATCCCAACCCCCTTACCCCCTCCACATTTTGGCATAAGGATTATTTAAGGAAGATGGTCTAAACAAGGTAACGCATTAGAATAAATACATTGGTTATTCATTTATGTTTAAATTTTAGCATAGATCTCATAATTCTCATAATTCATTTTTATTCTCGATATATCCTGTTAGATTGGATTTTTATTTATTTTAATTACTTTTTTAAGTATATTAATTTGAGTTTGAGGAGTTTTTTTTTTTTTTGTTTTCTCTCTCTATATTTTGATATGATAATAATGATTTTGAATAATTCTTTTTTCTTGTTTCCAATTTTGTATGGTTACAACCTTTTTTATTTATTTATATTAACTTTTAATTATTATTTTATTATTTTGTAAGTATTTATTAGTTGAAGTTTTAAAAATTGAATTCTCAGCTGAACCAATATGGATATTGGATTCTGGGTTTTGATTAATAGTTTTAAACTTTTATGATTACATTTTGCGTTCTTTTTTTTTGTTCTAATATATTTGATTGGAAATTTATTTATTGATTTTACTCTTTTTTTTTAACTATAATAGTTGTAATTTGAGGATATTTGGTTTTTTTTTTTGCTTTCATTTTTAAATTTGTTAACTATATTTTGAGTTTGAGAAGTTGTATTAACAACATGACTTATATTTTTTTTTTCAATTTTATTTGATTTAATTTTTTGAGTGGTTTTCAAAATATTAGTTGGGGTTATTTTTATTTTTGTTTCTATAATTAAATATATTAATCTAAATGGGGGAGATTCAATTCAGAATAGTGTTGATATACTTATTAGGTATTGCAGATATTGTTTTCTTACTTTCTAATAGGATAAATTTGTAATTTAAAGCAACTCGTAGTATTTATTCCAATATTTGATAACATTCATACATACATATATCTATATATATATATATAGATATATATATATATATATATTTGGTTTATTTATTTGTAATGAATATTTTAATTTAATTTTGGAAAAATATATATCGTATAATTCTATTCTTTCCATGTTTTCCTAATATTTTTAACTTTTATTCAACATTTAAAAATAGATAATGAAAACTATATATATCAAATAATTTATTTAAAAATATCATTAGAACGTATCTTCAATTTGTATCTCGTGCATCGCACGTGTACTTTACTAGTTACTATTAAAAATGTGAAGTGTTTCAGTATTTCAAGGTTCAGCCCCTATTTTTATATTTAAATTATAAAAAAATTAAAATATTAATTTTTGTTAAAGTTTATCGTTAAAAAACCCTATTGAATTATTATTTGTACCAATTAAAGTACAATTTTTAAAGTGAAGATTAATTAGGATTCTATTTGGAACAATTATAGTGGCTTTAAAATCGGTGAAAGTATAATTTAATTTTGAATATTAAACTCAATCACTACAATCTAATTTTAATTACAGCCTAATTTTAATTAATTCTGTCTCCACAACCTAATATTAATTTTCGTATTATCTCTTTTATTTTTCTGTTATATTTTAACTCTATAACTTGATATGTATTACTCTAGATTGTTATTTGCTAAATAGTATAGGACACTCTTATTATTTGAATAGTATTTTATTTTTGTATAAAATTCGTTGAGGGCCATGTTAAATGATTTTACTCCCAATGATGCGTAATGGTGTATAAAATTTAATTCTAAAATTTTCATGGATTACTAATCAATTTCACTATCACATATATCAAATTAAACACCAAATTACCATATAATATATAACTTATACTTCTAAAACATATACTCCTAAAATACTTTCAATTAGCATCTATATTGTAATCTCTATTATTATCATTATGTTATTACCTCTATTATTGTTTTAATTTGTTTTATTAGCGTCTCTCTTTTTATGTTACATTTTTTAAGTCATTAAATTATAACAAAGTTTTAAATAAATAAAACTCCTAAATTCTACAAAGCTTATTTTTAAAATACCTCTATCTCCTAATTAATTTATTTCAAATCATCAAGAGTAGTAAATATTTTTATATTAGTAGAGTCCTAAATTTTTCAACTTACTTATGTCATTATCTCTATCATCTTCTTCTAAATATAAATTCATATCTTTAATAATTTTATGTTAAATATACTAGTGAACAATCATATTTATAATTTGCAAAACTTATGTTTGTTCTCCTACCATTGTGTATTGCTAGCTAGGTACTACTCTTCGGCTTTTGTTTGATTTCGGCTTTTGTCTGTGAAGGAGTTCTCTATTACTATAGTTTTTTAGTAAGAAATACATCAAAGATCTTAACATCATATTGCTAATCTTTTAATTGCAAAATTCTATATATAGCTAATACGTTGAGGGATCTAGACGTTCCTCTTATGAATCAAGATATAAGCCTAAGAGTTCAGATTTTTCAAAAACACGTTTTAGATTCTATATGCTATATTGGTATATTCTTTATAATTATTTTTTTCGTAATATTATTTATTTAATCAATATACATGACCTAATCATTACTGCTTTCAAATTGTTTGTTTATAATGTTTTTAGAATTTTAATAAATTCATTCCTTTATTTTTTAGTTTAAATGAGTAGATCGTAATTTGTATGTTTGTTAATCCTTAAATCGATATATATATATATATATATATATATATATATATATATATATATATTCTCTTTTGGTTATTATATATCTATTCACGTTTTGAGTTTGGATGAATTTATATAGTTATTTTTATTTAATCAAATTTATACCATCTTACATTATTCCTTACGTACTTTTTCACGTATTATTAGTTTCAATAGATACCTCATCATTTATGTATTGGTTTTATATCAATTTTAATTATTTTCTCAACTTTTTTGTCATTGTATATTTGTGAATATTTTGTATATTCAAAAAATATTTAGAATATTTTATTTTTCACTTTTAGTTTCAATAAATACCTCATAATATTTATGCAATTAATTATGTTTTAGAGACGTTTCATTAAAGTAGTGTTTACTAATAAATTCTCTAAAGTGACTTTTTTATTTTAAGGTATTTTATATTTATATTTTGAGTTTTTTTCCCTCTCTTTTAATATTTGTATTATGATTAAAAAAAAATTACTTTGAATTTTGAGAATTATTATGATTAAATTATTTGATTTGATTTATAAGTTTAGTCTCAATTTGCTCCCCCGGGACATTTCACTCACGAAGTTTTGTTTCCTATTAGTATATGCTAGAATGTTCCTTTTGATATTGGTCTTATGAATTAATTTCAAGCTTATATGTTATTATTACTTTTCAGTTATATGGTATATATAGATAAAGGAATATCTACAGACAAATCTTTCACCATTTTGGAATTAGACTAATGGTGTTTAGTACATTGATTTTCCTGTGGGCTTATATGGTATTCCAATGCAACCAGTTTGTTGCTCAATAGCTAGGAAATAATGAGCAGATATTGGACTTCACTTGCACTCGCTTTAAGGCTGAATATTCTATTTTTGATAAGGTAGGAACCAAATGGAAGATGATTATTTCACACTTTTGTTTTATTTTAGTTTTGGGTTACAACTTAGTGTATACTTGAATATTTGCATTTAAGAATGTTTGGATTTTGTTTTAGTATTTAGCAGTTTGAAGGATCGGTGTTGCAATAACTAAATATCTTTTGATTTGAATACTTGAATACTTGAATATTTGCATTTAAGAATGTTCATATTTTTAACAAAATATCTTTTGATTTGTTTTCATGTCGGTTCGGTTGTAATGTATTTATTCACATTTTTTGCATAGATAATTTGAATGACACGTCATATTTTTAACTTTTACTTTTTAAATCAATATACATCATCTTATCATTCAAATCTTCCAAATTTTTATATACTATTTGATATTTTTTTTGGTTTCAATAATTATATATTATAATTTCTATAACTTTTTTCTAAAATTTTCTCCACTCGTATTTGGTTCACTTTTTCTTTCCAATTTCATTACATGCATTGTAATATTAAAATCTGTTGATATTTTTATTTTTATATTTTTTTAGTTTCCATGAATGTTTCATATTTTTATACTTTATTAGTATTTTATTTTGGTTGAAATTTGATTATTTTTCATTTCACCAAATTTAATTGGATTTGTGGTTTGACCTTATTTTTTAATGGATAATTATGTGAATTGTTTTTATTATAATAATAAATTATGTTTATGTGTTAATTTGTTTAACATTTGCACTTTTAGTTTATCCCTTTTTTGGTATTTATGCTATGAATAAATTTTAATTTAAAATAAATTTATAAAAAATATTACAAAATTAAATTTATTTATGTGCAAAGCACGTGTTTTTTACTAGTAGTATTAAAAGTGTAAAGAGTTTCCAACACTAATTTTTAATTTAAAAGTAATTTTAATTCACATGTAATTCTATAATTAAAGATAATTATTAATTTTATTTTGGTATTAGATTTTCACTCAAAAATCAATTACTCTTCATGATATGTGTAAACATTCCTAAATCAAAATAAACTAGTAATAATTACCATATTGGTAAGCAATACAAAGAGCTATAAATCTATATCTATATCTATCTGTATACTAATCTATTAAATTTTTAATTTTTAATTATATTTTAATTTCATATATAGACAGTTGAACTCCATATCTACAACATATATATTTATATTCTAATTACAATTAAACAGTGGAGTATTTCAGTGCTTAAATAAATCTATACTACAATAAAAAAAAAATCGTTCAGAGTAATTTACTTTATCCATAATGACTTCACTACACCACTATACAAGTTTACAATAATAATATATTCATCTTCAAATGCTTTTCACTTTTTCTCTAAATAAACAAAATAAACAATCCTCTATAATTTTATATTCTAATTTTCTTAAACAAACAATTCTATACTCGTTCAATAATTATCACACTCTTACAATATAATTCCTAGGTGTATGGGGGTTCGTGATTTGATTAATTTAGAAATAGTTTCTGCACACTCTAACACTCCTGACAAAGATGGTTTTTATTGCTTCTTTTATGATTTACAGAACTATGGAAAGTGGAAGGAAGAAAAGATAAATAGTACAGATAATTACTTGTAAATCACTCTTTCTTTCTCTAAGTCTGAGAAGTCCTCTGAAATGAAGGCTTGGGTCAGTATTTATAAACGTTGTGACCCAGCATCTCTTCGCGAAACGCTCCTGCCATGTCAGCACTTGTCGCGCCTTGGATGGTATATCTCGCAAGATCCCTAAGGTGTCTCGCGACCCATGATCCACATAGCTTCCTCACAGATCCTCTTTTCCCTTTATCCTTCCTTGTCTAAGGAGTTGTAATGTTTATAGCCTTTTTCTGGGTCATGACCTATTTGCATGCATACCATTTTCATGACCCTGAGTACTATTGGTCTCTCTGAGGTACTTTTGCTTTAAATGGCACAAATAGGGTCGCGACCCACTATTTGTATAATCGAAGCATTTCCCTAGATTTTCATGTAGTACTTTCTATACAAGTAGCATATAGGGCTATGAGTTTAGATGTTAGCTATACCCACATCAGTCCCCTCATAGATACCTCTATGCAATGTTTTTACTTGTGTATAAACCATTTTGGGTCAGTTCCCAAATAATACTCGCGAGGTACCCCCTTACATTTTTCCCCATTGTGCTTTAGTACTTAGCTAAGTATTACAATCCTTACCTCGCGAGTTCCTGATGCGAATTATTTCTTTTCACGAATGGTTTATCATTGTCGCGAGATGCTTTTCCGCAACCCCTTTTATCATGATGAATTTTGTTTTTCTTTTCGCGAAATGCCTTTTCACTCAATTCAATTTTGCCTCTTTAAATCTGCATTCAGAGTTTCAAAATAATTCATTCTCCAGGATCCACGACCAATTTTGGTGTGCTTGGCTAAGTGACATTTCACCTCCTTCGCACATTTATTACGCCTTTTTGTTTTTCGCGCCTAGACCCTATATAATCCACACTTGTCATTTTTATTTCATTTTTACTTATCTTCTTCCCATAGCTCTCCTATTCTCGTATCTCATATTTTCCTATATTTTGTCATATCCTCTCCTTTCCTATATCATATACACCTCGCATATTTATCAATTTTCAACCCCTCGCAAGTACTTTATCTTCCTGCTTTGTCGTCATGACTAAAGTATCCACCCCAAAGCTTTTTGCTCCTTATTCAGGGCTTGTTCCTCCTATTCCCCCCAAGCTTCAAAATGGCGTAAAGCCCCCTTTTCTGACATTCATCATGATGTTTTTTGGTTTGCGATGGAAAACTTTGTTGCTAATGATGTTGTCAGTGATAGTGACTTAATCACTTTAGATCCAGACCACAAGGCTACTTCTATTTTTATTCCTCCTTTTAGTACTCCCCATTTTCTTATTGAGAGGGGAGATGCTCCTTTTTTGTTCGTTGAGTATAAGGGACACGTGGCACCCATCAATGATTGGAAGATGCGGTCTAGCCATATTCTTAGCCAAGAGCGTCATCGCGTTGTTTTAGCCAAAGCAGGGGTACTTGAATCTATAGAGCTCTTCTCAGATTTTTATGTTCGTCGCGACGTAGATACTCTGACTACCTTGGTCTCGCAATGGAGCTCCTTTTCACACACCTTTATTGCTTCATGGGGAGAGTTTACACCTATTCTTGAAGATGTGATAATTTTATTTTGTCTTCCTCTTCTTGACTCACGCCCTATCAAGGTCCCACTCGTCAATCCTGAAGACAAGAATATCCTCAATCAACTCCTTTATTGCGGCAAATATGTATGCTAGCGAGGTAGTTGGTTTGACAAATGGGTGTTTTTCCTAGAGCAAGCCATGTCCAACCATCCTAAAATTTCATACTCCTCATGGTGTCACCATTTTTTCCATGAGTATGCTCCTTAGAGACTTGTTTCAGGTCAAGATCACGAGTCAGCCTCAGGTCCTCAATTCAATGGCCCTTTAGAACTGGCTACTTTCCTCCCGTACTGGCTGGATTGTTACATCTTTCAAGTTAAATCAGAAGATGGCCCTAGTAATTTTGTATTTCTTCTAGCTGTCATGATCTTGTGAGGCACTCGTATCTCTCTTGCCCCTCTATTTATTGGCACTTTATATTATCAACTAGATACTCTTTCCAATGACTTCTCAAGGTCACTTAGTAGATATGATATTATTACCCATGTATCAGGTACTTTTCTAACTCTATTTCTTTTAGAGCGTTTCCCCAATTATGCTCATGTCCTTCATTCTTTTCCTCCTTTAGGTTCTTCAAAGGTCGCGGCCTCATCTTAGTTGAAATCGTGAGCTTCTAGGTGGTCTTCCCTCTTCTCCTCAAAAGTACTATCCGACTTCATAGATATACCCTCTGAATTTTCTGGCGTCCTTATTCTACTCATCTTGAGGGCTTCTATTTTTTCCTGAGCTTTATCTCAAGAATGAAATTGTGTCTTATGAAATCTCTTCTGATGATCATCTTGTCTTTTCTACCATAATATATAGATGTCACCTTCCTATTTTCAGTGAAACCTTTGATAAAATTACTGCTTACAACCCTGCGTGAGTGTCTTGCTAGTTTGGTTTTGATCAGGCCATTTCTTCCTTTACCTCGCAAGAAGACTTTTGATAGGGCACTCATCCGTTAACTCGAATCTTTAGAAAATAGTCTTCGTATATTCTCCACTATCATATATATACCTCCAGGACAAAATCAACTTCCATACTAGGAATAATAGGTTAGAGAGAGAAGCTCCTCATTCTCTCTAGAATTTGGAGTTATGGTGTACTGATTCATCTTGTTGAATTGATTTGTTTGTCTTTCTCTTTAACATTTACTCTTGATTCTAATTCCTTTTGGTTGTCACTATAGTTTTCCATTTGATTTCTTGAGATTTTTGTTCATCTTCTAATCTGATTCTCTTTTTTGTGAGATTGAGTGGTTTATTTCTGATTTTAAGTTCTCTCGTTTGTTTCTTATCACTTTCTCACTTTCTGATTTTACTTTTGGCTAATTGGATTCTCATTATCTTGCTGATTTTCAAACCCTTGTTCCTTGTGAGGAAACAATGGCCGACCTGCATAAGGAATGTGAATCTGAAAAGAGATCTCCACATTTAATGTAGAGAAATCTAGTAATACTATTGTCCCATGGATCCCATATTTTACTACACCTATTGGGGAAGGTAGATCCGAAGTCTCCCATAAAGGGGCTGAAATTTCTGAGATGGACCTACTAAGGAAGGAAGTGGCTAATTTAAGGAAGGCTCTTGAAGCCACTCATGAACTCAATAGCAAATACAAGTTTGATAGGGAATGTGAAAGTTCTGCCCACCAAGTGTTTGATTATATGAGTAAGTCACGGAATTATGAGTTTCCATGTTTGGATGCTAGGTATAATCTAGCTCCTCAATCTGGATATATTACAAATGTTATAGCTTCAAGAGTGGAAAAAGCTAGTGATTATTCTATTTTGAATACACAAGCTGATGGGGTTATTTCTAATGGAAAATCAAGAGTTGAATACGATGGAAATTCCCACCAAGTGTTTGATAATTTGCCAAAGAATATGAAGAATAACTCTCCTCCTGCTTACTGCAAAATTGCACACCAAGTGTTTGTTGAAAGTACTGAGAGGCCTGGAATTGTTAAAGGGACTGACGAAACTGGATTCAGTAAGGTGTTTCCTACACTTCCATCTTTGAAAGGTAAGAAGATTGCTTCTGATGGTGGTAGGGATATGCAACAACATGTGGGTGATGAAAGTCTTAAGGAAAGTGCTAAACCTGCTAAGAATTCAATGCCATGGGCTGAAACTTTGTCTAAAAATATCTCAAAGAACAAAATGCAATTGAAGTATTATCCTCAGGCTGTGAAAGATAAAGTGGTATAGATTCCTCATGAAGTTGAAATGAAGGGGTGTTATATGTGGAAGGATTGCTTAGTGGGTTATTGCATGGAGAGGAAACTTCCATTTCCAATTGTGGATTCAATTGCGAAGAGGCTTTGGGGTAGAGAAGGATTGACTGAAGTTATAAGTTTATAGACGGGTTTTTTCGTGTTTAAATTTGATTGTTCTGAAAGTAGTGATTCTATCGTTGAGAATGGTCCGTGGCATTTTGCAAACCAACTTATGGTGTTGCAAAAATGGAGACCTGATTTAGCTATTCACAAACAATGCCTTAAAAGTGTTCTCATTTGGGCTAAGTTTTTTCATGTGTCATTACAGTTGTGGACATAAGAAGGTTTGGGTTATATTGCATGCATATTGGGGAAACCACTTTATGCGAATGCTCAAACTGATGGAAAAGGGAGATTAAATTATTCCAGAATATGTATTGAGGTGGATATAAATGCTGAGCTACCTTCTGAGGTTGAGGCTAGATTGGCTGATGGTAGAATTGTTCCCATTGCTGTTGAATATCCGTGGATTCCATTGAATGTACACATCGTGACTTTTTTGGGCATTCAATTAAAAATTATGTTAAATTGAAAGTTCAAAATGCAGTTCAAAAACCTAAAGAGATTAAGAAAAAATGGGTGGTTGTGGGGAATAAAACTATGAGTGCTGATATGAACAATTCTGGGAAGAATTTAGTTATTTCTGAAATCAAAGACAAGAATCAGAAGGAAAAATGGATAGAGAAGGCATATTATTGTTCTAGGGAGGTTGGGGAGAGTATAGAAGCTGATAATTTGGAGACTAACCTATCAAAGGCTAATACGGTTGCTAAGGAAGGTACATATGTGAATGATATAGAGCAGATTGTAAAGGAAGCTACAGGGGTAAATGATGCTATAGGGGATACTCACAAATATCCAAACAAATTTGCATGTCTGCTGAATTAAAAAGACCAAGATGTTGTGGATACAAAGGAGAAAAATGATACAATGACAAAGAGCTGTTGGTTTGGCCAAAGAACCTCCGAAAAAGCTATTGTTGGGAAGCAATATCAATGGTAAGGTTTCTATGGAAAATTTTAAACCTAAAAGATTGCTGAAGAGAGATTTACCTCACAAAGGTGGGGAAGAGGTAACCAAATCTTCTATTGTTTAAATGATTTATAGCATTTGGAATATTAAAGGCTTGAAAAGCTATGTCAAGCAGTTGGAGATTAAGAAAATGATTAAAGAGTTGGGTATTTCTTTGATGTGTCTTATGGAAACTAAAGTTTAGCAATGCAATATTGATAAAACTCTAAAAGTGATTTGCCCAGGATGGAAGAGTATCCAAAATTATGAACATGCTGAATTGGGGAGGATTTTGATTTGTTGGGATCCTTATAAGATAGTGGTGAACACTTTTTTTGCTACTGATCAGATTGTCCATTGTCAAATTGCAAATGTGGAGGATTCTTTTTGTGTGTTTTGCTTCATTTGTATATGGCAGCAATGATTATATAGAGAGAAGGAAACTTTGGGTGGATCTTTCTAATATTGCAAATAACCATCAACATGAGCCTTGGTTTGCAGCAGATGATCTTAATGCCATTAGACACAAACATGAAATGGTGGGGGGTTCTACTAGTTGGAAACCTTACATGCGAGAGTGTGAGCATGCATTGGATGAATCTGGATTAATGAATATTACCTATTCCTGAATGAAATATGCATGGAATAATGGGCAGAAGTTCAGGAAGTTGGATAGGTGTCTTGCAAATCATAAATGGTTGGAGTTGATTTCTAATGGAGAGGTATCTTTTAAACCTCCTTTTATTTTTGATCATGCTTGTATCCTTTTCAAAATTCATGTAGAGGAGCTCAAAGTAATAAGGCCTTTCAGATTTAATACTTTTTTGATTCATCATGAGGGTTTCCTTCCTATGATTGTTGATGCATGGAGTAAGGAGATTAGGGGATCAAAGATGTTTGTTGTCACTCAGAAATTGAAGCTTATCAAGCTAAGGGCTTAAAACTTTAAACTATCTCTACTATAAAAAAATCTCTGATCAGGTCAATGTGAGTAGAAAGAAGTTGTTGGATATTCAGAAGATCATTAATAACGACCCAACAAACTCTGATTTTAAGCAAGTTGAGAAGGATTGTCTTCATCATTTCTATAAAATAGCTCATGCATAAGAGATTATTTGTAGACAGAAGTCTAGAGTGCAATGGCTTAATTTAGGGGATCAGAATACATCCTTTTCCCACAAGATGACTACTCAAAGAAGAGCTTTCAATAGAATTATGCCTATTACCAAAGAGAATGGAAATGTGGTTACTTATCCTGAACTTGTGAAGATCGAGATCATTCAATATTACAAGGATTTGTTCTATAAACAAATCAATAGTAGTAGGTTAGAGGAGCTTGACAATTACATTAATCACCCTATCTCAGGTGAACAAGGAGAGTAAATGTGTAGAAGTGTTACTGCTGATGAAGTGAGGCATACTTTCTTTGCTATGAATGATAATAAATCTCCAGGGCCAGATGGTTTAAATTCATTGTTCTATAAGGCAGCTTAACCTATAATAGGGAAGGAGGTGGTGGAAGCAATCCAAGATTTCTTTGAATCTGGAGAAATTCTAAAAGAGATCAACACTACTGCTATTACTTTGATTCCTAAAATCACAAACCCTTCTAAAGTTGCTGATTTTAGGCTTATATCAGTTTGTAATTTTATTTACAAATGTATTTCCAAGATTTTGGCTAATGGACTCAAAACAGTTTTGTCTTCGTGCATTAGCCTAAATCAATCAGGTTTTGTTCCTAGGAGACATATTCGGGATAATGTGCTGCTTTCTCAGGAGATTCTTTTACACTATCACAAGAATGATACCCCTGCTAGAGTGGTAATGAAGGTGGACCTCAGGAAAGCTTATGACACTATTTGTTGAGAGTTTTTAGCTAATTGAAAATTTTGGGCTGCCAGAAAAGATGCAGAAATGGATTATCACTTATTACTCAACTCCTATGTTTTTTATAAATATCAATGGAGGGTTAGAAAGATTCTTTTCAAGTGGAAGGGGGCTTAGAGAAGGAGACCCAATCTCTCCTTATCTTTTTGTCATGACCATGGAAGTACTTTCAGGGATTCTGAACAACATTGAAGAGGGAGACCAGTTCCAATACCATGTGAAATATCAAAGTTTGAAGCTTAACCACTTAATGTTCGCTGATAATCTTCTTCTTTTCAGTAAGGGTAATTTATCTTTTGTGTCTACCTTGATGAATGTTTTGCAAAAGTTTAATAACATTTTTGGTTTAGCCCCTAATCCTCAAAAATTTTTGTTTTTTTGCTTCTGGAGTGGAAGAGGATAACTTCCAGACTATTCTCATCATGACCAACTTTAACTTTGCTACTTTTCCTATCAAGTATTTGGGCATCCCTTTAATTTCTACAAGACTTTCAGCTGTTGATTGCCAAGAGTTGGTGATTAAAATCACTAGAAGAGTTCAATCTTGGAATACAAGATTTTTATCTTTTGTAGGAAGATGGCAACTTATTGTTGTAGTGTTGTTTTCAGTTCAAGTTTACTGGGCTACTACCTATATTCTTCCTAAAGGGGTGACGAAGGAGATTGCTAGCATTATGAGGAAATTTTTATGGAAAGGGCTAGATTTGTCTTCAGGGGGAGAGAAGGTGGCTTGGTCTACCATTTGCCTTCCAAAAGAAGAGGGAGGATTAGGGCTTAAAGATTTAGTAGCTTAGAACATGGCTGCTATTAGTAAACAAATTTGGAGCTTGCTTCAGACTGATCACACTAATCTTTAGGCCCTTTGGGGTAAGGAGGAATTGGTTTAAAACAAAAACTTTTGGCTCTTAAAGATCCTTGATAAGTGCTCTTGGGTGTGGATAAAAATGCTTGGAATGAGAGATCAGTTTAGAAGACACCTCAAGTTCAGAGTTGGAAATGGGGAATCAATATCTCTATGGCATGATAATTGGGTATATGGTTGCTCTATAGCTCAACATTTGGGAACCAGAGTTATCTACGGCTCAGGTCTACCAAGGGATGCAAAAGTCTCTTATATGATCAGAAATGATGGTTGGATTCTTCCTATTCCAAGATCTTTATAGCTCATGCAATTGAGGGCTAATATCCAAGCTTTTAATCCTCCTAATATTTAACATAATGATAAAATCATTTGGGTTCCTACTGGAGACAATTACACAATCAGATCTGCTTGGAATATGCTTCGAAATGGAAGAAATAAGGTGGAGTGGATGCATACGGTCTGGTTTCCCAAACACATCCCAAAACATGCTTTTAACCTTTGGGTGGTGATTCAAGATAGGTTAATGACTCAAGATAGGATGATGATTATGATTTTAATTCATCAACAACAATGTGTTTTTTGCTCTCAACCTATAGAGTCAAGACAACACCTATATTTTGAGTGTTCCTTTTCCACTCAAATCTGGAATTTAATGCAGCAAGCTACGCATCTCTTCTTTCCTAATCTCCCTTGGACTGCCCTAATCAATTCCTGTAATGTATAGCTTAAATAAAATGAGTTGGAGCCGTTTCTTGCTAAGTTATGTCTAGCTTATACTATTTACACTATTTGGTAAGAGAGGAATAAAAGGATGTATGCTGGAGAATTCAGAACTGAAGGTTAGATTCAAAGAGAGATTGTGGAGTCAGTTACTATCCGAGTTTGTGCTTTTCAGAAAGTAAAGGTGACTAAGGAATTTGGATATTGCAACTACATGGAGACTACCTCATTCTATATTTCTTGTATAAAGAAAGCTTGGTTAAGAGTGGGTTGCTCAGATTTCATGGTGTTTTGGTGTATATGCAGTGGTTTGATGTTTATCACTTTTCTTTGTGATATATGTTTGCTATTAATTAGCTTTATCATGTATACCCACAAGTGGATGAGTGTTTGTTTTATTTTGAGAATACAAATCAGAATGCCTAGTAAAGGAACTTATATTTTGTATAGGTATTCTTATTATAGTGATGGTAGAAGAGGGAAAACTAGATGATGGTTTTTCTTACTTTGGTGGATGTGGGGATTCCATTTATGTAATGTTACCTGGGGTATGCCCCTTGGAATGTGTATGGTCTTCTAGACCTTATTTCTTTTTATAAACTGACTTGCTTATCAAAAAAAAAAAATACATCCAGGTACTCGTAAAGGTGGCTTAACCCTTTTTTATCTTGAATTCTAGAAGGAACAATAACTTAGATTTAAAAATTTCATGGATGATCCTCACAACACCATAGTCCCAATATCTATTTATGCTTCGCAAGTCGCGAGGCTCACGTGGTCCTAAGTCCAAAGCACAAACTCTGGATGTTCATACTGGTACTTCACCAGTAGACAAAGCTCCTACCCAGCAAAAACCTCAGAAGACCAAGAATGTACCTCATGCAGGCTCAACTAATACACACAAGCGTTCGCATCGCGTGGAAGTTTCACCCGTGAAGTCTCCTACTTGCGAGGAGCCCAATGTGAGAAGACTGGTAATCTCTCTTTGCTCTCCTTTTGTGGTTTAACGCATGGCGTACGTTTTGAGGTGAAAAAAATATTCTCACCGCTGTATCATTTGCTATGGTTTAGGTGTGCGAACCCAGTCCTAGCTTTTATTTTATTTTAGATATTTATATTTGTGAATATAAAATGTCTGTATATGGGTTAGAAGCGAAGTAGGAGATGAAAATTAATTTTAGAAAATTACATAAATATTTTTCTGCTAAATTAATACATATTTGAACTGAATGAGAATAGGTGGCCTAGTAACCCCTTGAGATTTAAAGCGGGTTAGTGAAATTTATAAAGTTGGGACTTGAACTTAGAACGTGATATTAGTTTCCCCTATTGCTTGTGTTTTACGGATTTTAAAACAAGTCAGGGGGTATGTGAAGTGAGGGACCGTTCAAAGGCTTTATGATCATCATCGCACTGAGCTCAAGGATCGTGTCATTCGACAGGAGAAATAGGCTGAGATAACAAAAGCTCGCAGGAGACTGGCCTTACTCGAAGAGGATGACAAGAAACTTTAAGACATAGCTGATCATTCTTAGAGGACTCGTATGTATTGGGAGGAACATGAGGGTTTTAAGCTGTCAGATCCTATCACCAAAGATCTTTTTAGTATTTTGTCTTATTTTGTACTTTTATCCTCATGATGTATACACATTTTTTATACACTAATTTTAGTCATATTTTATGCACGTATCTTATTGAATGACATCATATTATGACCGTCTTTACTATTTCAACATTTCTTATTACATGCTTCTGATTCTTCTTTTCAATTTTCTATGCATTTAAACTTATCATCTTTCCTTAGAGCATAAAGGCTTCATGCTTGATACAGTTTTATCCACTTCACATTAACGGGCCTAGTTCTCTCATGAGTTATCTCGTGCTCCATTCTGTAGTAGCCACTACTGCTTTCACTTGTAATTACATAAAGACCCTTCCACTTAGCTTCAAACTTCCTTACTCTTTGTCCTCTCATAATTGCTGGAACTATTTTCAACACCTTGTCCCCTTCTTTGAACCATCTATATTGTACCTTCTTATTGTAATTTCTTGCTTGTAGTTTTTTGTAAACCTTCTGATTTGTGAAGGCCTCACCCCTTGTTTCTTCCAATGCTTTAATTTCCAGTAGCCTTTCTTCCTTACTACCTTTTGACATCAGTATTTTAGCCACGACCTCTAATTCTGCTGGCAACACAACCTCCACCCCATAAACCAACATATATGGAGTCAAATTTGTAGCACTTTGAAAATTACCTAGACGATAGTGAAAATAGCCTAGAGGGGGGTGAATAGGCTTTTTGTAGATTTATTGACAAATTAATATTTAATTGCGGAAAAGTCAATTTTAATCCAATCACAAAATCCTAATTCTCAAACCACATCATTCAAGTAATATCAAACAAATCATCAATGTAGTGTAGAAAATAAAGCAAGAGATGACACAGAGAATTATACATGGAAAAACCAAGGAAACGTTCCAAGAAAAAAACCACGGGTACACTCAGGTACCGATGCACTATAAATCAACAAGTACAAACTCTATGAGAGTTTTAGACTTACAATCATTCCTGATATGCCTTCCTCTACTCGCGGTCTAAAACCCTTGAATCACTCGTACTTCACGAAGCACACTTGCTCCGCCAGACACTATGAGACTCACAAATCATGCCTGATTTGCCTTTCTCTACTCGCGGTCTAAAATCCTCGAATCGCTCCGTACTCGAATGAATCAAAACAACCTCGTTGCAATGGACGATGTGATGATTTTTCAGCAATCACTCATCCAACCGTGCATAAAGAACTTCGGTGTAGAAACACGATTGGAGAACCTCAACACAAGAGATAACACCAATATGTATGATCACTCCATAATCACCTCTCTGTGTGTATCACTCTGTAGAAGATTATGAACTATAGAAAATTGCAGACAATCTTAACCAAACAACCTCAATCTTTCCCCCTCACTTAATATACTTTTCCCCATTTTTATCACTGAAATGTCAAACAAAGAGAGTATATGCCATAACAATAATGTAGAGAGATGCAAGGAAGTACTCAATGAAAAACATCAAGATATAGATCTCTGAACATAACATATACAAATGCATGACCCTAATACTAATGCATGAATGCAAAATGTCATGAATAAAAAATAAAATAAAATATTTTTATTTTTTTTAGAAATATGTGAGCAAGGTAGTAGAGACACAAAGCCAATCATTAACACATCATATTCTCAGATTTAACTCAACCATTATACACATGATATAGAATAAAATTAGCACACATACCTTGTAAACTCAAGAATGCACAAGTCAAGTTTTACAAATATATGTGAAAATTCTCATGTGCAAGCACTAAGGAAAGATGAAAAAAATACACACTAAAGCTGATAATCTCCCCACCAACCGTGATGATAATTCAATACAAGATCCAAACTAGAAGGCAAAAACTAAAAATACTTTCTCTTTGTCACACAATTTCCTCCTTCTCATCTTTTCAACTTTTTCACCATATCCCTTTTTGTCTTTCTAAGCTCCGGACTTTCCAGCGAGGATTTTTTGTCCCGACCAACTGGGCTCGAGCTTTTTCCATGGGATTTATGCTCATTAGTCTTCTCCCCTTTTTACGCAAACACTCAATGCTTACTAAGGCAAGAGGCCCATTTACTCAGATTGAAGAACTACTTTTTACATTTTTAATATTTTAAAAATCTAATTTTTTTCAAAATCACCACAATATTCATACACATGCAAAAACTATTTCATGCATAGACCAATCTAGCATAGCTCATGAACATTCATACCACTTCGGGTTAAATAAAAAAATTAACAGATTCAACAGGCATTATAATCATCACCGAAGCAACTAGCACCTAAGATTAAAGTTTTGTAACATAAAATAATCATGCCAAGTGATCATCCAAAAATCTTAGGTCAGTCTGATACCTCTACTTCACATATGCATAATGAAATAAATAAATGTGAAAATATAGTAAAATATGATAATTTTTGTACTATAGCCAAGCTCAACAGTCTCAAAGCTTTTATTATCATTTATTTAAAAATAAAATGCATGCATGAATAAAAATAATACAAATGCATCATTACTTATCAATTCTAAGAAAATAATGCAATGCACTTCTAGAATGATAGATAAGAAGATATCTATTCTAAAGAAAGAATACCAATAGATTTCCTAAGACTAACATGTTTTTAAAAATCTAATGATTTTGTAAAGATATCTGCTAACTGAGAATCTGTGGATATGAACTCTAGAGACATTAATCTTCAACATGACCACAAATGAAATGATGTCGAATATCTATATGCTTTGTCCTAGAGTGTTGGACATGATTTTTAGAAATTTTTATTGCACTCGTGTTATCACAGAACACAATCATCGTGCCTTGAGAAAAATCATAATCCTGCAACATTTGACGCATCCACAAAACCTGAGTACATCTACCAACTGCTATATACTCAACCTCAGTAGTGGAAAGGGAAACACAATTTTGCTTCTTGCTATGCAAAGAAACTAAGCAATTTCCAACATAAAAATACCCTCCACTGGTACTTTTTCTATCATCAACATTATCGGCCCAATCAACATCAGAAAAAGATGCGATATCAGTATTAGTATCTGATGGATACCACAGTCCATAATTCACTGTCCCTTTAACATACTTGATAATCCTTTTCACATCATTAATATGAGACTCCTTAGGACTTGCCTGGTAACGTGCACACAAACCAACACTAAACGCTATGTCAGGTCGACTGATAGTGAAATACAACAAACTCCCAATCATACTCCTATAAAGTGTAGGATCGACATCTTTGCCTTTAGTATCTAAGCTAAGCTTAACACTTGTACTCATAGGAATGCGAACATCCTTAGCCTTTTCCAAACCAAACTTCTTCACCAATTCCAAGACATAACGAGTTTGATAAACAAAAATTCCATCATTTAATTGCTTAACTTGAAGCCTTAGAAAGAAGTTCAATTCACCAATCATGCTTATCTCAAATTCATGTTTCATTTGATCTCCAAAATAATGAACAAACTTATCAGTAGTGGATCCAAACACAATATCATCAACAGATTTGAGCAACAATTGTATCACTCTCAATTTTCTGAATAGACAGTGTTTTGTCCACTCCCCCTCGAGTAAAACCTGTCCCCAATAGGTAATTAGTCAACCTTTCATGCCAAGCTCCAGGAGCTTACTTTAGCCCATACAAAGCCTTGTTCAGCCTGTAATCATGATCTTGACAATAAGGATTTTCAAATCCCTTGGGCTGCTCCACATATACTTCCTCATGAAGAACACCATTCAAAAATGCACTCTTCACATCCATTTGATACAACTTGAATCCAAGATTGCATGCAATAGCAAATAAAATTCGAATAGATTCAAGTCTCGCTACTGGAGCAAACATCTCATCAAAGTCTATACCTTCCAACTGAGTATAACCTTGAGCAACAAGCCTAACCTTATTCCTAACTACTGTACCATGTTCATCCTTTTTATTCTTGAATATCCACTTGGTACCAATCACATTTATCTCCTTCGGTCTATGCACAAGATACTACACATCATTCTTAACAAACTGTCAAATTTCTTCTTGTATAACATTTATCCACTCACTATCTTGAAGAGATTCTTTGACATTTTTAGGTTCCAAAGAAGATGTATAGCATGCATACAAAACCTCATTCCTAGCTTTTCTCCGTGTCACCATCATTTGATCAACAGATCCTATAACATTATCCAAATGATGGTAGAACTTTACCTATGCAGATGGTTCCTTAGACTGTGTAGGTTGAACATCACTAATTGAATCATGTCATTCTGTAGGACTTGATCATCACTAACCACATTATGCTTGTTATCAACCTTAGAAGAACCATCATCCAATATAAAGAACGGCTCACTATCTTCCTCCTCAGCAGACATTGGAGACTCATCAACACATGAGTTATCAACCACCACAGTGGCAAATTCCATCATCGTTTGAGTTCTAAGGTTAAAAATCCTATATGCTCGACTAGTCAATGAATAACCTAAAAATATTCCTTCATCATTCTTAAACTCAAACTTCCCAATAGATTCACGATCTCTAAGAATATAACATTTTGCTCCAAAAACCTTGAAATATTTCACATTGGGTTTCTTACCATTCCATAGTTCATAAGGAGTTTTTAAGGGCCAGGCCTAAGATAAACTCTGGTTGAGGTGTAACACGCTGTGTTCACTGCCTTGGCCCAAAAATACCTAGGAACATTTCTATCTTGTAGCATAACATTGGTCATTTCCTGAATAACCCTATTCTTCCTCTTAACTACTCCATTTTGTTGAGGAGTTTTAGGTACTGAAAATTCATGTTTTATTCCTCTCTCATCACAAAACACTTTAATTTTTGAATTTTCAAACTCCCTTCTATGATCATTCCTTACTCTAGAAATGGAACAATTCTTCTCAGTCTGAATTTTTAAACAAATTCTCTTAAAACTTTCAGGAGCTTCATACTTTTCACATAGAAATCCAACCCACGCAAATCTTGAATAATCATCCACCATGACAAAATTATACTTCTTTCCTCCTTTGCTCATGGTCCTAGCGGGACCCATTAAATCAATATGCAACAACTCTAAAGGTCTAGAAGTATTAATGACATTTGTCTTTTTGTGCTGACATTTAACTTGTTTACCTTTCTGACATGATACACACACAACTCCTTTTGCATAACCAAGCTTATGGACTCCCTTAACAATTTCACACTTAGTAATTTTTGTTAATTCACGAAAATTAACATGTCCCATCCGCTGATGCCATATTTTAACTTCATCAAGTTTAACTCTATTACATAACAATTCAGAATTAGGAACAGTGCAATAACAATTATCAGTTGAATGTATACCTTCCATTACGTAATTCCTAGAAGAGTTAATGATCGAACACTTATCAGGAGAAAAAATGACATTATGATTGTTATCACATATCTGACTTATGCTCAATAAATTTGCTTTAAGACCCTCTACATAAAGCACATCTTCTAGTTTAGGTAGACCAGAAACCACATTGGTATCTTTTCCTAGAACCTTCGACTTCTCTCCATCACCAAAAGTGACTATCCCACCATGACATTCCTCGAGAAATCCAAACAATGACTTATCTCTAGTTATATGACTCGAACATCCACTATCCAAATACCAAGATGTAGACTTATGTGCTCTAAGTGCAGTATGAACTACAAGACAGTGTAGCTCACTTTTTCTCACCCAAGCCTTTTTCATCTTCGAAGCACCTTTTGCCAATCTTGACAAATTCTTAATTTCTTCATTCGGTATTCGAATTTGATCTTGAACATGTCTCCATATTGAACTCTTTGTTCCTTTACCAATTGCTGAGTCTTCCCTCTTAATTTTGAACACCTTGGTGGAATGTGACCACTGACACCACAGTGATGACAAATAGGAACAAACCTCCGGACTCCATCAATTAACTTCCTAGGATATCTAGGTGTAAGGAAAGGATTGTTTTCAACAGGTCCTTTGACATAGGATTGAACCCTAAAATTCCAATTTGAATTTCCTTTTGAAGAACTCGATGCTACTTAAGAGGCTTTTTACAAAGGTGGTTTTTGCAGCAACATTTGAATTTTGCAATATTCTAACAAAACCTAGTCCCTTTATATTTCCTGTGGACTTTCCTATACTCAACATATGATTAAGCTTAAGAGTTCCACTAGACCACTTCTGAATAGATGAGTTAGCATCTTTCAGCTCTTTTTCCAAATTTTCAATCTTAGTAGATTTCTCAACCAATTCCTTATCGAGACCATTTATTAACTTTAAAGCCTCAGTTTTTTCAAGTTTAGACTTATTCAAATCCTCAATCAACTTGGCCTTTTGGGTCTGTAGATGATTTAGAGTTTGAGAACTATTGGCTAATTTGTCTTTTAAAGAATGTAGTTCTTTGTCCATGTTAAGACTTTTAGTTAATAATTTCATGTAATTCTTGTGAAGTTGTGTGGTCTTATCAAGTAATTTATTATAAGACTCTTGAAGTGTTTCATCATAATCTTCATCACTCCCAGAACCTTCCTCTTCAGACATCGCCAAACTTGAAGCAACTTCTTTAACCTCCTTGCTTTGTACAACAAACACAGTGAAATTCTCAGAATCATCACCTACTTCTGATTCTATCGCATCACTAGCTGATCCATTATCAGAGTCATCATCCTAACTGACATCTAATCCTTTGGATTTTTTCAGTGTTTGCACACTCTGCAGCTATATGACCATATCCTTGACATTCAAAACATTTTGGTTTCTTCTTTTTAGGAGCAGACTTGTCCTTCCTAATTTGAGTCTTATTTCTATTTCTCGACTCACCCAACTTATCCCCAAATTTTTGTCCCTGGCCATTCTGTTTAGCCCTAACAAATTTGTTCAACCTCTTAGCAAACATGACAATATCATTCAGACTCAACTCACTTTCTTCATCAAGTTCAACCTGATCCTCCCTGGTGGTTTTGAAAACTATGCTATTTTCTTTTATGCTACTTACCTTTTTATGAGGATTTTTGAACATCTCCATCTCATAAGATTTTAAATTTTCAGCCAATTCTTCAACCTAAATTTCTTTAAGACTCATGACCTCAGAGATGACAGTGACTTTAGATAAAAAAATGTTCAGGAAGAGACCTCAGGATTTTCTTTTACTATTCTAGTCTCATGAATAGGCTCACCTAGGTTATGACAACCTGTTACAATATCAGTTAACCTAGCCTCAAAGTCTGCGAATACCTCATCCTCCTCCATCTTCAGCTGTTTAAATTGAGAATTCAAAATTTGAAGCTTTGATTGTTTCACCTTAGACGTTCCTTCATGAGTGACTTGGAGAATGTCCCAAGCTTCCTTGGCAATTATGCACGTAGCAATCCTCTTAAACTCACTCGAAGTTACAGCATTGTATAACGCATTCAACGCCTTCGAGTTCCAATTCGCGCTATTCGTCTCGACAGTAGTCCACTCGTTTCACAGTTTTGGTGTTGATTCATTAGTCATGTCCTCTTTCACAGTAGGAGGTGAATATCCTACTTCAACAGCATTCCACGCTCTCTCATCTAAAGATTTTAAAAATGCTCTCATTCTCGCTTTCCAATATCTGTAATTCGACCCATCAAACAAAAGGGATCTAGATATGGAACCTCTTTCACGAGGCATCTCCATCGTCTAAGTTCATGATCTAACCCTAGGTAGCTAACCTAAATCGGGGCAACCACACTCTGATACCAATTGAAATTACCAAGACGATAGTGAAAATAGCCTAGAGGAGGGTGAATAGGCTTTTTATAGATTTATTGACAAATTAATAATTAATAGCGGAAAAGTCAATTTTAATCCAATCACAAAATCCTAATTCTCAAACCACAATATTCAAGCAATATCAAACAAATCATCAATATAGTGCAGAAAATAAAGTAAAAGATGACACAGAGAATTATACGTGGAAAAACCAAGGAAACTTTCCATGGAAAAAGCCACGAGTACACTCAGGTACCGATGTAATATGAATCAACAAACACAGACCCTATGAGAGTTTTAGACTTACTATCACTCCTAATATGCCTTCCTCTACTCACGGTCTGAAATCCTTGAATCACTCGTACTTCACGAAGCACGCTTGCTTCGCAAGACACTATGAGAGACTCACAAATCATGCCTGATTTGCCTTTCTCTACCAGCTGTCTGAAATCCTCGAATCGCTCCGTACTCGAATGGATTAGAACAACCTTGTTGCAATGGATGATGTGATAATTTTTCAGCAATCACTCATCCAATCGTGCATAAAGAACTTCGGTTTAGAAACACGATTGGAGAACCTCAACATAAGAGATAACACCAATATGTATGATCACTCTATAATCACCTCTTTGTGTGTATCACTCTGTAGAAGATTATGAATTATAGAAAATTGCAGAGCTCTCACCAAAAATCCTCTTGAAAAATTGTCATAAAAAATTGTAGCATCTTCTCTTGTTGAACCTTAGTATTTATAGACCAAGTCATAGAAAACCCTAACCTTGCCCTCTTATGTAATTTCACAATACCTCAATAAATCCTCTAAAATTTGATTTTAATATGTGTATATACCAATACATTGAGGTTTGAAGACGTCGATCACTTAAAAACTCGAAGTAGGGACAAAACTAGAAAAATCCGAAAGCACCCCGAAACAAATCCTGCATAATAAGTGATCACGTGACCAAGCCTTGGGACCTACGCTTAGGCATAGGTCTAGGGCATAGGACCTACGCTTGGGCGTAGGGTCCCCTCCCAGCTCTAAAACCAAGACAACGTAGATATATTGCATCTTTTGCAGTTTTTTCATATTTGAGCTAGACTAGTCATCTCAAACTCCCGATGCTTTTAGTTGAAGTCATGATGTCTGGAAATGACTTTTTTGCCCTCCGGTGAAGTGACGATGTCTGGGAAAGACAATTTTGCCCTCCGGTAGCCTTCTTTGCTTTGACACATTCCTTGACTTATTTCTCGAGATAGAAACGAACATACTAACAACTCGATTGGAAATACACAAAACTCTCGACATGATGATTTATTTAACATGGTTATTGTATAGAACATGCCAAACACAAATAATACTATAAATGTTCTTACACACTTCAATATGAGGTCTGATGTGCCCACAATGCTATAGGAAGCTCCTCTACCCATTTCTTTTTGTTATCATTTACCAACCTTGACAAGATTCGAATCAATGATTTGTTAGAAACTTCAGCCTATCCATTCCCTTTAGGATGGTATGGTGTTGACTTATGATGAATTATTGAATATTTTCCTAACAAATCTGCGACTTTATGGTTAACAAAAGGAGTCCCGTTATCTGATAATTTGACATTCGGTAACCCAAATTGGCAAATGATGTTTAATTTTATAGGTTGTACCACATTATCTGTTGTTGTCTGCCGTAATGGAATAACCTCCACCCACTTTATGAATAACTCAGTTGCGACTAATACCCATGTATGCCATTGAGCTCGTGGTGTGATTGACCCGATTATATCCAATGCCCAAGTATGAAAGGGACATGGAGTGAATAGGCTATGCAATTCTGCTGCTGGAGCATGAATGAGATCTCCATGCACTTGACATATGTGACATTTCTTGACGAAGTTACCATCATCCTTTTCCATTATTGGCCAATAATACCCAGAGCACCTTTATCGGGCCATGATGCCCAAATTCATGGGTCCGTTTAAGTCCTTCACTTGTTTCCTCCTCATTCTAACTGGACCTTTTATTTCTCTAAAACCTCACTTTCTTTCTAAGTGAGACAGATTTCACTCAAATCATCCTATAAGTTGAATCGGTGTTTGTTCATCATTCCTTGCCCAATATAAGACTCATATGGAGAACAATACTATAAACCAGAGTCCAAATTATTCTAACTGGACCTTTTATTTCTCTAAAACCTCACTTTCTTTCTAAGTGAGACAGATTTCACTCAAATCATCCTATAAGTTGAATCGGTGTTTGTTCATCATTCCTTGCCCAATATAAGACTCATATGGAGAACAATACTATAAACCATAGCCGAAATCATTCTAACTGGACCGTTTCCTTCTCTCCAACCTCACTTTTTTTCTAAGTGAGACAGATTTCACTCGAATCATCATATAAGTTCAAACGGTCTTTGTTCATCATTCATTCACAATTAAAAGACTCATATGGAGAACAATACTATAAACCATAGTCTAAATCATTCTAACTAGTCCTTTTCTATCTCTCCAAGCTCCTTTTCTTTCTAAGTGGGACAAATTTCACTCGAATCGTCATATTAGTTGAAACGGTCTTTGTTCATCATTCATTCACCATTATAAGACTCATATGGAGAACAATACTGTAAACCAAAATCCAAATCATTCTAACTGGACCTTTAATTTCTCTCAAACCTCACTTTCTTTCTAAGTGAGACATATTTCACTCGAATCATCATATAAGTTGAATCGGTGTTTGTTCAACATTCCTTGCCCATTACAAGACTCATATGGAGAACAATACTATAAACCATAGTCCAAATCAATCTAACTGGACCTTTTATTTCTCTCTATCCTCTCTTTCTTTCTAATGAGACAAATTTCACTCGAATCATCACATAAGTTGAATCGGTGTTTGTTCATAATTCCTTCCACATTATAAGACTCATATGGAGAACAATACTATAAACCATAGTCTAAATCATTCTAAGTTGACCTTTTCTTTCTCCCCTAGCTCCTTTTCTTTCTAAGTGGGAAGGATTTCACTCGAATCGTCATATATGTTGAAAAGGTCTTTGGTCATCATTCATTCACCATTATAAGAGTCATATGAAGAACAATACTATAAACCATATCACAAATCATTCTAACTGGACCGTTTCATTCTCTCCAACCTCACTTTCTTTCTATGTGAGACAGATTTCACTCGAATCATAATATAAGTTGAAACGGTGTTTGTTCATCTTTCATTCACAATTATAAGACTCATATGGAGAACAATACTATAAATCATAGTCCAAATTATTCTAACTGGACCTTTTTTATCTCTCCAATCTCCTTATCTTTCCAAGTTGGACGAATTTCACATGAATCGTCATATAAGTTGAAACGGTCTTTGTTCATCATCCATTCACCATTATAAGACTCGTATGGGAACAATACAATAAACCATAGCCCAAATCATTCTAACTGGAGCTTTTCTTTCTCTCCAACCTCACTTTCTTTTTAAGTGAGACAAATTTCAATCGAATCATCATATAAGTTGAATCGGTCTTTGTTCATCATTCCTTCACCATTACAAGACTCATATGGAGAACAATACTATAAATCAGAGTCCAAATCATTCTAACTGGACCTTTTTTTTTTTTTTTTTTTTTTTTTTTTTTTTTTTTTTTTTTTTTTTTAAAGTAAGTCAATATTATAGAAAATTAAAAAATGGCTAGAAGCCTACAAAATACTTGGGGCATACCCCAAGGGTGGAACCCCCAAACCCACCAAAGAGTTAAGCTTAACTCTAAACACAGGGGATTATACAAGAGAATCACCATCACCCTTACAACAAAAAAACAAGCCTGATAAAACATAAGACTATAGCAACCAATGTTTAACATATCTCTAGAGCACCTCCCCGCAAATAGAATATACATAATCTTCATCAGATTACAGAAATTCATTTCTATCACAGTGAGAGTCTTCATAGCCATTCGGACCCCTTGAACTTCAGCAACCAACTTATAAATCTGCACAGTGTAAACAAAGGGATCAAAAGACAATGCAACATTTATAGAAAAGATCATAAAGTACCTCCCACGAAGTCTGAACCATTTCCTGAACCATAACCCCAGAAACACTGACTCTCTACCACTCATCCAAACACAAACCCAGAACATAAATTTCAGGAAAACTGAGCAAATATTCCCCTCACCCATTGCTTGAAACTCTATCTCCATTTTGAATATCCAACAAGTGATACAATCTAAATTTGACAGAAGAATTTATCTCCTGAACAAGTTGAACCTCCTTTTTAAACTCTCCTGCAAACAACCTGAGGTTCCTCTCCCTCCATAAGATGTAAACACTTGCAGCCAATGCGAGTTTGGTAACACATGCCTTTAAAGTATTGTTAGTACAATGGTCATTGCACCAATTTACTATATCCACCCACTTCTTCCCAACTTGCTTCAAACCATTTTCAATAGCAACCGAAGACCAAACTTGAGAAGAGAAACTGCATTCAAAAAATAGATGTTCCCTGTTTTCACACGGTAAGTCACAGAAGACACATTTTTGTTGCTGAAGCAACCCATAAATGACCAATTTATCTTGAGTTTGCATCCTATTATGAATTAAAGTCCATAAAATGAAAGCATGTCTTGGAATATTATTTGGGAACCACACAGTCTTGTACCATTTAACTTGACTATCCCTGTTCCTTAACAAATTCCAAGCCGAGCTAATAGAATACTTACCCTTGGTAGGTTTCCAAATCAAAGTATCAACATCATGGCAATCAGGAGGGGGGAGGATTGCAATATCATCTCTTAACTCCATTAATTTGTGAGAGTTTGCAAAAGGAGGGTACCATTGCCCATCTCTGATTATGGCATTGACTTTACAATTGTTTCTTAACCCAGAATCATACCTGATCCTATCCCCATGTTTTTCTACAATAGAAGTGGGATACAACCAATTATCATGCCAAAGAAGAATATTATTTCCATTCCCAACCTTGTACTCAATGTAATGTCTAAATGTATCTCTTAGCCCCATTATCTTTTTCCATGACCAAGATCTTTTATCCGGGACCTTAAGCAACCAAAAATTTTGGTCTTTCATGAGCTCTATCCTAGCCCACTTACTCCAAAGGTTGGTGGGAATAGGCTGCAACAGGTTCCAAAGCTGCTTACCAATAGCAGCCACATTCCAAGCTATTAAATCTTTTAAGCCTAAGCCCCCTTCATCCTTCGGCAAACACACTTTAGTCCATGCCATTTTCTCACCTCCACTCTTCAAGTCAGCCCCTTTCCACAAGAATTTCCTCATAATCTCATTCAGCTGTTTAAACACCGATTTTGGAAGGATATAAGTAGAACTCCAATATACTTGAACTGAAAACAACACCGAGGCAATCAATTGTAACCTACCCGCAAAGGAAATGAATCTGCAATTCCAAGACTGAACCCTTCTAGTAATTTTCAAAACTAACTCTTGACAATCATTAGCATTAAGCTTAGAAGAGATCAGAGTCACCCCTAGATACTTGACAGGTAATTTTCCAATTGAAAAGTTGGACCCGCGGATAATATTATCCAACACTCTACCCTCCACACCCGATGTAAAAATGGAGCTCTTTGAGGTATTAGGAAATAAACCTGAAAAATCACTAAACTTCCTCAATACATCCAACATACAATTCACTGAATTTTCACTACCCTCACAGAAGAGGAATAGGTCATCAGCAAACATCAAGTTATTAATCTCCAATTTTTTACATTTGGTATGGAACTTAAACGCGTCATTTTTCCCCAACTTATTCAACATTCCTGAAAGAACTTCCATACACATCACAAAAAGATAAGGAGACATAGGATCCCCTTGCCTAAGCCCTCTTCCCCCTTTGAAAAACCCTTCAAGAGCTCCATTAATATTAATAGAAAACTTAGGAGAAGAGCAACAAGCAAGAATCCAACCTCTAACTCTTTCAGGCAACCCAAAACACTTCAACACCTCACCCAAAAAATCCCAAGAGACAGAATCATAAGCTTTAGTCAAATCAATTTTCATGGCAACTCTAGCTGGGGACTCATCTTTATGGTAATGGAGTAATATCTCTTGTGCTAGCAAAATATTATCACAAATACTCCTACCAGGAACAAACCCTGATTGATTTGCACTTATACACGAATCTAGAATGGGCTTCAGCCTATTAGCAATAATTTTGGCTATGCATTTATACAACACATTGCAAACTGAAATAGGCCTAAACTCTGTCACTTTAGTAGGATTATCCACTTTGGGAATAAGAGAGATGGAAGTACAATTTAACTCAGAAAGCAACTGCCCTGAAGCAAAAAAATCCATAATGGCATCCACCACCTCATTTCCAATAACATCCCAGGCAGCCTTATAAAACACAGCATTCAGACCATCCGGCCCTGGAGCTTTGTCATCTTTGATAGCAAGGAAAGTAGCTTTGATTTCTTCTCTGGTCACATCTCTATTCATGTCCCTACCTTGCTCAAGAGAAATAGGATGTTGAATAAACTCATTCAAAACAGGGATCCTGACCTCCCCTCTCTTTGCAAAGAGGTTCTTGTAAAAACCCACAATATCTCTATTAACATCACTTTTATCAGTCAGGACTGTGCCATCCTCTTTAGTTATTGAAACAATATTGTTATGAAATTTTCTTTGATTTGCTATCTTATGAAAATAGCTGGTGTTTTGATCTCCTAGCCTCAGCCATTGAATCCTAGATAACTGTCTATATAAACATTCCTCCGCATTTGACACTTTGTAAAATTGTTTAAGACTATCTTTTTCAATGCTTTGCAACTCATGATTTCCAGGATCCATATCCACCAAGCATTGAATGTTCAATAACTTTTTCCTAGCTTCGGAAACTTGACTTGGTAAATTATCAAAGTTTGTTTTATTGAGAATTTTCAAAGCATTCTTAACCATTTTCAGCTTCTGACTTACCACAAACATTTTACTCCCCGTAACCTGGCCTTTCCACGCTTCTCTCACCACTTGAGTAAACTTTTCATGTTTAGTTAAAAAATTGTTGAACCTAAACGGTCTTTTAACCCTCTCTACCTCCATAGGAATTTTAACCGTAATACAAGCATGATCCGAAACCCCTGGAGGCAAAAAAGAAACTTCAGTGGTTTGAAAATAATCAACCCAAGCTGAATTCACTAAGCATCTATCCAGCTTACTAAACACATGACCATTGGACCAAGAAAATTTGATACCATTATACTTCAAATCCATTAATCCTGCTTTGTCTAGAGCCTGACCACATTCCCTCATTTTTGCATTCCACTTCTCATCCCCACCCCATTTCTCATGCTGATATCTAATAGCAT
Source organism: Cornus suecica (assembly GCA_963922005.1). Taxonomy (NCBI): domain Eukaryota; kingdom Viridiplantae; phylum Streptophyta; class Magnoliopsida; order Cornales; family Cornaceae; genus Cornus; species Cornus suecica. Next base: position 41,568,597 of record OY998246.1, on the reverse strand, counting down.
TTAAATCACCCGCACAAAACCAAGGGCTGTTCTTCAAAGCCATGGAAATATCAAAAAGCTCTTTCCATAAAATCCTTCTCTCAATATAATCATTACTTCCATAAATAAAGGTAGCAAAGCAGTTCCATTTATTATCAACAGTTCTCACTTTACAATGAAGAAATTGAGCACTGCCCTTTAATAAATCGACATTCATCTTCTTTGGGTCCCAACAAATCCATAATCTCCCCAAATCCGCAAAATCATAATTATTAACTAACCTCCAACCTGGGCAAATCACTTTCAACACCTTATCAACATTGTTCTTTAAAACCTTTGTCTCAATCAAACAAAAAATAGAAATATCTAGAGAATTAATCATTAACTTAATTTCCATCTGTTTCACTTCACCATTAAGACCACGAACATTCCAAATATAGCAATTCATATGGAAAACTAATTTTGAGCAGACTGATCACCCCCTCTTTCCTCACTTTTCAAGACCCTTTTAGTTTTAAATTTCTTGTTAGAAATGGGGCCCATCCTACCAACACCTGAAACTAACAAAGAAATTGGGCTTCTTCTCCCTTTCTCTTTTGTACTGATCAGAGGGTTTTCTCCAGCTTTATGAACAAGCTTCTCGTCCTCTACCACTCCCCCTGGTTCATGTATAAAACCTTCCTTTTCATTATCAGTATCAATTCCCCAATCCTCCATTATTTCCCCTTCATCAAAATCGCCCAAGCATGCGAATTTATTAGGAGAAAGAACATTTGTATTATCCCTAGGAGCCTCTATCTTCAACTCATTAACATTCACTAGAACCTCATGATTTTTTAATTCATTTGACTCAACAATATTCTCAACCTCAACTACATTTTTTTTCTTCATTCTGAATATCTTTAGGTATAACATTAACTTGCTCCTGATGCAGTGCATCAGAATTACTTGTTTCTCCAACTTTCTTCCCAACAACAACCCATTCTTTCTTAATCTCTTTAGTTTTTTGAATTGCATTTTGGACTTTCATTTTAACACAATTTTTGGACGAATGTCCAAAAATCGCACAGTGTTCACATTTCATGGGTACCCATTGATATTCAACACCAATAGTAACAATTCTCCCATCCGCCAACTTGACCCCTACCTCAGATGGAAATTCAGCGTTAATGTCAACCTCAATACACATCCTGGCATAATTTAATCTACCCCTATCATCAGTTTGAGAATCAGTATATAGAGGTCTCCCCAAAATGCTAGCAATATAACCCAACCCATCCGGCGTCCACAATTATAATGGAACATGATAAAATTTAGCCCATATTGGAACACTTTTTAACCCTTGTTTATAGATAGCAAGATCAGGCCTCCACTTTTGCAACACCATAAGCTGGTTTGCAAAATGCCAAGGTCCGCTTTCTATAATAGAATTACTACTTTCAGCACTATCAAATTTGAACAAAAAGAAACCCCTATCAAGACTCATCACCTCAGTCATCCCATTTTTTCCCCAGAGTCTCTTTGCAATGGAATTTACAGTTGGGAATGGTAGTTTCCTATCCATACAGTATCCCACTAGGCAATCCCTCCACAAATAACACCCCTTCATTTCGACATCATAAGGTATTTCAACAATTTTATCTTTCACAGCTTGTGGGAAGTATTTTAATTGCATTTTGTTCTTAGAAATATTTTTAGTTAGGGTATCTGCCCATGACAAAGTAGGTTTAACAGTACCTTCATCACCCCCTAGCTTCGGCAATTTTTCACTCACCCCAGCAAAATTCCCATACATCGAGGGGACTGAAGGAACAACAACCTCAGCACCCTCAGCACACAGATTAATTTCAGACCTTATTACATACTCTTTGTGTTCATTTGAAACCCCACCTGAAACTACTTCAATTACAGAGTCCTTTCCTTTATTCGGATACTCCTGTTGTGAAACATTGTGTAACATTTTATTATCACCCACAGGAAAGGCAGACATAACCTTATACTGCTCATTCAGTTCATTACTAAGCTTCTCAACCAATTTGTTCAGACGCTCAATCTCAACAGCATCCCCCATAACCAGACTCATTAAAAAAGGAAAACAAAAAACACAAATAGGGCACCAACCCCCACCAAAATCACCAGGGCAGCAACCCTTGCAACAAACAAAACAAGAAAAAAAAAGGAAAAAAAACACATATAGGGCCCCAACCCTCACCAAATTCACCAGGGCAGCAACCCTTGCAACAAAAAGAAATGGGCACCAACCCAAATAGAGGTAGAAAACCTTACTCAGCACACTCAGTTCGAATGTAGCAATGAAGGTTCACAATCACCAGCTAATGAGCTAACAATCAGCTTCAATGATGGTTCACAATCACTGCTAATGAACCGAGAAACAAACAGCTTCAGCTACGAGCTCAGCTCCTCTCAGCAGCCAAGCACGAACACACAGCAGGAACAACAACTTAGTTCTTCACCCGCCGAACAGTTCGCAAATGATTCAGAAAACAGCTTCGCCAGTATCAGGGAACTAAGCACGATGCCTCGGTAACCCGTCACCTTGAACCTGGAACCCACAATCTGAATCGCCGTTGCAGCTCCGCTCCAGAAACGAAGAAATCGGTATCGAAAATTTCAGAGACCAAATTCAGCACCCCTTACTCAGATTTCAGGGTACAGTAAGCCTTCGAAATGGATAGTCGACTTTCTTCAGATGAAAACGAAGCTCGCCGTAATAACAGCGTCGTGTTCTGCCAACTCGTTGTTCGTCTCGGTTGCTCAACCCAGCTTCAAATCCACGATCCACCCCCTACTCAGACTTCGGGTGATGTTCTCCTCTACTGATTTAAGGAGACCAAAACAGCGTTTTGAAGTTTCAACCCTGGAAATCGCCCCTACCTTCAGGCACGACCCAGAAAACCAATGAACTCCGCCTGACGAATCCACGACCACCGAATTAGTTACGAAATGTCGCTCGCAATCGCCCACCGAAACGAGCAATCGTCGTCAGATCTGGGAACCAACGACGAGCGAAAAAAACAGAGTCGCCCCTAACCAACAGCGTCAGAATACCGGGAGAGGGAACCCACGACCACCAAGTCTGTTACAGCATCAAGCTCAGCAACGTCGCATACAGCAGCGTCTGAAACACCGAATCTATAACAGCTTCGATTTCGGTGTTGAGGTTTGTGCATGAAATCGCCCCTTCTCTTCGAAACTGGGTTCTTCACCAAGCAAAATGAAGAGCACAACCTGGAGGGAAACCAAGCACACCTTCTCTTTGAACTGATGAAGAACTGGAGTATTTTGAAGAGAGAAGCTCGAAAGTCAACCCCAAAGAAATCTCAGATCTGAAATAACTCGTATATGACTCGTATATCACTCAGTACATTTAATCCAAAATATTTCCTAACCCATATTGAATCAGTGAATTAACATAACAAATAACTTGGTCAAACTGAGTTTGACCGAGTCAACAACATTAACTCAATCCACTAAGCCAAATCCCAAACTGGACCTTTTATTTCTCTAAAACCTCACTTTCTTTCTAAGTGAGACAAATTTCACTCAAATCATCCTATAAGTTGAATCGGTGTTTGTTCATCATTCCTTGCCCAATATAAGACTCATATGGAGAACAATACTATAAACCATAGCCGAAATCATTCTAACTGGACCGTTTCCTTCTCTCCAACCTCACTTTTTTTCTAAGTGAGACAGATTTCACTCGAATCATCATATAAGTTGAAACGATCTTTGTTCATCATTCATTCACAATTAAAAGACTCATATGGAGAACAATACTATAAACCATAGTCTAAATCATTCTAACTAGTCCTTTTCTTTATCCCCTATCTCCTTCTCTTTCTAAGTGAGACAGATTTCACTCGAATCATCATATAAGTTGAATCAATCATTGTTCATCATTCCTTCACCATTATAAGACTCATATGGAGAGCAATACTATAAACCATAGCCGAAATCATTCTAACTGGACCGTTTCCTACTCTCGAACCTTACTTTCTTTCTAAGTGAGACAGATTTCAATCGAATCATCATATAAGTTCAAACGGTCTTTGTTCATCATTCATTCACAATTAAAAGACTCATATGTAGAACAATACTATAAATCATAGTCTAAATCATTCTAACTAAACCTTTTCTATCTCTCCAAGCTCCTTTTCTTTCTAAGTGGGACGAATTTCACTCGAATCGTCATATTAGTTGAAACGGTCTTTGTTCATCATTCATTCACCATTATAAGACTCATATGTAGAGCCTGGCCACATTCCTTCATTTTAGCATTCCACTTGTCATCCCCACCCCATTTATCATGTTGATATCTAATAGCATTTAAATAACCTGCACAAAACCAGGGGTTGTTCTTCAAAGCCATGGAAATATCGAAAAGCTCCTTCCATAAAATCCTTCTCTCAATATAGTCATTACTTCCATAAATAAAGGTAGCAAAGCAATTGCAGATATTATCAACAGTACTCACTTTACAATGAAGAAATTGAGCATTGCCCTTCAATAAATCCACATTCATCTTCTTTGGGTCCCAACAAATCCATAATCTCCCTAACTCCGCAAAATCATAATTATTAACTAACCTCCAACCTGGGCATATCAGTTTCATCACCTTATCAACATTGCTCTTTAAAACCTTTGTCTCAATCAAACAAAAAATAGAAATATCTAAAGATTTAATCATTAACTTTATTTCCTTCTGCTTCACTTCCCCATTAAGACCCCGCACATTCCAAATATAGCAATTCATATGGAAACTAAATTTGAGCAGACTGATCTCCCCCCTTATCCTCTCTCTTCAAAACCCTTTTAGTTTTAAATTTCTTATTTGAAATGAGGCCCAAACTACCAACTCCTGATGCCAACAAAGAAATTGGGTTCTCAATCCCTTTTTCTTTTTTACTAGTCAGAGGTTTTACTCCAGCTTTATGATCATGCTTTCCTTCCTTTACCATTTCCCCTGGTTCATGTATAAAACCTTCATTTCCATTGTCAGTATCAATTCCCCAATCCTCCATTATCTCCCCCTCATCAAAATCACCCAAACATGAGAATTTATTAGGAGAAAGAACATCAGTATTATCACTAGGGCATTGATATGATTTAATTTTTTTTTTTTTTTAACTGGACCTTTTATTTCTCTCTATCCTCTCTTTCTTTCTAATGAGACAAATTTCACTCGAATCATCACATAAGTTGAATCGGTGTTTGTTCATAATTCCTTCCCCATTATAAGACTCATATGGAGAACAATACTATAAACCATAGTCAAAATCATTCTAAGTGGACCTTTTCTTTCTCCCCTAGCTCCTTTTCTTTCTAAGTGGGAAGGATTTCACTCGAATCGTCATATATGTTGAAAAGGTCTTTCGTCATCATTCATTCACCATTATAAGAGTCATATGGAGAACAATACTATAAACCATAGCACAAATCATTCTAACTGGACCGTTTCCTTCTCTCCAACCTCACTTTCTTTCTATGTGAGACAGATTTCACTCGAATCATAATATAAGTTGAAACGGTCTTTGTTCATCATTCATTCACAATTATAAGACTCATATGGAGAACAATACTATAAATCATAGTCCAAATTATTCTAACTGGACCTTTTTTTATCTCTCCAAGCTCCTTATCTTTCTAAGTGGGACGAATTTCACACGAATCGTCAGATAAGTTGAAACGGTCTTTGTTCATCATTCATTCACCATTATAGGACTCGTATGAAAACAATACAATAAACCATACCCCAAATCATTCTAACTGGACCTTTTCTTTCTCTCCAACCTCACTTTCTTTTTAAGTGAGACAAATTTCAATCGAATCATCATATAAGTTGAATCGGTCTTTGTTCATCATTCCTTCACCATTATAAGACTCATATGGAGAACAATACTATAAACCAGAGTCCAAATCATTCTAACTGGACCTTTTATTTCTCTAAAACCTCACTTTCTTTCTAAGTGAGACAGATTTCACTCAAATCATCCTATAAGTTGAATCGGTATTTGTTCATCATTCCTTGCCCAATATAAGACTCATATGGAGAACAATACTACAAACCAGAGTCCAAATCATTCTAACTGGACCTTTTATTTCTCTAAAACCTCACTTTCTTTCTAAGTGAGACAGATTTCACTCAAATCATCCTATAAGTTGAATCGGTGTTTGTTCATCATTCCTTGCCCATTATAAGACTCATATGGACAACAATACTATAAACCATAGCCGAAATCATTCTAACTGGACCGTTTCCTTCTCTCCAACCTCACTTTTTTTCTAAGTGAGACAGATTTCACTCGAATCATCATATAAGTTGAAACGGTCTTTGTTCATCATTCATTCACAATTAAAAGACTCATATGGAGAACAATACTATAAACCATAGTCTAAATCATTCTAACTAGACCTTTTCTTTCTCCCCTAGCTCCTTCTCTTTCTAAGTGAGACAGATTTCACTCGAATCATCATATAAGTTGAATCAGTCATTGTTCATCATTCCTTCACCATTATAATACTCATATGGAGAGCAATACTATAAACCATAGCCGAAATCATTCTAACTGGACCGTTTCCTTCTCTCCAACCTCACTTTCTTTCTAAGTGAGACATATTTCACTCGAATCATCATATAAGTTGAAACGGTCTTTGTTCATCATTCATTCACAATTAAAAGACTTATATGTAGAACAATACTATAATCATCATAGTCCAAATTATTCTAACTGGACCTTTTTTATCTCTCCAAGCTCCTTATCTTTCTAAGTGGGACGAATTTCACACGAATCGTCATATAAGTTGAAACGGTCTTTGTTCATCATTCATTCACCATTATAGGACTCGTATGGGAACAATACAATAAACCATAGCCCAAATCATTCTAACTGGACCTTTTCTTTCTCTCCAACCTCAGTTTCTTTTTAAGTGAGACAAATTTCAATCGAATCATCATATAAGTTGAATCGGTCTTTGTTCATCATTCCTTCACCATTATAAGACTCATATGGAGAACAATACTATAAATCAGAGTCCAAATCATTCTAACTGGACCTTTTTTTTTTTTTTTTTGAAAGGTAAGCATTATATAAAATAAAAGAGAAAAGGCAAAGCCTTAAAAGATTCATGGGGCATACCCCAAGATAAAAAGACACCCCATACATAAATGGTATCCCCAAACCCACCAGATTAAAAGAGACCAAGAAAAACAATGAAAATGTTTTCCTATAGCCTTATATTTGGCTTTACACAAGATCTGGAATTTAATACAAAGAGAAACAATAAGGTAATCAATTGTCTTTCTATGCCATTGCTTCCAACTTTGCCATTCTTCAATGAAAACAGTATCTTCATCGTTTGTCGAATACCCATAATACTTGTAATCCCCATAATCATCCAACTGCAGGATCAACCAAATAGCCCATTGAAAACCATTCGTATTGCTCCAAGTATCAAAACAGGTCTGCCCCACCTGCATCAAGCTCTAAGGACTAAAACTGAGAAGTAAAGTAGACCACATCACCATGCATTTGAAGCTCAAAAATCTGCTTGTAAATCTGCCCCAAGAAACCCCTAGGCTGCCCATCATTTGATGTTCAAGAACTTGCATGTAATTCTGAAATTTGTAGCCCATATATGAATCTGAAATTTTCTTTGAACTCCCCCTGCAGCAATCTGAAGTAGCCTCCCATGATAGGCACAACCTTGAAGCACCATTTGATCCACCTTCTTCTTGTCGACATTTTGATTTTTGTATCTCATGTAAATCTTCCGAGGCACCTCAAGGCCCCCCCAGAAACGAACCAGCCCAGCATGAGCTTCCTCCCGCAGCAGCAAGACGCAAATTTGCTCTTCGAAAAAAAAAAAAAAAAAAAAATGAAAATGGAGCAGCTCCGAAAATGTGAAGTGCAGCAGCAGAAGGAGAAAACTGCAATGGAGCAAAAAAAAAAAAAAAAAATCTGCAGTAAACTGCAGTGAAGCAGCTTCGAAAATCTGAAATGTAGCAACTCCGAAAATCTGACATGAAGCAGCTCCTCATCATAATACAACCGAAATCCAACATGTAAATCCCTAGCAAAAACCAGCCCCACATGAAGCTTCCTCCCGTAGTCAAGAAACTCCATCAGTTGGTTGTTGAAGATGCAACAATCTGTATTGAACTGAAGTGTTGATTTCATGAATTAAGTTGTCTTCTGTTCTAGCTTCCCCCGTATACAATCTGGAATTTCTTTCCTTCCATATCATGTACACCGTAGCTGCAAAGTAGAGCCTAGCTTGAGTAGACTGAAAATTTCTATTTTGAAGATGTTCATTACACCATTCCAGCACTTCAAACCAGCCCCCTCCAGCCCTTTCTAGCCCAGCAAGCGACGCAATAGATTTCCATACTTTGTTTGCAAACCTACATTCAAAAAACAAATGTTCTCTATTCTCGCATGGGGCGGAACAAAGAACACATTTTTGCTGTTGAAGCATCCCATAAAAAACCAGCTTATCTTGGGTTTGAATACGATTATGGATGACCGTCCAAAGAATGAAAGCGTGGCGTGGAATATTATACTTGAACCAAATGGAGGCATGCCAGTTAACATCAAACCCTCTCTTCCTAATCACTTCCCAGGCTGATTTTATAGTGAACTTCCCTTGATTAGGAATCCACACAAGACTATCATCAGTAGCAATATTTGGGGCTTCACACTGATTTAGGTCATCTTTCAACTCCATAAGCTGATGAGAAACAGGGAAGGGGGGAACCAGTTCCCATTAACAATTATAGTACTTACCCTAGCTTCTCTTCTTAACCCTGTGTCATAAATGATTCTATCTCCATGTTTTTCAGCAATAGAAATATCGTAGAGCCATCCATCATGCCATAGAGAAATATTTCCCCATTGCCCACTTTGAGTTTGAAATGCTCTCGAAAGGTAGTCCGCAAACCCATTATCTTTTTCCATGCCCATGATCTTTTGTCAGGCACTTTCAGTAACCAAAAATTTTGGTCTTTTATGAGCTCCAGCCTAGCCCATTTACTCCAGAGACTAGAAGATTTAGGTTGCAAAACATTCCAAAAATGTTTGCCTATAGTAGCAATATTCCAATCCACTAGATCCTTCAATCCTAGCCCTCCCTCTTCTTTAGGCAGACACACCTTATGCCAAGCAAGTTTCTCCCCTCCTCTTTTAGGCTCAGCCCCTTTCCACAAAAACTTCCTCATGATAGCTGAAAGTTGTTTCATAATGGATTTAGGGAGGATAAACGTACTACTCCAATAGACTTGCACAGAGAATAAGACCGAAGAAATTAATTGCAATCTCCCTGCAAAGGAAAGAAAACGACTATTCCAAGATTGCACTTTTTTTGTAATCTTTAACACAAGCTCTTGACAATCATCCGCTCTCAATTTAGAAGAGACCAACGGCACCCCAAGGTATTTAACAGGAAGAGATCCCACGGGGAAATTAGAAAATGGAAACAATAGATCTCAAAATATTTTCCTGAATTCCAGAAGCAAAAATAGCACTCTTAGAAGGATTTGGAATTAAACCTGACCAGGAACTAAACTTCCCCATATTTTCCAACATAAGCTTCACAGAATTTACCTTTCCTTCCCAGAATAAGAACAAGTCGTCTGCAAACATTAGATGGTTGATCTTCAACCTCTTACATTTTGGGTGGTAATTAAACTGGTCTTCATTTCCCAATTTGTTCATTAAGCCAGAGAAAGCTTCCATAGCCATCACAAATAAATATGGGGACATAGGATCCCCCTGCCTTAATCCCCTCTCCCCTTTAAAAAATCCTTCAAGGCCACCATTAATGTTAATAGAGAATCTAGGCGTAGAAAAGCAAGCCTTAATCCAGCTTCTCATTGTATCAGGTAACCCAAAGCATCTCAAAACCTCTTCTAAAAAATCCCATGAAACGGAGTCATAAGCCTTTGTTAGATCAATCTTCATAGCAACTCTAGCCGGGCTCAGGTCTTTATGATATTGAAGAAGAATTTCTTGGGCTAATAACACATTATCACCAATGCTCCTCCCTGGCACAAACCCTGATTGATTAGGGCTAATGCACTCGTCCAAGACAGGCTTAAGCCTATTTGCAATAATCTTCGCAATACATTTATATAGGACATTACACACTGAGATGGGCCTGAATTCAGCAGCTCTCGTAGGATTTTCCACTTTAGGAACTAGAGAGATAGAAGTGTTGTTGATCTCAGCAAGCATCATACCAGATCTGAAAAAATCCTGAACAACCCCAATAATGTCATTTCCAATTGTTGACCCAAGGTTTTCCACCATGGGTAAACATGACATTTTGATGATAACAAACCATTGAATGTGATGAATTTAATGTCTGCTTGAGTTATGCTTAATAGGTTATTGATTCAAGATAAACTCAAGAGAGCTAGTGGATCCATGAGAAGATCAAGCAAGGTGCTTAGAGCTCAAAAGACATTGGAGACAAGGATGGAGACATCAACCCAAAGCTTAAAGGAATTGAAGATCAAAGAAATAGGTAAAATAGTCTTGGGTGAGTGCTAGATTAAATGTAAAGTTATTTTTGAAATAACTTATTTGAAAGCTCAACTCTTGATCATATAGCATATAGGATCATGTATATCATTCATAAGTCCTTTCATCATTAACATTAGACTATGAACATCATTTAGTCTTTGCTAAAGTTGAGTTAGTTCAAGCTTTCATAAGCTATGGAAGAACTCAACAAAGATGTCGTCCTAGAACCATTAACTTAACTCATATCACTTGAAATGGATTCTAGATGCATGTTAAAGCTTTGAATAAAATTGTTAAAAAATGAAAAGCTTTTGTCTAATATTGAGAATTTGTTTAAATTGGAAAAACATTTTATGATCTCAATATTTACTTTAGGCATGTCAAGGACCTTAATAAGTTTCTAAGACATCCTAGGAGTGTGTCTAAGTCATTTCGGAAAAATCCCAAAAGATTTCACGAAAAACCATCAAGTGGGTTAAAAGTTCGAAATGAAGCGTCACATTCAAACGACCATATCGCACTCAAACATGGGTCAAATAGAGTGATTCAAAATCCTAAAATCAAGATCTTGAAGTCTTCTTTTCAAAAAGCTAAAGAAAGTCTTTATCCGAGTTACGGAACTCTAGTTATGACCAAAAGAGTGAACTGTGTCGAAACTGGGCTGAACAGCCCAGTCGACTGGGTAACCACCCAGTCGACTGCCTGTTGACCCAGTCGACTGGGCCAAGAAGGCCAGTCGAATGGCTGAACCAGAGAGTTACAAATAAATTTCGGAATGAATTTTTGAAGACCCAGCCGACTGTCCCAAAACACCCAGTCGACTGCCTCATCCGGAATTTGAATTCTAACGGCTAGTTTCGGATCCAAAGTGTTCCAAAACTTCCCCAAACACCCCCAAACGGCTATATTGTGTTCCTACACTATATATATGCCTTATATGAGCCAAAAATGGTTGAGAGAAGAGAGATAGATAGGAGTATGAAAGATCTATCATTTGTGCTTCAATATTGAAATTATTTTTGGGTAGAAAACTCCTACATGAATCACCACATGAGCATCATTCATATTTTCTTCTTGTGATTCATTCTTCATACTTGAGTTGAGCTTTTCAATTGAGTATTTCATTTATGACTCTAAGTATGTGAGGAAGTGAGCTTTGAATTTCTATATCCATATATTGAGAGATATGTTGTATACACTCAAATTCAATTCATATTCTTTGTGAGTGAAAGACCAAGAAGTTGTCTTGGCATGGGTTGGGCTTGTTGAAGCTATGTAAAGGTTTTTCTCTACCTTGAAAAGAGAGGATTAGGTTGGCTCTCCACCCGCAAGAGTGAGCAAAGGTCGGCTCTTCACCCGGAAGCAAGAGTGTTCGAAGGTTGGCTCTCCACCCGCAAGAGTGAGCAAGGTTGGCTCTTTACCCGAAAGAAGGAGCGTGTAAGGGTTTGCTATTCACCCGGAAGAATGAGGCATGTAAGGGTTTGCTTATCCCCGGAAAGAGAAGCACGATAGTGGAATCCTTGAGAGGTTATCTCAAGGCATGGAGTAGACCAAGATTTGGTTGAACCATGTAAAAATCTCGGTGTCTATGGTGTGCATTTTCTCTAACCCTTATCTCTTTACTTTAAAAGCAATTGTCATTTTCAATCTTGAGCTTTATATATCAATGCTATGAAATTGCTTGTGTTTATGTATAAATGAAGAGGTTAAGAAAATGAATAAGTTTAAGTGAATTGATAGAACTTATCTTCATCACACCATAACATAGAATGCTTGGTTGAACCATATAAAATCTTGGTGTCTTGACTTGCATTTTCTCTATCCCTTAATCTCTCTACCTTATAAGCAATTGTCATTTACAATCTTGAACTTCATATTGATGTCATGCTATGAAATTGCTTGTGTTTGTGTATTAGTGAAGAGGTTAGGAAAATGCATAGTTGAAGGAAATTGAATTGTGTTTTTGGATAAATATGTTGTAGATTATAAATTATCCATTTCCTTATTTATCTATAATCTAAATGCATACCAAGTGTTTGCTAGAATTTATCTTCAACACACCTTAGAATAAAATGATTATATGCACCCCAAGTGTTTCACTATATGCTTATTCAATATAAGTTTATATTTGAGAGTTTATGTGTCAACTCATTGTTTGATCATTTTTCATAAACTCTACAAAACGTTCTTCATGGTAAATTGTATTTTGTATTATGTCTCTAAATGAGAAAAGTGCAATTACATGTTTAATTAAATTGCATACTTGGGTGCACGAATTATTTCCCATCATACTTGAATCGAACATGTATTTAATTGTGTAAATTACTATTGAATGATTACAAGTATGAAATGTGAATGTCACTCAAAGAGATTATCTAAATCACTAGGTGTTTGACAATAGCTTAATGAAGTGTAATTTGATAAAATAAAGTCAAACCGAAAAAGTATTAAAGTTTGTCATTGACCCTATTTACCCCCTCTAGGTGTCAATACGTGGCCAACACCAATAATGCTCCATGCAGTTTTATAAAAAACAGCATTAAGACCATCTGGGCCTGGCGCTTTGTCATCTTTCATGCCAAAAATGATGTCTTTAATCTCTTCCCTGGACACTACTCTGCACATTTTATATCCTTGCTCCATAGAAATAGTCTTATTTATATATGGCTGCAAATTTACAAAATCAGCCCCAGCCCCTTTAGCGAACAATCTTCTGTAGAAACCAACAATTTCCCTACTAATATCATCAGCATCGGTGACAATAGACCCATCATCCTTTGTAATGGCATTTATTTTGTTTATAACCCTTCTCTGAGCAGCAACTCGATGAAAATATTTGGTGTTTTGGTCTCCCAGTTGCAGCCACTGAACTCTGGATTGCTGCCTAGCCAAACACTCCTCTGCATAAGTAACTCGATGGAATTCCTTGAGACAGACTCTTTCCATCTGTTTCAACTGGCCATTCTCAACATCCTGGTCAATAAGAGTCTGAACATTTAGTAATTTTCTTCTAGCTTCTTCAATCTGATCCGACAATTTGTTAAAATATTTCTTGTTCAAAACTTTCAGAGCAGACTTCACCTTCTTAAGCTTTTGAACAACGACAAACATCTTAGATCCCCTAAAGGGTGAGGTCCAAGCCTCTCTAATACATGGCAGATAATCATCATGTTTAGTCAGGAAGTTATTGAATCTGAAGGGTCTCTTGATCTTTTTTTTATTAGCCTTTGGAATTTTCAGCACCATACAAGCATGATCCGAAACTCCTGGAGGATTAAAATTCACTTCTGAAATAGGAAAGCATTCCACCCACGCTGAGTTAACCATACATCTATCCAACTTACAAAAAACATGGCCATTCGACCAAGAAAATTTGATGCCCACATACTTTAAATCCAACAGACCAATTCGGTTCAGAGCCAACCCACATTCTTTCATTTTAATATCCCATTTCTCAGATCCTCCTCTTTTTTCATGCTGATATCGCACTGCATTAAAATCCCCACAGCAACACCATGGCTCATCTTGTAAATTTATAGAAATATCAAGAAGATCCTGCTACAAAACCCTTCTCTCAATGTAGTAATTACTACCATAAACAAAGGTGGCAAAGCATTTAAAAGAACTTTCAGATTCCACCACTTTACAGTGCACAAACTGATCACTGCTAGAAATCAGATCCAAATCACATTTCAAGGGATTCCAACAGACCCACAGCCGACCCAAGCTAGCAAAAGCATAGTTATTCAAGAAATTCCATCCTGGGCAGATATTCTGTAAAATTTTCTGAGCATTTTCTTCAATAACTTTAGTCTCCATTAAACAAAACAAAGAAATGTCAAGATTCTTTAACAAATTCTTCACTTCCTTCTGCTTTGTAACACCATTCAGCCCCCTAATATTCCAAGAGTAGATCAACATAAAATTAACAATTTTTAGGATCAGCCGCAACCTTCCCTTTATGATCTCCTTTTAGCACTCTCTTGGTTTTAAATTTAGAAGCTGGAAAATTTTCTACCACTCCCTCACTTGCAGATTTAAAAAATGAGACTTTCCCATTTTTTCTAAAAGCAACTGCTCCACTAGAATCATCTATCTTTTGAGTAGCATCTTCTTTAATGATTGGATTGGTCTTATTTCCCAACTCACCATCAATAAAAATTTCAGAACTATCAGTCCTCGAAATTTCCAGCCCATCTTGACCAGAATCATTCAAAATTGGAAAGGAGTTTGTTTTAGTCATTTGCCCAAGCGATTCATCTTCAGAAACAACTCCCCATTCCTCCACAATATCCTTCTCCTCCAAATCACCCAAACAATTAAATTTGTTGGGAGAAATAAAAATTTCAGGATCTTTACTAATAGAATTCACCACTGATGTCTCAATTTTCTCATTTGGATTAACACTATCTTGACATTTCTCAACATCTCCCAAATTTTCAGAATTATCTCCTTTCCCTGATCCCAAATTTGAGGACTCAGCCACTTCACTTGGAATTTCCTCAACTTCATTCGGAGTTCTATCCTCATTTCCTTTTAGGCCTCTATCATTTCCTACTACAACCCATTCCTGTTTTTTGTCCTTATAATTTTCCATCTTAGCCTCTCTCTTGGTCTTCAAACAGTTCTTTGTGGAGTGTCCAAAAATTTGACAAGTCGTACATCTCACTGGCACCCATTGATATTCAATATCCACTGTTTTCACTGAATCATCACTAAGAATAATTCCCACCTCCTTTTTAAGCTCATGTGATGCATCCACTTCGACACAAATTCTGGCATAGTTAAACCTCTTTTGGGACTCAGTCATGGCATCCACATGTAATGGTCTACCTATTGCACTCCCAATATAACTCAGCCCCTCCTCATTCCAGAATTCTAAAGGAACATGGTAGACAGTTGCCCAAACCGGAATCTTTTTGAGAGCCTCCTTTAAAATCGACATACCCTGTCTCCATTTTTGAAGCACCATCAATTGTCCTGCAAAATGCCATGGGCCTTTTTCCAGTATCAAATCCCTTTCCATTTCAGAATCAAATTTGAAAATAAAAAAACCCTTATCCCAACTTAAAACTTCCCTCAATCCTTCCTTGCCCCATAGACGTTTTGTTATAGCTTCCACTGTAGGGAAAGGCAACTTTCTATCAAAAAAGTACCCCACCAAAGAATCATTCCAAGCTAAACTGCCATTTTTTTTTTTTTTTTTTTTTTTTTTGAAAGGTAAGTCAATTTTATAGAAAAAAAAATGGCAAAAAGCCTACATGAAAACTTGGGGCATACCCCAAGGGTGGAACCCCCAAACCCACCAAAGAGTTAAGCTTAACTCTAAACACAGGGGATTATACAAGCAGATGACCATAACCCTTACAACAATTAAATAAGTCTGATAAAACATAAGACTAGAACCACCAATGTTTAACATATCTCTATAACACCTCACCACAAATATAATATACATAATCTTCATCAGATTACACAAATTAATTCCTATCACAGTGAGTGTCTTCATAGCCATCCGATCCCCGTGAACTTCAGCTACCAGCTTATAAATCTGCACAATGTAAACAAAGGGATCAAAAGATAATGCAACATTTGTAAAAATTATCACAAAACACCTCCGACGAAGTCTGAACCATTTCCTGAACCATAACTCCAACAACACTGAATCGCGACCACTCATCCAAACACAAACCCAGAACATAAATTCCAGGAAAACTGAGCAAATATTCCCATCACCCATTGCTTGAAATTCTATCTCCATGTTGAATATCCAACAAGTGATACAATCTAAATTTAACAGAAGAATTTATCTCCTGAACAAGTTGCTCCTCCTTTTTAAACTCTCCTGCAAACAACCTGAGGTTCCTCTCCCTCCATAAGATGTAAACACTTGCAGCCAAAGATAGTTTGGTAACACATGCCTTTATAGTATTATTAGTACAATGGTCATTGCACCAATTTACTATATCCACCCACTTCTTCCCAACTTGCTTCAAACAATTTTCAATAGCAACCGAAGACCAAACTTGAGAAGAGAAACTGCATTCAAAAAATAGATGCTCCCTGCTTTCACACGGTAAGTCACAAAAGACACATTTTTGTTGCTGAAGCAACCCATAAATGACCAATTTATCTTGTGTCTGCATCCTATTATGAATTAAAGTCCATAAAATGAAAGCATGTCTTGGAATATTATTTGGGAACTACACAGTCTTGTACCATTTAACTTGATTATCCCTATTCCTTAACAAATTCCAAGCCGAACTAATAGAATACTTACCCTTGGTAGGCTTCCAAATCAAAGTATCAACATCATGGCAATCAGGAGGGGGGAGGATAACAATATCATCTCTTAACTCCATTAATTTGTGAGAGTTTGCAAAAGGAGGAAACCATTGCCCATTTCTGATTATGGCATTGACTTTACAATTGTTTCTTAACCCAGAATCATACCTGATCCTATCCCCATGTTTTTCTACAATAGAAGTGGGATACAACCAATCATCATGCCAAAGAAGTATATTATTGCCATTCCCAACCTTGTACTCAATGTAATGTCTAAATGTATCCCTTAGACCCATTATCTTTTTCCATGACCAAGATCTTTTATCCGGGACCTTAAGCAACCAAAAATTTTGATCTTTCATGAGCTCTATCCTAGCCCACTTACTCCAAAGGTTGGTGGGAATAGGCTGCAACAGGTTCCATAGCTGCTTACCAATAGCAGCCACATTCCAAGCTATCAAATCTTTTAAGCCTAAGCCCCCTTCATCCTTCGGCAGACACACTTTAGTCCATGCCATCTTCTCACCTCCACTCTTCAAGTCAGGCCCTTTCCACAAGAATTTCCTCATAATCTCATTCAGCTGTTTAAACACCGATTTTGGAAGGATATAAGTAGAACTCCAATAAACTTGAACTGAAAACAACACTGAGGCAATCAATTGTAACCTACCCGCAAAGGAAAGGAATCTGCAATTCCAAGACTGAACCCTTCTAGTAATTTTCAAAACTAACTCTTGACAATCAGTAGCATTAAGTTTAGAAGAAATCAGAGGCACCCCTAGATACTTGACAGGCAATTTTCCAATTGAAAAGTTGGACCCGCGGATAATATTATCTAAAACTCTACCCTCCACACCCGATGTAAAAATGGAGCTCTTTGAGGTATTAGGAAATAAACCTGAAAATTCACTAAACTTCCTCAATACATCCAACATACAATTCACTCAATTTTCACTACCCTCACAGAAGAGGAATAGGTCATCAACAAACATCAAGTGATTAATCTCCAATTTTTTACATTTGGCATGGAACTTAAAAGAGTCATTTTTCCCCAACTTATTCAACATTCCTGAGAGAACTTCCATACACATCACGAAAAGAGAAGGAGACATAGGGTCCCCTTGCCTAAGCCCTCTTCCCCCTTTGAAAAACCCTTCAAGAGCTCCATTAATATTAATCGAGAACTTAGGACAAGAACAACAAGTGAGAATCCAACCTCTAACTCTTTCAGGCACCCCAAAACACTTCAACACCTCACCCAAAAAATCCCAAGAGACAGAATCATAAGCTTTAGTCAAATCAATTTTCATGGCAACTCTAGCTGGGGACTGATCCTTATGGTAATGGAGTAATTTCTCTTGAGCTAGCAAAATATTATCACAAATACTCCTACCAGGAACAAACCCTGATTGATTTGCACTTATACACGATTCTAGAACGGGCTTCAGCCTATTAGCAATAATTTTAGCTATGCATTTATACAACACATTGCAAACTGAAATAGGCCTAAACTCTGTCACTTTAGTAGGATTATCCACTTTGGGAATAAGAGAGATGGAAGTACAATTTAACTCAGAAAATAACTGACCTGAAGCAAAAAAATCCATAATGGCATCCACCACCTCATTTCCAATAACATCCCAGGCAGCCTTATAAAACACAGCATTTAGACCATCCGGCCCTGGAGCTTTGTCATCTTTTATAGCAAGGAAAGTAGCTTTGATTTCCTCTCTGGTCACATCTCTATTCATGTCCCTACCTTGCTCAAGAAAAATAGGATGTTGAATAAACTCATTCAACACAGGGATCCTGACCTCTCCTCTCTTGGCAAAGAGACTCTTGTAAAATCCCACAATCTCTCTATTAACATCACTTTTATCAGTCAGGACTGTGCCATCCTCTTTAGTTATGGAAACAATATTGTTATGAAATTTCCTCTGATTTGCTATCTTATGAAAATAGCTGGTGTTTTGATCTCCTAACCTCAACCATTGAATCCTAGATAACTGTCTATATAAACATTCCTCTGCATTTGACACTTTGTAAAAATTCTTAAGACTATCTTTTTCAATTCTTTGAAACTCTTGATTTCCAGGATCCATATCTACCAAGCATTGAATGTTCAATAACTTTTTCCTAGCTTCAGAAACTTGACTTGGTAAATTATCAAAGTGTGTTTTATTGAGAATTTTCAAAGCATTCTTTACCATTTTAAGCTTCTGACTTACCACAAACATTTTACTCCCCGTAACCTGGCCATTCCACGCTTCTCTCACCACTTGAGTAAACTTTTCATGTTTAGTTAAAAAATTGTTGAATCTAAACGGTCTTTTAACCCTCTCTACCTCCATATGAATTTTAACCGTAATACAAGCATGATCCGAAACCCCTGGAGGCAAAAAGGAAACTTCAGTGGTTTGAAAATAATCAACCCAAGCTGAATTCACTAAGCATCTATCCAGCTTACTAAACACATGACCATTGGACCAAGAAAATTTGATACCATTATACTTCAAATCCATTAATCCTGCTTTGTCTAGAGCCTGACCACATTCCCTCATTTTTGCATTCCACTTCTCATCCCCACCCCATTTCTCATGCTGATATCTAATAGCATTTAAATCACCCGCACAAAACCAAGGGCTGTTCTTCAAAGCCATGGAAATATCAAAAAGCTCTTTCCATAAAATCCTTCTCTCAATATAATCATTACTTCCATAAATAAAGGTAGCAAAGCAGTTCCATTTATTATCAACAGTTCTCACTTTACAATGAAGAAATTGAGCACTGCCCTTTAATAAATCGACATTCATCTTCTTTGGGTCCCAACAAATCCATAATCTCCCCAAATCCGCAAAATCATAATTATTAACTAACCTCCAACCTGGGCAAATCACTTTCAACACCTTATCAACATTGTTCTTTAAAACCTTTGTCTCAATCAAACAAAAAATAGAAATATCTAGAGAATTAATCATTAACTTAATTTCCTTCTGTTTCACTTCACCATTAAGACCACGAACATTCCAAATATAGCAATTCATATGGAAAACTAATTTTGAGCAGACTGATCACCCCCTCTTTCCTATCTTTTCAAGACCCTTTTAGTTTTAAATTGCTTGTTAGAAATGGGTCCCAACCTACCAACACCTGAAACCAATAAAGAAATTGGGCTCTTACTCCCATTCTCTTTTATACTGATCAGAGGGTTTTCTCCAGCTTTATGATGCTTCTCTTCCTCTACCATTCCCCCTGGTTCATGTATAAAACCTTCATTTTCATTATCAGTATCAATTCCCCAATCCTCCATTATTTCCCCTTCATCAAAATCTCCTAAGCATGCGAATTTATTTGGAGAAAGAACATTTGTATTATCCCTAGGAGCCTCTATCTTCAACTCATTTACATTCATTAGAACCTCATGATTTTTTAATTCATTTGACTCAATAATATTCTCAACCTCAACTACATTTATTCCTACATTCTGAATATCTTTAGGTATAACATTAACCTGCTCCTGATTCATTGCATCCGAATTACTTGTTTCTCCAACCTTCTTCCCAACAGCAATCCATTCTTTCTTAATCTCTTTAGTTTTTTGAATTGCATTTTGGACTTTCATTTTAACACAGCTGTAGTTTTTTGAATTGCATTCAAACCTACATCAGCTGTAGGTTTAACAAACATACCACTCACTGCTTCCGGGTAATATTTGAGTTTCATTTTACTATTATTTATGCTTGATGCTAATCTCTGAGCCCATGAACCCTCCTTGCCAGCATAACCATTCCCAATCTTCTTTTCAAAACCTTTGTCTGTCTAAACTAGAACCACCCCTTCCTTAACAGCCTTGGCTTCAATTTCTGAGGTAATCCTTTCCTTAACTGGACAAAGTGCAGGAAATTCACACTGAATAATCCCTCCCTTATTTAACTCTTGCTCCACATTAGCAGCACCATCATTAAAACTCTGCTTCTCATTCATTGAATTAGCATTCGTTAATGCATCCTTCAGTTCCAAGACCCAGCTCTTTCAGTGATCGTAACTTGAAAATGATAAGCAAATTGAAAATCTGAGCCAGCCACCACTCAGCTCCAGCTTTTTTTTTTTTTTTTCCGAAGCTTATTACAGCTTCAGATAATGATGTATCTAATCACGAATCAGTTCGTAATCTTCAGGAGCAGCAATCGAAGCTTCAACACAGCAGCCAGCTATAGTGCAAACGACCCAGGTTCGGCAACAGCTCCAGAAAATGCAGACGCAGCAGGTTCGGCAACAGCTCCAGAAAATGCAGACGCAGCAGCTTCAGAGATGCCCCCAAATCGCCCTTTCTCAGCGCCTCACCGGGGATGGAGACGAACCAGACTCGTCGCACCACTTATCGACCGGCTCCAAGCACCAACTCTTACTCAGACTTCAGAGATGGGCTCAGTTCATCAACACCACGAACAAAGCTGAAGAATCGCCACAAAATCCAGACAAATTTCGTTTGAGCTAGTAGCCGCCTCTTCGTAGCAGAACCTTACTTCTACCTTCGCAAGAACCAGGCCAACAATCTTCGCAAGATACCAGCTTCGTCTTCAATGAAGAAGGAGGCGTCGAAAGTCCACACCCTAGTTTCAGAATGTTGTCATTACGAATGAACACCCAGATCTATTTTAACTCGTATGGAGAACAATACTATAAACCATAGTCCAAATACTTCTAACTGGACCTTTTCTTTCCCTCCAAGATCCTTTTCTTTCTAAGTGGGACGAATTTCACTCGAATCGTCATATAAGTTGAATCGGCCTTTGTTCATCATTCATTCACCATTATAAGACTCATATGGAGAACAACTATAAACCATAGTCCAAATCATTCTAACTGGACCTTTTATTTCTCTCAAACCTCACTTTTTTTCTAAGTGAGACATATTTCACTCGAATCATCATATAAGCTGAATCGGCCTTTGTTCATAATTCCTTCCCCATTATAAGACTCATATGGAAAAAAATATTATAAACCATAGTCCAAATCATTCTAACTGAACCTTTTATATCTCTCCAAGCTCTTTATCTTTCTAAGTGGGACGAATTTCACTCGAATCGTCATATAAGTTGAAACGGTCTTTGTTCATCCATCATTCATTCACCATTATAAGACTCATATGGAGAACAATACTATAAACCATAGTCCAAATACTTCTAACTGGAACTTTTTTTTTTTTTTTTTTTTTTTTTGAAAGGTAAGTCAATTTTATAGAAAATTTAAAAATGGCTAGAAGCCTACAAAATACTTGGGGCATACCCCAAGGGTGGAACCCCCAAACCCACCAAAGAGTTAAGCTTAACTCTAAACACAGGGGAAAATACAAAAAAATCTCTATAACCCTGACAACAAAAACACAAGTTTGATAATACATAAAACTATAGCAGCCAATGTTTAACAAGTCTCTAGAGCACCTCACTACAAATAAAAAATACATAATCTTCATCAGATTACAAAAATTAATTCATGTCACTGTGAGGGTCTTCATAGCCATCCGAACCCCTTAAACTTCAGCCACCAACTTATAAAGCTTAATATGAGCCTTGTAATCCCCACAAATGAACATAATCAAGATAAATGAAGGAAATAGCAGAGCATTTGATCCATCATTTTCCATCGTTAAAACCGTGTCCATAAAATGAAGAGCATCCTTGTCAAATAGCCAAGAGCACTGATAAGAGTCTGCCATCACAAAACTGCACTATAAAATAGCCCTGAAACACTGAAAAAATGACAATTTCAGCACTGAAAAAACTGCATTTCAGCACTGAAATACTGAAATCTGCACTGAAAATACTGCATTTCAGCACTGAAACACTGAAAATACTGCATTCCAGCATTGAAACAAAACTGCATTTCAGTACTGAAGCACTGAAATCAGCACTGAAAAACTGTATTTCAGCACTGATAAATCTGCACTGATAAATTGCATTTCTGGCCGTCACAAAACTGCAGTTTACAAACTGCACTGAAGCACTGCACAACGACCGAAAACTGTAGTAGCCATCCGCGAGGGACTTCATATTCATCCGAACCCCGTGAAACTCAGCCCCCAACTTATAAATCTGCACAATGTAAGCAAAGGGATCAAAAGATAATGCAACATTTAAATTTTTTATCATAAACCACCTCCCCCGTATTCTGAACCAAATCCTGATCCATACCCCCAACAACACTGAAACATGTTCTCTACCTCTCATCCAGACAGAGATCCTGAACATAAATTCCAGGAAAACTGAGCAAAAAATAATCCCCTCACCCATTGCTAGAAACTCTATCTCCATTTTGATTATCCAACAAGTGAAACAATCTAAATTTGACAGAAGAATTTATCTCCTTAACAAGTTGATCCTCCTTTTTAAACTCTCCAGCAAACAGCCTGAGATTCCTTTCCCTCCATAAAATGTAAACACTAGCAGCCAATGATATTTTGGTAACACATGCCTTTAAAGTATTATTTGTACAGTGGACATTGCACCAATTTACCATATCCACCCACTTTTTCCCAACTTGCCTTAAACCATTATCAATTGCAACCGAAGACCAAACTTGAGAAGAGAAGCTGCATTCAAAAAATATATGCTCTCTGCTTTCACACGGTAAGTCACAGAAGACACATTTTTGTTGCTGAATCATCCCATAAAGGACCAATTTATCTTGTGTTTGCATCCTATTATGAATTAAAGTCCATAAGATGAAAGCATGTCTTGGAATATTATTTGGGAACCACACAGTCTTGTACCATTGAACTTGATTATCCCTGTTCCTTAACAAATTCCAAGATGAACTAATAGAATACTTACCCCTGGTAGGCTTCCAAATCAAGGTATCAACTTCATGACAATCTGGAGGGGGAAGGGTAGCAATATCATCTCTTAACTCCATTAATTTATGTGAGTTTGCAAAAGGAGGAAACCATTGCCCATTTCTGATTATAGCATTGACTTTACAATTGTTTCTTAACCCAGAATCATACCTTATCCTATCCCCATGTTTTTCAACAATAGAATTGGGATACAACCAATCATCATGCCAAAGAAGAATATTATCGCCATTCCCAACCTTGTACTCAATGTATTGTCTAAATGTATCTCTTAGACCCAATATCTTCTTCCATGACCAAGATCTTTTATCCGGGACCTTAAGCAGCCAGAAATTCTGGTCTTTCATGAGCTCAATACTTGCCCACTTACTCCAGAGGTTAGTGGGAATAGGATGTAACAGGTTCCATAGCTGCTTACCAATAGCTGTCACATTCCAAGCTATCAAATCTTTTAATCCTAAGCCCCCTTCATCTTTCGGCAAACACACTTTAGCCCATGCCAACTTCTCACCACCACTCTTCAAATCAGCCCCTTTCCATAAGAATTTCCTCATTATCTCATTCAGTTGTTTAAACACAGATTTTGGAAGGATATAAGTAGAACTCCAATAAACCTGAACTGAAAACAACACCGAGGCAATCAATTGTAACCTACCCGCAAAGGAGAGGAATCTGCAATTCCAAGCCTGAACCCTTCTAGTAATTTTCAATACTAACTCTTGACAGTCAGCTGCATTAAGCTTAGAAGAAATCAGAGGCACCCCTAAACACTTGACAGGCAATTTTCCAATTGAAAAGTTGGACCCAAGGACAATATTTTCTAAGATTCTACCCTCCACACCCGATGTAAAAATGGAGCTCTTTGAAGTATTAGGGATTAAACCTGAAAAGTCACTAAACTTCCTCAAAACATCCAGCATACAGTTTACTGAATTTTCACTACCTTCAGAGAAAAGGAATAGGTTATCAGCAAACATCAAATGATTAATCTCCAATTTTTTACATTTGAAATGGAACTTAAAAGAGTCATTTTTCCCCAGTTTATTCAACATCCCTGAGAGAACTTCCATACACATCACAAAAAGATATGGAGACATAGGGTCCCCTTGCCTAAGCCCTCTTCCCCCTTTGAAAAACCCTTCAAGAGCACCATTAATATTTATAGAGAACTTAGGGGAAGAGCAACAAGTAAGAATCCAACCTCTAACTCTATCAGGCAAACCAAAACACTTCAGCACCTCACCCAGAAAATCACAAGAGACAGAGTCATAAGCTTTAGTCAAATCAATTTTCATGGCAACTCTAGCTGGAGACTCATCTTTATGGTAATGGAGTAAAATCTCTTGAGCTAACAGAACATTATCACAAATACTCCTACCCGGAACAAACCCAGATTGATTAACACTTATACTCGAGTCTAGAATGGGTTTCAACCTATTAGCAATAATTTTTGCTATGCATTTTTACAACACATTGCATACAGAAATAGGCCCGAACTCCGTCACTTTAGTAGGATTATCAACTTTGGGGATGAGAGAAATGGAAGTACAGTTTACTTCAGAAAGTAACTGACCTGAAGCAAAGAAATCCATTATGGCATCCACCACCTCATTTCCAATAACATCCCAGGCCGCCTTATAAAACACTGCATTCAAACCATCCGGACCTGGGGCTTTGTCATCTTTAATTGCAAGGAAAGTAGCTTTGATTTCTTCTCTGGTCACATCTCTATTCATGTCCATACTTTGCTCTAGAGAAATAGGGTGTTGAATACACTCATTCAAAACAGGGATCCTGACCTCTTCTCTCTTGGCAAAAAGATTCTTGTAAAATCCCACAATCTCTCTACTAACATCACCTTTATCAGTCAGAACAGTGCCATCCTCTCTAGTTATGGAAATTATATTGTTAAGAGCTTTCCTCTGATTAGCAATCTTATGAAAATAGATGGTGTTATGATCTCCTAGCCTCAGCCATTGAATCCTAGATAGCTGTCTATATAAACATTCCTCGGCATTTGACACTTTATAAAATTGTTAAAGACAGTCCTTTTCTAAATGGGACGAATTTCACTCGAATCGTCATATAAGTTTTTTTTTTTTTTTTTTTTTTTGAAAGGTAAGTCAATTTATAGAAAAATTAAAAAATGGCTTGAAGCCTACAAAATACTTGGGGCATACCCCAAGGGTGGAACCCCCAATCCCACCAAAGAGTTAAGCTTAACTCTAAACACAGGGGAAAATACAAGAAAAACACCATATCCCTGACAACAAAAAAATAAGTCTGATAATGCCTAAGACTATAACAACCAATGTTTAACATATCTCTAGAGCACCTCATTGCAAATAAAATAAACATAATCTTCATCAGATTACAAAAATTAATTCCTATCACCGTGAAGGTCTTCATAGCCATCCGAACTCGGTGAACTTCATCCACCAACTTATAAATCTTAATATGAGCCTTGAAATCCCCACATATGAACATAATCAAGATAAATGAAACAAATAGTAGAGCATTTGATCCATCATTTTCCATCATTAAAACCGTGTCCATAAATTGAAGAGCATCCTTGTCAAATATCCAAGAGCACTTATAAGAGTCTGCCATCACAAAACTGCACTATAAATAGCCCGGAAACACTGAAAAACGACCATTTCAGCACTGAAATACTAAAATCTGCACTGAAAAAACTGCATTTCAGCACTGAAAAAAACTGCATTTCAGTACTGAAACACTGAAATCTGCACTGAAAAATTTGTATTCCAGCACTGATAAATCTGCACTGATAAAATGCATTGCTGGCCGTCACAAAACTGCAGTTTACAAACTGCACAGAAGCATTGAACAACGACCGGAAACTGTAGTAGCCATCCGCGAGGAACTTCATTGCCATCTGAACCCTGTGAAACTCAGCCACCAACTTATAAATCTGCACAATGTAAGCAAATGGGTCAAAAGATAATGCAACATTTAAAATTTTTATCATAAACCACCTCCTCCGCATTCTGAGCCAAATCCTGAACCATGTCCCCAACAACCCTGAAACATGCTCTCTACCACTCATCCAGACAGAAATCCTGAACATAAATTCGATGAAAACTGAGCAAAAAATAATCCCCTCACCCATTGCTAGAAACTCTATCTCCATTTTGAATATCCAACAAGTGAAACAATCTAAATTTGATAGAAGAATTTATCTCCTTAACAAGTTGATCCTCCTTTTTAAACTCTCCAGCAAACAGCCTGAGATTCCTTTCCCTCCATAAAATGTAAACACTAGCAGCCAATGATAGTTTGGTAACACATGCCTTTAAAGTATTATTTGTACAGTGGACATTGCACCAATTAACCATATCCACCCACTTCTTCCCAACTTGCCTCAAACCATTATCAATTGCAACCGAAGACTAAACTTGAGAAGAGAAACTGCATTCAAAAAATAAATGTTCCCTGCTTTCACACGGTAAGTCACAGAAGACACATTTTTATTGCTGTATCATCCCATAGAGGACCAATTTATCTTGAGTTTGCATCCTATTATGAATTAAAGTCCATAAGATGAAAGCATGTCTTGGGATATTATTTAGGAACCACACAGTCTTATACCATTGAACTTGATTATCCCTGTTCCTTAACAAATTCCAAGCTGAACTAATAGAATACTTACCCCTGGTAGGCTTCCAAATCAAGGTATCAATTCATGACAAACAGGAGGGGGAAGGGTAGCAATATCATCTCTTAACTCCATTAATTTATGTGAGTTTGCAAAAGGAGGAAACCATTGCCCATTTTTGATTATAGCATTGACTTTACAATTGCTTCTTAACCCAGAATCATACCTGATCCTATCCCCATGCTTTTCTACAATAGAATTGGGATACAACCAATCATCATGCCAAAGAAGAATATTATCGCCATTCCCGACCTTGTACTCAATGTATTGTCTAAATGTATCTCTTAGACCCATAATCTTCTTCCATGACCAAGATCTTTTATCCGGTACCTTAAGCAGCCAGAAATTCTGGTCTTTCATGAGCTCAATCCTTGCCCACTTACTCCAGAGGTTAGTGGGAATAGGCTGTAACAGGTTCCATAGCTGCTTACCAATAGCTGCCACATTCCAAGCTATCAGATCTTTTAAACCTAAGCCCCCTTCATCTTTCGGCAAACAAACTTTAGCCCATGCCAACTTCTCACCACCACTCTTCAAATCAGTCCCTTTCCATAAGAATTTCCTCATTATCTCATTCAGTTGTTTAAACACAGATTTTGGAAGGATATAACTAGAACTCCATTAAACCTGAACTGAAAACAACACTGAGGCAATCAATTGTAACCTACCCGCAAAGGAAAGGAATCTGCAATTCCAAGCCTGAACCCTTCTGGTAATTTTCAATACTAACTCTTGACAGTCAGCAGCATTAAGCTTTGAAGAAATCAGAGGCACCCCTAAATACTTGACAGGCAATTTTCCAATTGAAAAGTTGGACCCAAGGATAATATTTTCTAAGACTCTACCCTCCACACCCGATGTAAAAATGGAGCTCTTTGAAGTATTAGGGATTAAACCTGAAAATTCACTAAACTTCCTTAAAACATCCAGCATACAGTTCACTGAATTTTCACTACCTTCACAGAAGAGGAATAGGTCATCAACAAACATCAAATGATTAATATCCAATTTTTTACATTTGGCGTGGAACTTAAAAGATTAATTTTTCTCCAGTTTATTCAACATCCCTGAGAGAACTTCCATACACATCACAAAAAGATATGGAGACATAGGGTCCCCTTGCCTAAGCCCTCTTCCCCCTTTGAAAAACCCTTCAAGAGCACCATTAATATTTATAGAGAACTTAGGAGAAGAGCAACAAGTAAGAATCCAACCTCTAACTCTATCAAGCAAACCAAAACACTTCAACACCTCACCCAAAAAATCCCAAGAGACAGAGTCATAAGCTTTAGTCAAATCAATTTTCATGGCAACTCTAGCTGGAGACTCATCTTTATGGTAATGGAGTAATATCTCTTGAGCTAGCAGGACATTATCACAAATACATCTAACTGGACCTTTTCTTTCTCACCAAGATCCTTTTCTTTCGAAGTGGGACGAATTTCACTCGAATCGTCATATAAGTTGAATCGGCCTTTGTTCATCATTCATTCACCATTATAAGACTCATATGGAGAACAATACTATAAACCATAGTCCAAATCATTCTAATTGGACCTTTTATTTCTCTCAAACCTCACTTTCTTTCTAAGTGAGAAAGATTTCACTCGACTCATCATATAAGCTGAATCGGCCTATGTTCATCATTCCTTCCCCATTATAAGACTCATATGGAAAACAATACTATAAACCATAGTCCAAATCAATGTAACTGAACCTTTTCTATCTCTCCAAGCTCTTTATCTTTCTAAGTGGGATGAATTTCACTCAAATCGTCATATAAGTTGAAACGGTCTTTGTTCATCATTCATTCACCATTATAAGACTCATATGGAGAACAATACTATAAACCAGAGATCAAATACTTCTTACTGGACCTTTTCTTTCTCTCCAAGATCCTTTTCTTTCTAAGTGGGACGAATTTCATTCGAATCATCATATAAGTTGAATCGGCCTTTGGTCATCATTCCTTCACCATTATAAGACTCATATGGAAAACAATACTATAAACCATAGTCCAAATCTTTCTAACTAGACCTTTTCTATCTCTCCAAGCTCTGTCTCTTTCTAAGTGGGACGAATTTCACTCGAATCGTCATATAAGTTGAATCGGCCTTTGTTCATCATTCATTCACCATTATAAGACTCATATGGAGAACCACTATAAACTATAGTCAAAATCATTCTAACTGCACCTTTTATTTCTCTCAAACCACACTTTCTTTCTAAGTGAGACAGATTTCACTCGAATCATCATATAAGCTTGTTGGCCTTAAGATTTTAATCTAAGGGCAATTCCGTAATTTTGATAATAACAAATCATTAATGATGTATTTGTACTAATGGTTACAATGAGTATTTGTCCAAGCTTGTAAAAACAGGAAAATCATATATGGATCATGCGGTCAAAAAGATCATGGCGTTACCATTTAAAGCCACCGAGCAAAAGATTAAGTGCAAAGATGTTGAAGCTTAAAGACTATCAATTCTAAGAGGATCAACCACTACTTGAAGATTGGGGTAGATAGGTTGGTGAGTGTTTAAGATTAAATTGTCAAAGTAATTATTTGAATTATCTTTGAAGCTCTAGAAAATTGATTTAAACATGCATCATCTCACAAAACCATTTTTAAAGCTAAATTAAAATGTTTTTGAATAGTAAGGTAACCTGACTCTACAAGTCAGATAACCTAAGTTTTACAGAGGTTTCAAATCATTTCTTCAGAAAGTAAGGTAGCCTAACTTAATTAGTCAGGTGGCATGACATAAATAGTCAGGTGGCCTAACTCTCAAAGTTAGATAGCCTAACTTATCAAAAAATAACACAAAATGGGCTTCCAACGGCTCTTGACTTTTGTGCTTCTTTTCTAACGTATTTGTCTCCTTTCAAACGGCTCTATATGACTTTTTGTCATATTTTATGCCAAAAGTGATGAAAGTGTTTACTATAAAGGGACTTAAAATTCTCTTTACAACTTACCTCTTGCAATCTCAATCATACACCTTCATATACATTTTTGTATCATCATTCACATATTTTCAAGTCTAGAGCTTCCATTTTTATTCAAATTCTTACTCTAGTCTTGTGAGCAAGAGAACTACAATTGTACAAATCAATCTTTGAGAGATATTCTATTGTACAAGATCATTGTATTCAAAGGGTTGGTGTGACCCAATTTTAGGCTAAGAGAGGGTGTTCTCTTAGCAAGGAGAAGTGGTGTGCTTCTTATGAAGGTTTTGCTCTCCACCCGTAAGGAGAAGCCATAGTGGATTTGAGAAGTCTCAAGAAGAATCTTGAGCCGAGGACGTAGGAATCAAGGGTATTCTGAACCTCGCTAAAATCGCTTGTCCAAGTATTTATAATTCTCTCTCTACTTTATTTTGATTTATATTGCTTTGTGTTTTTATATTAAATCATCTAGCATTGCAATTAAATTTATCAATTAGAAAATCGAATTAAATTCCATTGTTAAGCTAAGACTCTATTCACCCCCCCCTCTAGAGTCATTTATCGGGCAACAATTGGTATCAGAGCAAGGCTCTAATTTAAAGGCTTAATCACCTTAGAGAATAGATCATGGCAAACAATGGTGTTACACACATAGAGGGTCAATCTAACAATAGACCTCCTTGGTTTGATGGTTCAAACTATAGTTATTGGAAAACTAGAATGATTGATTTTCTTCAAGCTATAGATTACCAAATATGGCAAGTTATTGAAAATGGACCATTTATTCCTATGAAAGAAATCGATGGCAAAAAGGTGCCTAAAGAGGCAAAAGAGTGGGATGCGGATGAACGTAAACTTATCTCAATAAATGCTAAGGCCAAAGTGAATTTAAATTGTGCAATTAGTCCAAATGAATTTAATAGGGTATCAACTTGCACAACCGCCAAAGAAATTTGGGATAAATTAGAAATAACATATGAAGGAACCTCACAAGTTCGTGAGTCAAAAATTGATTTACTTATGCATGAATATGAACTATTTCGCATGAAAGAAAATGAAAGCATTAATGATATGTTTTCTCGATTCACAAATATTTTGAATGGTTTGAAACATCTTGGTAGACCTATGGCTAACTCGGATATTGCAAGAAAAGTTCTTAGAAGTCTTCCGGCCAAATGGGATGCCAAAACTACCGCCATCAAGGAATCTCATGACCTTACTAAACTCAACATTGATGAGCTACATGGTTCACTTCTCACATGGGAGATGACTCTCAAATCTCGTGAAGAAGAATCAAAACCAAGGAAAGGATTAGCTCTTCAAGCCGCCTTCAAAGAAGCGTTGATAGAGACCGATGATCTCGAAAATGATGATGAAGAAATAGCTCTCATCACCCAAAATTTTAAGAAATATCTTCAAAGAAAAAGTTTTCAAAGAAGGAATCTTATGAGGAAGGGAGAACCATCCAATGAGGCTAGCAAAAGAGATACACCCACGTGTTTTCATTGTGGAAAGGTGGGTCACTTCAAAGCCGATTGTCTCAAGCTCAAAAGCGAAAAGGAAAAGAAGAAAAATAAAAAGGCTATGCAAGCTACATGGGAGGATGATGAATCCGACGTCTCAAATAGCGACAATGAAGTGGAAGAAATGGCAAATCTTTGTCTCATGGCTTTCGATGACGAGGTATGTAATGATTCTCTTAATGACACTTTACCTTCTTATGATGATGTTGTAGACTCATATAATGAATTACAAGAAGCATTTAAAGAAATTCATGATGAATTGAGAAAAATGATTTTGAAATGTAATTCTCTCAAGAGAGAAAACAAATCTTTATCACTTGAGTTTTCTAAATCTAAAGAAGAAGTTATTTCTTTAAAAGAACAAAAAGAAAACACTACTCCTTCAAATGATCTTATTAGTGAAAATGTCTTACTCAAAAAGACCATTGATGATCAAACAAATATATTAGCCAAATTTACAAAAGGAAAGGAAAACTTGGCTATTATGCTTGGAAGCCAAAGAAGTTCATTCTTTAAAGAAGGATTAGGTTATGATCCTTATCAAAAGGATGCTTGTTTATTAAAGAAAAGAAATCCCTTACATGAAACTTTCATTAAAAATTCTTTGACTCATTTAAGATGTAATTATTGTAAGAGGAGTGGACATAGAATATTTGAATGTACCAAAAGAAAGAAAAATAACATTAAGACAATTTGGGTTATCAAAGGCACTTATGTTAAAATTTCTAACCACAAAGGACCCAAGGATATATGGGTACCAAAATTAGTTACCTAATTATTTTTGTAGGTATGCTTGAAGTCCTCCTCTTCCAAGGACAAATGGTTTCTTGATAGTGGGTGTTCAAGACACATGACGGGAGATAAATCAAAATTTCTTTCTCTCAAGCCTTATGATGGAGGAAATGTGACATTTGGGGATAACTCTAAAGGAAAAGTAATTGGCATTGGAGCAATTGGTATTTCTTCATCTCTCTCTATTGATAATGTGCTTCTTGTTGATGGATTAAAACATAACTTGTTTAGTATTAGTCAACTTTGTGATAAAGGTTTTAATGTTATCTTTAAATCTAACCAATGCATTGTTGAACATGATAACAAACAAGTATTTGTTGCTAATAGAAATGGAAATTTATATACATTGCTTTTATGTGAATTGCATGACCAAGATGTAAAATGTTTTGTTTCTTCAAATGAAAATAGTTGGTTATGGCATAGAAGACTTGGACATGCTAGTATGGATTTATTGTCTAAATTGTCTAGAAAAGACTTAGTCAAAGGCCTCCCAAAGACTAAGTATATTAAGGACAAAATTTGTAGCTCTTGTCAATTAGGGAAACAAGTCAAGACATCATTTAAAAGCAAAAGGAGCATTACTACCACAAGACCACTTGAATTAATTCATATGGACTTGTTTGGACCGGAAAGGGTTGTTAGTATAGGTGGTAAACTTTATGCATTTGTTATTGTTGATGATTTCTCTAGATTCACTTGGGTTTTTTTTCTTACACATAAAAATGAGGTTCACTCTATCTTTTCTAAATTTTGTAGAAAAGTTCAAAATGAAAAAGAATATAAGATTAAAACCATTAGAAGCGATAGAGGAAGGGAATTTGAAAATCAAGACGTAGAGAGATTTTGTGATGACAATGGTTATGATCATAATCTCTCGGCCCCTAGAACTCCTCAACAAAATGGAGTTGTTGAAAGAAAGAATAGATCTCTCCAAGAAATGGCTAGAACTATGCTAAATGAGCATAGCTTGCCTACATATTTTTGGGCCGAAGCCGTCAACACCGCATGCTATGTTATTAATAGGGTAATTATTAGAAAGACCATTGACAAAACTCCATATGAACTTTGGTATGAAAGAAAACCCAACATTGGGTATTTCAAGGTTTTTGGTTGTAAATGTTTTGTCCTAAATGATAAGGACAATCTTGGTAAATTTGATGCTAAATCCGATGAAGGGATTCTCCTTGGTTATTCATCTAGGAGTAAAGCATATAGAGTGTACAATAGAAAAAACTCAAGCGGTAGTTGAATCTATCCATGTAATATTTGATGAATCACCACTACCTTTACCTAGATCAAACCAAAGTGATGATGAGTTTAACGATATTGAACAAGGTGTCAATAAACTCAATGTGAATGAAAATCCAAATGAACCTTCACCAAACTCATCCCAAGATGATAAGTCTTCCAATGAACCCCCTCTTGAAGAGTCACGTGATACTCTTCCCAAGAGTTGGAAATATGTAAGAAATCATCCTATTGACCAAATTATTGGAGACCCTTCCAAGGACGTTAGCACACGTTCTCAAGTTAATAATGTGTGCAATTACTTGGCATTTGTATCTCAATTTGAGCCTAAAAACATACAAGAAGCCGAAAATGATGAATCATGGTTTCTTGCTATGCAAGAAGAATTGAATCAATTTGAAAGAAATCAAGTGTGGGAATTAGTTCCAAGACCGAATGATAAAACCATTATAGGAACTAAATGGGTATTTCGGAATAAAAAAGATGAATCGGGAATCATTGTTAGAAACAAGGCAAGACTTGTTGCCAAGGGATATAATCAAGAAGAGGGAATTGATTATGAGGAAACCTTTGCCCCCGTTGCAAGGTTAGAAGCGATTAGAATGTTACTTGCATTTGCATCTCACATGAATTTTAAATTATTTCAAATGGATGTTAAAAGTGCATTTTTAAATGGTTTCATTGAAGAGGAAGTCTATGTAGAACAACCCCCGGGATTTGAAAATTTCACTTTTCCCAATCATGTCTTTAAGCTATCAAAAGCCTTATATGGCTTAAAGCAAGCTCCAAGAGCTTGGTACGAAAGACTTAGTGGTTTTCTACTTAAAAATGGATTCAAATGTGGTAAAATAGATAATACTCTCTTTACTAAATCCATTAATAGTGAATTGTTAATTGTTCAAATATACGTAGATGATATTATATTTGGATCAACTAATGATACACTATGTGACGAGTTTGCTTATATCATGCAAAACGAGTTTGAAATGAGCATGATGGGAGAACTCAACCTCTTTTTAGGGTTGCAAATCAAACAAACACTTGATGACATTTTCATTTGCCAATCCAAGTATATCAAAGATTTGCTAAAGAAATTTGGTTTGGAGGGAGCCAAACATGCCAAAACTCCTATGAGTTCTACCTTGAAACTTGATAAGGATGAAAATGGCATTGATTTTGATGTTAAGAAATATAGAGGACTAATTGGTAGTCTTTTGTATTTAACGGCTAGTAGGCCGGACATTATGTTTAGTGTTTGTTTATGTGCTCGTTTTCAATCATGCCCTAAAGAATCTCATTTCATTGCAGTTAAAAGAATCTTTAAATATTTGAGTGGCACAATTGATCTTGGTTTATGGTATTCACGGCACACATCATTTGAATTAACTAGCTATTCGGATGCCGATTTTGCCGGATGTAAGGTTGATAGGAAAAGCACTAGTGACACTTGTCATTTCTTAGGACACTCCCTTGTATCGTGGTCATGTAAGAAACAAAATTCCGTGGCTTTATCAACGGCGGAAGCCGAATATGTAGCCGCCGGTAATAGTTGTGCACAAACGCTATATATTAAGCAACAACTTAAGGATTTTGGGCTTACTTATAATCATATTCCGATTAAATGCGACAACACGAGTGCTATTTGTATTTCAAAAAATCCTATCCAACACTCTCGAACCAAACATATCGAAATTCGGTACCATTTTCTTCGAGACCATGTTTCTAAAGGTGATATCGAACTTGTTTTTGTCAAAACGGAAGATCAACTTGCGGATATTTTTACAAAACCCCTTCAAGAGAATCAATTTTGTTCAATCCGAAGAGAACTCGGTATGGCACGTGAATTTGAGGTAATCTAATTTTTTTTTAAATAATAATATATATATATATATATAATTTGAAAATAAAATAAAATCTATATGATTTTATATATATTTTTGTGTCTTTTCACATATTTTTATTTATAGCTATTTGTTTCCTATATATATAATATATGTTTAGATTTAAAAAAAAAAAAAAAAAAAAAAAAAAGAAAAAGATTTTGGTTCAGACCCATCTGACTCTCTTACTCTTACTTAGTCAGGCGTCTAACTCTTAGAAGGAAATTTTTTTTTCCTTCTGTTTTTCTTAGACACGTCTACCCTTATTCTCAGATGGTCTAACTATTTTTCGCTTAAAAATAAAAATAATCGCTACATATTTTAGGGCTCCTATCTCATCTCTATCACATCTTTTCGTGTCTGCCCCTTCATGTCTTCTTCATAGCCGCACCTCACCATCACAAACCATCCTGCCATCTTCACTTCGTGCCACCACCATACCGCAGCTCGCGACCACCAAAGCGTCGCCCCTCTTTTGCGCACAATCGCCGCCGCTCTCCACTCCACTCTCTAAACCACTGCTCCATCACCACCAGCTCGACCATCTTCCTCCGCTGCGAACCAGAGCCATCCACCGCCGCGACTCACAGCTCTCTCCTCTGCGTCACCGCTGCTCTGTTCTTGTGACCGACCACCAGTACCTGCCCATCACCGCTGCTGTGTCTCAGCGCACCAGGCTTGTCACACCACCACCCATCCTTCGCGCACTCCAGCGAAGAGGCTTCGCTAATGACTGCC
This sequence comes from Cornus suecica, assembly GCA_963922005.1. NCBI lineage: Eukaryota > Viridiplantae > Streptophyta > Magnoliopsida > Cornales > Cornaceae > Cornus > Cornus suecica. Next base: position 41,532,129 of record OY998246.1, on the reverse strand, counting down.
GCCACTCATCCACCGACCTGATCACCTCGCGCCATCTCTGTGTTCGACGAGTCGCCGATCTCCACCGCTGCTCTAACCCATCTGCGCCGACCACCAAACAGGCTGCTACTCCTCTCGATTCTCCACCGGCGACGTCAGTGACGTTTAGCGAATCCAATCACCAGCGATCTCAAGTACCATTCTCTTGCACTCATTCTGTGAATTTTGTGATTTTGAGACATTTCAAAATTTGGTTTGGCAGTTCAAAGTTTGGTTTTTTAGATTTCAAAATTTGGAACTCTTGCAGTTCTAAGTTTGGCTTTTGGAATTCAGAGATTGGGAATTTTGGATATTTGGATAATTGGGAATTTTGGCATTTGGAAAATTGGTTTTGGCAATTCAATTAAAGTTTGGATCTTGAATTTCAAATTTGGGATTTTGGAAATTTTAAAGTAGTGCATGCCACTTCCGAAATTTTTGTTTTTGAGCAGAATTGAACAAAATTGGGATTTTAGTGTCGATTTTCACTGCTTTTACTAAAACTTGTTGGGGTTTTGACTGCGTCACTGGAAATTTTTTTTCTCTGAAATTCAAATCAATAACATTTCATTATAATTTTGTTCTCATTTTGGGATCCTGTCTACAAAGTTTAAATTCTGTGAATTTTAGAAATTATTTTTCAACAGCTCTCAAAATGGCTCCCCAAACTCGTACCCAAACCTCTCGCACTAAGCGTGCTAAACCCAACACCCCAAAACCCTCTTCAGCTTCCCAAGCTCAAAACCCAATTCCTATATTGCTGTCTCCAAGTTTCAAAGTCCATCCGACTTATGCTCTGACAAATAAGTTTGAGCAGGAATTTGCCAATCGTAAAATCATCCAAAATAAGGTCATCACGTTGTTAGACTGTGAGGCTGCTCATCTCAATACCTATCAGCTTTTTGATAACATAGGGCTAGGACATTTCATTTCCATGGATGTGCCTATTTATCCTCGAGCTATGAAGCTCTTCTATACTCATCTGTCCATGCGCCCCAAATTACCACTCAAAGGCGAATCTTCTGTACTCGGAGTAACAATTCCTCTTACTTGGTATCACCCTATTGGTTTCAACCCTCTCAAATCAGTACGGTTAATTTGTCGTGACCCGAACATTAATCACATTTACCGCATCCAACTCTCCGACCTCACCTTTGAGGCCCGTCTTGTGTACAAGGTTATCATAACCACTATTATTCCTAAGTCTGGCAGCAAGACTGATGTGTCGGCTATGGAAGCTTTTCTCACATGGTGTGTCATATCCGGATGCAAATTTGATTTGGCCTATGTTATGTTAAGTCACATACAAACCCGTCTCAAACCCCGTAAACATCTTTGTTATGGTATGCCATTAACTCGTATCTTTGAATCACTTAACATTGATCTTTCTCGGGAAGCCTTCATCCTCTCTCGGGACATTGATCGTTTTGTTCCCCGTACCTTAAAAAAACATGAATTTAGTCAATGATGGGAACAAAAAGTGGTACGATCCGGCTCTCCTACGAGATCCTCAATTGGTTCTCGCGAATGATGACAATTATGATGATCCAACTGGTGCTCAAACAGATGTTCACTCACCCGGATCTCCATCTCCTTCGGCGGACCCTGCCACTCTACTCTCGCTGATCTCTATACCCTTATTAAAGAAAGCACCACATGTACTCAACGGATGATGCATGAGATTTCTGAGAAGATGAACGCCTCTCACACCAGTTTTGAATCTCGCATTGATGCTCTGCACCAAGATGTGCGTAAGCTCCAGGAAAAACATGGTTGTTAGCTCTTCGCCCTTTTTGTGATGACAAAGGGGGAGAAAACAGTGTGCTTGTTGGCCTTAAGATTTTAATCTAAGGGCAATTCCGTAATTTTGATAATAACAAATCATTAATGATGTATTTGTACTAATGGTTACAATGAGTATTTGTCCAAGCTTGTAAAAACAGGAAAATCATATATGGATCATGCGGTCAAAAAGATCATGGCGTTACCATTTAAAGCCACCGAGCAAAAGATTAAGTGCAAAGATGTTGAAGCTTAAAGACTATCAATTCTAAGAGGATCAACCACTACTTGAAGATTGGGGTAGATAGGTTGGTGAGTGTTTAAGATTAAATTGTCAAAGTAATTATTTGAATTATCTTTGAAGCTCTAGAAAATTGATTTAAACATGCACCATCTCACAAAACCATTTTTAAAGCTAAATTAAAATGTTTTTGAATAGTAAGGTAACCTGACTCTACAAGTCAGATAGCCTAAGTTTTACAGAGGTTTCAAATCATTTCTTCAGAAAGTAAGGTAGCCTAACTTAATTAGTCAGGTGGCATGACATAAATAGTCAGGTGGCCTAACTCTCAAAGTTAGATAGCCTAACTTATCAAAAAATAACACAAAATGGGCTTCCAACGGCTCTTGACTTTTGTGCTTCTTTTCTAACGTATTTGTCTCCTTTCAAACGGCTCTATATGACTTTTTGTCATATTTTATGCCAAAAGTGATGAAAGTGTTTACTATAAAGGGACTTAAAATTCTCTTTACAACTTACCTCTTGCAATCTCAATCATACACCTTCATATACATTTTTGTATCATCATTCACATATTTTCAAGTCTAGAGCTTCCATTTTTATTCAAATTCTTACTCTAGTCTTGTGAGCAAGAGAACTACAATTGTACAAATCAATCTTTGAGAGATATTCTATTGTACAAGATCATTGTATTCAAAGGGTTGGTGTGACCCAATTTTAGGCTAAGAGAGGGTGTTCTCTTAGCAAGGAGAAGTGGTGTGCTTCTTGTGAAGGTTTTGCTCTCCACCCGTAAGGAGAAGCCATAGTGGATTTGAGAAGTCTCAAGAAGAACCTTGAGCCGAGGACGTAGGAATCAAGGGTATTCTGAACCTCGCTAAAATCGCTTGTCCAAGTATTTATAATTCTCTCTCTACTTTATTTTGATTTATATTGCTTTGTGTTTTTATATTAAATCATCTAGCATTGCAATTAAATTTATCAATTAGAAAATCGAATTAAATTCCATTGTTTAAGCTAAGACTCTATTCACCCCCCCTCTAGAGTCGATTATCGGGCAACAAAGCTGAATCGGCCTTTGTTCATCATTCCTTCCCCATTATAAGACTCATATGGAAAACAAAACTATAAACCATAGTCCAAATCATTCTAACTGAACCTTTTCTATCTCTCCAAGCTCTTTATCTTTCTAAGTGGGACGAATTTCACTCGAATCGTCATATAAGTTGAAACGGTCTTTGTTCATCATTCATTCACCATTATAAGACTCATATGGAGCACAATAATATAAACCATAGTCCAAATACTTCTAACTGGACCTTTTCTTTCTCTCCAAGATCCTTTTCTTTCTAAGTGGGACGAATTTCATTCGAATCGTCATATAAGTTGAATCGGCCTTTGTTCATCATTCATTCACCATTATAAGACTCATATGGAGAACAACTATAAACCATAGTTCAAATCATTCTAACTGCACCTTTTATTTCTCTCAAACCACACTTTCTTTCTATGTGAGACAGATTTCACTCGAATCATCATATAAGCTGAATCGGCCTTTGTTCATCTTTCCTTCCCCATTATAAGACTCATATGGAAAACAATACTATAAACCATAGTCCAAATCATTTTAACTGAACCTTATCTATCTCTCCAAGCTCTTTATCATTCTAACTGGACCTTTTATTTCTCTCCAACCTCACTTTCTTTCTAAGTGAGCCAGATTTCTCTCGAATCATCATATAAGTTGAATCGGTCTTTGTTCATCATTCATTCCCCATTATAAGACTCATATGGAGAACAGTACTATAAACCAGAGATCAAATACTTCTAACTGGACCTTTTCTTTCTCTCCAAGATCATTTTCTTTCTAAGTGGGATGAATTTCATTCGAATCATCATATAAGTTGAATCGGCCTTTGTTCATCATTCCTTCACCATTACAAGACTCATATGGACAACAATACTATAAACCATAGTCCAAATCTTTCTAACTAGACCTTTTCTATCTCTCCAAGCTCTGTATCTTTCTAAGTGGGACGAATTTCACTCGAATCGTCATATAAGTTGAATCGGCCTTTGTTCATCATTCATTCACCATTATAAGACTCATATGGAGAACAACTATAAACTATAGTCAAAATCATTCTAACTGGACCTTTTATTTCTCTAAAACCACAATTTCTTTCTAAGTGAGACAGATTTCACTCGAATCATCATATAAGCTGAATCGACCTTTGTTCACCATTCCTTCCCAATTATAAGACTCATATGGAAAACAATACTATAAACCATAGTCCAAATCATTCTAACTGAACCTTTTCTATCTCTCCAAGCTCTTTATCTTTCTAAGTGGGACGAATTTCACTCGAATCGTCATATAAGTTGAAACGGTCTTTGTTCATCATTCATTCACCATTATAAGACTCATATGGAGAACAACTATAAACCATAGTTCAAATCATTCTAACTGCACCTTTTATTTCTCTCAAACCACACTTTCTTTCTATGTGGGACAGATTTCACTCGAATCATCATATAAGCTGAATCGGCCTTTGTTCATCTTTCCTTCCCCATTATAAGACTCATATGGAAAACAATACTATAAACCATAGTCCAAATCATTTTAACTGAACCTTATCTATCTCTCCAAGCTCTTTATCTTTCTAAGTGGGACGAATTTCACTCGAATCGTCATATAAGTTGAAACGGTCTTTGTTCATCATTCATTCACCATTATAAGACTCATATGGAGAACAATACTATGAACCATAGTCCAAATTCTTCTAACTGGACCTTTTCTTTCTCTCGAAGATCCTTTTCTTTCTAAGTGGGACGAATTTCACTCAAATCGTCATATAAGTTGAATCGGCCTTTGTTCATCATTCCTTCACCATTATAAGACTCATATGGAGAACAATACTATAAACCATAGTCCAAATCATTCTAATTGGACCTTTTATTTCTCTCAAAACTCACTTTCTTTCTGAGTGAGAAAGATTTCACTAGACTCATCATATAAGCTGAATCGGCCTATGTTCATCATTCCTTCCCCATTATAAGACTCATATGGAAAACAATACTATAAAACATAGTCCAAATCATTCTAACTGAACGTTTTCTATCTCTCCAAGCTCTTTATCTTTCTAAGTGGGACAAATTTCACTCGAATCGTCATATAAGTTGAAAAGGTCTTTGTTCATCATTCATTCACTATTATAAGACTCATATTCAGAACAATACTATAAACCATAGTGCAAATACTTCTAACTGGACCTTTTCTTTCTCTACAAGATCCTTTTTTTTCTAAGTGGGACGAATTTCACTCGAATCGTCATATAAGTTTAATCGGCCTTTGTTCATCATTCATTCACCATTATAAGACTCATATGGAGAACAATACTATAAACCATAGTCCAAATCATTCTAATTGGACCTTTTATTTCTCTCAAACCTCACTCTCTTTCTGAGTGAGAAAGATTTCACTCGACTCATCATATAAGCTGAATCGGCCTTTTTTCATCATTCCTTCCCCATTATAAGACTCATATGGAAAACAATACTATAAACCATAGTCCAAATCATTCTAACTGAACCTTTTCTATCTCTCCAAGCTCTTTATCTTTCTAAGTGTGACGAATTTCACTCGAATCGTCATATAAGTTGAAACGGTCTTTGTTCATCATTCATTCACCATTATAAGACTCATATGGAGAACAACTATAAACTATAGTCAAAATCATTCTAACTGGACCTTTTATTTCTCTCAAACCACACTTTCTTTCTAAGTGAGACAGATTTCACTCGAATCATCATATAAGCTGAATCGGCCTTTGTTCATCATTCCTTCCCCATTATAAGACTCAAATGGAAAACAATACTATAAACCATAGTCCAAATCATTCTAACTGAACCTTTTCTATCTCTTCAAGCTCTTTATCTTTCTAAGTGGGACAAATTTCACTCGAATCGTCATATAAGTTGAAACGGTCTTTGTTCATCATTCATTCACCATTATAAGACTCATATGGAGTACAATACTATGAACCATAGTCCAAATACTTCTAACTGGACCTTTTCTTTCTCTCCAAGATCCTTTTCTTTCTAAGTGGGACGAATTTCACTCGAATCGTCATATAAGTTGAATCGGCCTTTGTTCATCATTCCTTCACCATTATAAGACTCATATGGAGAACAATACTATAAACCATAGTCCAAATCATTCTAATTGGACCTTTTATTGCTCTCAAACCTCACTTTCTTTCTGAGTGAGAAAGATTTCACTAGACTCATCATATAAGCTGAATCGGCCTATGTTCATCATTCCTTCCCCATTATAAGACTCATATGGAAAACAATACTATAAAACATAGTCCAAATCATTCTAACTGAACGTTTTCGATCTCTCCAAGCTCTTTATCTTTCTAAGTGGGACAAATTTCACTCGAATCGTCATATAAGTTGAAACGGTCTTTGTTCATCATTCATTCACCATTATAAGACTCATATGGAGAACAATACTATGAACCATAGTCCAAATACTTCTAACTGGACCTTTTCTTTCTCTCCAAGTTCCTTTTCTTTCTAAGTGGGACGAATTTCACTCGAATCGTCATATAAGTTGAATCGGCCTTTGTTCATCATTCCTTCACCATTATAAGACTCATATGGAGAACAATACTATAAACCATAGTCCAAATCATTCTAATTGGACCTTTTATTTCTCTCAAACCTCACTTTCTTTCTGAGTGAGAAAGATTTCACTAGACTCATCATATAAGCTGAATCGGCCTATGTTAATCATTCCTTCCCCATTATAAGACTCATATGGAAAACAATACTATAAACCATGGTCCAAATCATTCTAACTAAACGTTTTCTATCTCTCCAAGCTCTTTATCTTTCTAAGTGGGACAAATTTCACTCGAATCGTCATATAAGTTGAAACGGTCTTTGTTCATCATTCATTCACCATTATAAGACTCATATGGAGAACAATACTATGAACCATAGTCCAAATACTTCTAACTGGACCTTTTCTTTTTCTCCAAGATCCTTTTCTTTCTAAGTGGGACGAATTTCACTCGAATCGTCATATAAGTTGAATCGGCCTTATAAGACTCATATGGAGAACAATACTATAAACCATTGTCCAAATCATTCTAATTGGACCTTTTATTTCTCTCAAACCTCACTTTCTTTCTGAGTGAGAAAGATTTAACTCGACTCATCATATAAGTTGAATCGACTTATGTTCATCATTCCTTCCCCATTATAAGACTCATATGGAAAACAATACTATAAACCATAGTCCAAATCATTCTAACTAAACCTTTTCTATCTCTCCATGCTCTTTATCTTTCTAAGTGGGACGAATTTCACTCGAATCGTCATATAAGTTGAAACGGTCTTTGTTCATCATTCATTCACCATTATAAGACTCATATGGAGAACAATACTATAAACCATAGTCCAAATACATCTAACTGGACCTTTTCTTTCTCACCAAGATCCTTTTTTTTCTAAGTGGGACGAATTTCACTCGAATCGTCATATAAGTTGAATCGGCCTTATAAGACTCATATGGAGAACAATACTATAAACCATAGTCCAAATCATTTTAATTGGACCTTTTATTTCTCTCAAACCTCACTTTCTTTCTGAGTGAGAAAGATTTCACTCGACTCATCATATAACCTGAATCGGCCTATGTTCATCATTCCTTCCCCATTATAAGACTCATATGGAAAACAATACTATAAACCATAGTCCAAATCATTCTAACTAAACCATTTCTATCTCTCCAAACTCTTTATCTTTCTAAGTGGGACGAATTTCACTCGAATCGTCATATAAGTTGAATCGGCCTTTGTTCATCATTCCTTCACCATTATAATATTCATATGGAAAACAATACTATAAACCATAGTCCAAATCATTCTAACTGGACCTTTTATTTCTCTCCAACCTCACTTTCTTTCTAAACGAGACAGATTTCTCTCGAATCATCATATAAGTTGAATCGGTCTTTGTTCATCATTCCTTCCATATTATAAGACTCATATGGAGAACAATACTATAAACCAGAGATCAAATACTTCTAACTGGACCTTTTCTTTTTCTCTAAGATCCTTTTCTTTCTAAGTGGGACGAATTTCATTCGAATCATCATATAAGTTGAATCGGCCTTTGTTCATCATTCCTTCACCATTATAAGACTCATATGGAAAACAATACTATAAACCATAGTCCAAATCTTTCTAACTGGACCTTTTCTATCTCTCCAAGCTCTTTATCTTTCTAAGTGGGACGAATTTCACTCGAATCGTCATATAAGTTGAAACGGTCTTTGTTCATCATTCATTCACCATTATAAGACTCATATGGAGAACAATACTATAAACCATAGTCCAAATACATCTAACTGGACCTTTTCTTTCTCACCAAGATCCTTTTTTTTCTAAGTGGGACGAATTTCACTCGAATCGTCATATAAGTTGAATCGGCCTTATAAGACTCATATGGAGAACAATACTATAAACCATAGTCCAAATCATTCTAATTGGACCTTTTATTTCTCTCAAACCTCACTTTCTTTCTGAGTGAGAAAGATTTCACTCGACTCATCATATAACCTGAATCGGCCTATGTTCATCATTCCTTCCCCATTATAAGACTCATATGGAAAACAATACTATAAACCATAGTCCAAATCATTCTAACTAAACCTTTTCTATCTCTCCAAGCTCTTTATCTTTCTAAGTGGGACGAATTTTACTCGAATCGTCATATAAGTTGAATCGGCCTTTGTTCATCATTCCTTCACCATTATAAGATTCATATGGAAAACAATACTATAAACCATAGTCCAAATCATTCTAACTGGACCTTTTATTTCTCTCCAACCTCACTTTCTTTCTAAGCGAGACAGATTTCTCTCGAATCATCATATAAGTTGAATCGGTCTTTGTTCATCATTCCTTCCATATTATAAGACTCACATGGAGAACAATACTATAAACCAGAGATCAAATACTTCTAACTGGACCTTTTCTTTCTCTCCAAGATCCTTTTCTTGCTAAGTGGGACGAATTTCATTCGAATCATCATATAAGTTGAATCGGCCTTTGTTCATCATTCCTTCACCATTATAAGACTCATATGGAAAACAATACTATAAACCATAGTTAAAATCTTTCTAACTGGACCTTTTCTATCTCTCCAAGCTCTTTATCTTTCTAAGTGGGACGAATTTCACTCGAATCGTCATATAAGTTGAATCGGCCTTTGTTCATCATTCATTCACCATTATAAGACTCATATGGAGAACAACTATAAACTATAGTCAAAATCATTCTAACTGGACCTTTTATTTCTCTCAAACCACACTTTCTTTCTAAGTGAGACAGATTTCACTCAAATCATCATATAAGCTGAATCGGCCTTTGTTCATCCTTCCTTCCCCATTATAAGACTCATATGGAAAACAATACTATAAACCATAGTCCAAATCATTCTAACTGAACCTTTTCTATCTCTCCAAGCTCTTTATCTTTCTAAGTGGGACGAATTTCACTCGAATCGTCATATAAGTTGAAACGGTCTTTGTTCATCATTCATTCACCATTATAAGACTCATATGGAGAACAATAATATAAACCATAGTCCAAATACTTCTATCTGAACCTTTTCTTTCTCAACAAGATCCTTTTCTTTCTAAGTGGGACGAATTTCACTCGAATCGTCATCTAAGTTGAATCGGCCTTTGTTCATCATTCCTTCACCATTATAAGACTCATATGGAGAACAATACTATAAACCATAGTCCAAATCATTCTAATTGGACCTTTTATTTCTCTCAAACCTCACTTTCTTTCAGAGTGAGACAGATTTCACTCGAATCATTATATAAGCTGAATCGGCCTTTGTTAATCATTCCTTCCCCATTATAAGACTCATATGGAAAACAATACTATAAACCATAGTCCAAATCATTCTAACTGAACCTTTTCTATCTCTCCAAGCTCTTTATCTTTCTAAGTGGGACGAATTTCACTCGAATCGTCATATAAGTTTAAACGGTCTTTGTTCATCATTCATTCACCATTATAAGACTCATATGGAGAACAATACTATGAACCATAGTTCAAATACTTCTAACTGGACCTTTTCTTTCTCTCCAAGATCCTTTTCTTTCTAAGTGGGACGAATTTCACTCGAATCGTCATATAAGTTGAATCGGCCTTTGTTCATCATTCCTTCACCATTATAAGACTCATATGGAGAACAATACTATAAAGCATAGTCCAAATCATTCTAATTGGACCTTTTATTTCTCTCAAACCTCACTTTCTTTCTAAGTGAGAAAGATTTCACTCGAATCATCATATAAGCTGAATCGGCCTTTTTTCATCATTCCTTCCCCATTATAAGACTCATATGGAAAACAATACTACAAACCATAGTCCAAATCATTCTAACTAAACCTTTTCTATCTCTCCATGCTCTTTATCTTTCTAAGTGGGACGAATTTCACTCGAATCGTCATATAAGTTGAAACGGTCTTTGTTCATCATTCATTCACTATTGTAAGACTCATATGCAGAACAATATTATAAACCATAGTCCAAATACTTATAACTGGACATTTTCTTTCTCTCCAAGATCCTTTTCTTTCTAATTGGGACGAATTTCACTCGAATCGTCATATAAGTTGAATCGGCCATTGTTCATCATTCATTCACCATTATAAGACTCATATGGAGAACAACTATAAACCATAGTCCAAATCATTCTAACTGGACCTTTTATTTCTCTCAAACCTCACTTTCTTTCTAAGTGAGACAGATTTCACTCGAATCATCATATAAGCTGAATCGGCCTTTTTTCATCATTCCTTCCCCATTATAAGACTCATATGGAAAACAATACTATAAACCATACTCCAAATCATTCTAACTGATCATTTTCTATCTCTCCAAACTCTTATCTTTCTAAGTGGGACGAATTTCACTCGAATCGTCATATAAGTTTAAACGGTCTTTGTTCATCATTCATTCACCATTATAAGACTCATATGGAGAACAATACTATGAACCATAGTTCAAATACTTCTAACTGGACCTTTTCTTTCTCACCAAGATCCTTTTTTTTCTAAGTGGGACGAATTTAACTCGAATCGTCATATAAGTTGAATCGGCCTTATAAGACTCATATGGAGAACAATACTATAAACCATTGTCCAAATCATTCTAATTGGACCTTTTATTTCTCTCAAACCTCACTTTCTTTCTGAGTCCGAAAGATTTAACTCGACTCATCATATAAGCTGAATCGACTTATGTTCATCATTCCTTCCCCATTATAAGACTCATATGGAAAACAATACTATAAACCATAGTCCAAATCATTCTAACTAAACCTTTTCTATCTCTCCAAGCTCTTTATCTTTCTAAGTTGGACGAATTTCACTCGAATCGTCATATAAGTTGAATCGGCCTTTGTTCATCATTCCTTCACCATTATAAGATTCATATGGAAAATAATACTATAAACCATAGTCCAAATCATTCTAACTGGACCTTTGATTTCTCCCCAACCTCACTTTCTTTCTTAGCGAGACAGATTTCTCTCGAATCATCATATAAGTTGAATCGGTCTTTGTTCATAATTCCTTCCCCATTATAAGACTCATATGGAGAACAATACTATAAACCAGAGATCAAATACTTCTAACTGGACCTTTTCTTTCTCTCCAAGATCCTTTTCTTTCTAAGTGGGACGAATTTCATTCGAATCATCATATAAGTTGAATCGGCCTTTGTTCATCATTCCTTCACCATTATAACACTCATATGGAAAACAATACTATAAACCATAGTCCAAATCTTTCTAACTGGACCTTTTCTATCTCTCCAAGCTCTTTATCTTTCTAAGTGGGACGAATTTCACTCGAATCGTCATATAAGTTGAAACGGTCTTTGTTCATCATTCATTCACCATTATAAGACTCATATGGAGCACAATAATATAAACCATAGTCCAAATACTTCTAACTGGACCTTTTCTTTCTCTCCAAGATCCTTTTCTTTCTAAGTGGGACGAATTTCACTCGAATCGTCATCTAAGTTGAATCGGCCTTTGTTCATCATTCCTTCACCATTATAAGACTCATATGGAGAACAATACTATAAACCATAGTCCAAATCATTCTAATTGGACCTTTTATTTCTCTCCAACCTCACTTTCTTTCAGAGTGAGACAGATTTCACTGGAACCATTATATAAGCTGAATCGGCCTTTGTTAATCATTCCTTCCCCATTATAAGACTCATATGGAAAACAATACAATAAACCATAGTCCAAATCATTCAAACTGAACCTTTTCTATCTCTCCAAGCTCTTTATCTTTCTAAGTGGGACGAATTTCACTCGAATCGTCATATAAGTTGAAACGGTCTTTGTTCATCATTCATTCACTATTATAAGACTCATATGCAGAACAATACTATAAACCATTGTCCAAATACTTCTAACTGGACCTTTTCTTTCTCTCCAAGATCCTTTTTTTCTAAGTGGGACGAATTCCACTCGAATCGTCATATAAGTTGAATCGGCCTTTGTTCATCATTCCTTCACCATTATAAGACTCATATGGAAAACAATACTATAAACCATAGTCCAAATCTTTATAACTGGACCTTTTCTATCTCTCCAAACTCTTTATCTTTCTAAGTGGGACGAATTTCACTCGAATCGTCATATAAGTTGAATCGGCCTTTGTTCATCATTCATTCACCAATATAAGACTCATATGGAGAACAACTATAAACTATAGTCAAAATCATTCTAACTGGACCTTTTATTTCTCTCAAACCACACTTTCTTTCTAAGTGATACAGATTTCACTCAAATCATCATATAAGCTGAATCGGCCTTTGTTCATCCTTCCTTCCCCATTATAAGACTCATATGGAAAACAATACTATAAACCATAGTCCAAATCATTCTAACTGAACCTTTTCTATCTCTCCAAGCTCTTTATTTTTCTAAGTGGGACGAATTTCACTCGAATCGTCATATAAGTTGAATCGGCCATTGTTCATCATTCATTCACCATTATAAGACTCATATGGAGAACAACTATAAACCATAGTCCAAATCATTCTAACTGGACCTTTTATTTCTCTCAAACCTCACTTTCTTTCTAAGTGAGACAGATTTCACTCGAATCATCATATAAGCTGAATCGGCCTTTTTTCATCATTCCTTCCCCATTATAAGACTCATATGGAAAACAATACTATAAACCATACTCCAAATCATTCTAACTGATCATTTTCTATCTCTCCAAACTCTTATCTTTCTAAGTGGGACGAATTTCACTCGAATCGTCATATAAGTTTAAACGGTCTTTGTTCATCATTCATTCACCATTATAAGACTCATATGGAGAACAATACTATGAACCATAGTTCAAATACTTCTAACTGGACCTTTTCTTTCTCACCAAGATCCTTTTTTTTCTAAGTGGGACGAATTTAACTCGAATCGTCATATAAGTTGAATCGGCCTTATAAGACTCATATGGAGAACAATACTATAAACCATTGTCCAAATCATTCTAATTGGACCTTTTATTTCTCTCAAACCTCACTTTCTTTCTGAGTCCGAAAGATTTAACTCGACTCATCATATAAGCTGAATCGACTTATGTTCATCATTCCTTCCCCATTATAAGACTCATATGGAAAACAATACTATAAACCATAGTCCAAATCATTCTAACTAAACCTTTTCTATCTCTCCAAGCTCTTTATCTTTCTAAGTTGGACGAATTTCACTCGAATCGTCATATAAGTTGAATCGGCCTTTGTTCATCATTCCTTCACCATTATAAGATTCATATGGAAAATAATACTATAAACCATAGTCCAAATCATTCTAACTGGACCTTTGATTTCTCCCCAACCTCACTTTCTTTCTTAGCGAGACAGATTTCTCTCGAATCATCATATAAGTTGAATCGGTCTTTGTTCATAATTCCTTCCCCATTATAAGACTCATATGGAGAACAATACTATAAACCAGAGATCAAATACTTCTAACTGGACCTTTTCTTTCTCTCCAAGATCCTTTTCTTTCTAAGTGGGACGAATTTCATTCGAATCATCATATAAGTTGAATCGGCCTTTGTTCATCATTCCTTCACCATTATAACACTCATATGGAAAACAATACTATAAACCATAGTCCAAATCTTTCTAACTGGACCTTTTCTATCTCTCCAAGCTCTTTATCTTTCTAAGTGGGACGAATTTCACTCGAATCGTCATATAAGTTGAAACGGTCTTTGTTCATCATTCATTCACCATTATAAGACTCATATGGAGCACAATAATATAAACCATAGTCCAAATACTTCTAACTGGACCTTTTCTTTCTCTCCAAGATCCTTTTCTTTCTAAGTGGGACGAATTTCACTCGAATCGTCATCTAAGTTGAATCGGCCTTTGTTCATCATTCCTTCACCATTATAAGACTCATATGGAGAACAATACTATAAACCATAGTCCAAATCATTCTAATTGGACCTTTTATTTCTCTCCAACCTCACTTTCTTTCAGAGTGAGACAGATTTCACTGGAACCATTATATAAGCTGAATCGGCCTTTGTTAATCATTCCTTCCCCATTATAAGACTCATATGGAGAACAATACTATAAACCAGAGATCAAATACTTCTAACTGGACCTTTTCTTTCTCTCCAAGATCCTTTTCTTTCCAAGTGGGACGAATTTCATTCGAATCATCATATAAGTTGAATCGGCCTTTGTTCATCATTCCTTCACCATTATAAGACTCATATGGAAAACAATACTATAAACCATAGTCCAAATCTTTCTAACTGGACCTTTTCTATCTCTCCAAACTCTTTATCTTTCTAAGTGGGACGAATTTCACTCGAATCGTCATAAAAGTTGAATCGGCCTTTGTTCATCATTCATTCACCAATATAAGACTCATATGGAGAACAAGTATAAACTATAGTCAAAATCATTCTAACTGGACCTTTTATTTCTCTCAAACCACACTTTCTTTCTAAGTGAGACAGATTTCACTCAAATCATCATATAAGCTGAATCGGCCTTTGTTCATCCTTCCTTCCCCATTATAAGACTCATATGGAAAACAATACTATAAACCATAGTCCAAATCATTCTAACTGAA
Organism: Cornus suecica; assembly: GCA_963922005.1. NCBI lineage: Eukaryota > Viridiplantae > Streptophyta > Magnoliopsida > Cornales > Cornaceae > Cornus > Cornus suecica. The sequence goes on along the minus strand of OY998246.1, from coordinate 41,516,864 downwards.
CCTTTTCTATCTCTCCAAGCTCTTTATCTTTCTAAGTGGGACGAATTTCACTCGAATCGTCATATAAGTTGAAACGGTCTTTGTTCATCATTCATTCACCATTATAAGAATCATATGGAGAAAAATAATATAAACCATAGTCCAAACACTTCTAACTGGACCTTTTCTTTCTCAACAAGATCCTTTTCTTTCTAAGTGGGACGAATTTCACTCGAATCGTCATCTAAGTTGAATCGGCCTTTGTTCATCATTCCTTCACCATTATAATACTCATATGGAGAACAATACTATAAACCATAGTCCAAATCATTCTAATTGGACCTTTTATTTCTCTCAAACCTCACTTTCTTTCAGAGTGAGACAGATTTCACTCGAATCATTATATAAGCTGAATCGGCCTTTGTTAATCATTCCTTCCCCATTATAAGACTCATATGGAAAACAATACTATAAAACATAGTCCAAATCATTCAAACTGAACCTTTTCTATCTCTCCAAGCTCTTTATCTTTCTAAGTGGGACGAATTTCACTCGAATCGTCATATAAGTTGAAACGGTCTTTGTTCATCATTCATTCACTATTATAAGACTCATATGCAGAACAATACTATAAACCATTGTCCAAATATTTCTAACTGGACCTTTTCTTTCTCTCCAAGATCCTTTTCTTTCTAAGTGGGACGAATTCCACTCGAATCGTCATATAAGTTGAATCGGCCTTTGTTCATCATTTCCTTCACCATTATAAGACTCATATGGAAAACAATACTATAAACCATAGTCCAAATCTTTATAACTGGACCTTTTCTATCTCTCCAAACTCTTTATCTTTCTGAGTGGGACGAATTTCACTCGAATCGTCATATAAGTTGAATCGGCCTTTGTTCATCATTCATTCACCAATATAAGACTCATATGGAGAACAGCTATAAACTATAGTCAAAATCATTCTAACTGGACCTTTTATTTCTCTCAAACCACACTTTCTATCTAAGTGATACAGATTTCACTCAAATCATCATATAAGCTGAATCGGCCTTTGTTCATCCTTCCTTCCCCATTATAAGACTCATATGGAAAACAATACTATAAACCATAGTCCAAATCATTCTAACTGAACCTTTTCTATCTCTCCAAGCTCTTTATTTTTCTAAGTGGGACGAATTTCACTCGAATCGTCATATAAGTTGAATCGGCCTTTGTTCATCATTCCTTCACCATTATAAGATTCATATGGAAAATAATACTATAAACCACAGTCCAAATCATTTTTACTGGACCTTTTATTTCTCTCCATCCTCACTTTCTTTCTAATCGAGACAGATTTCTCTCGAATCATCATATAAATTGAATCGGTCTTTGTTCATCATTCCTTCCCCATTATAAGACTCATATGGAGAACAATACTATAAACCAGAGATCAAATTCTTCTAACTGGACCTTTTCATTCCCTCCAAGCTCTTTATCTTTCTAAGTGGGACGAATTTCACTCGAATCGTCATATAAGTTGAGACGGTCTTTGTTCATCATTCATTCACCATTATAAGACTCATATGGAGAACAATAATATAAACCATAGTCCAAATACATCTAACTGGACCTTTTCTTTCTCACCAAGATCCTTTTTTTCCTAAGTGAGACGAATTTCACTCGAATCGTCATATAAGTTGAATCGGCCTCTATTCATCATTCCTTCACCATTATAAGACTCATATGGAGAACAATACTATAAACCATAGTCCAAATCATTCTAATTAAACCTTTTATTTCTCTCAAACCTCACTTTCTTTCTGAGTGAGACAGATTTCACTCAAATCATCATATAAGCTGAATCGGCCTTTGTTCATCCTTCCTTCCCCATTATAAGACTCATATGGAAAACAATACTATAAACCATAGTCCAAATCATTCTAACTGAACCTTTTCTATCTCTCCAAGCTCTTTATCTTTCTAAGTGGGACGAATTTCACTCGAATCGTCATATAAGTTGAAACGGTCTTTGTTCATCATTCATTCACCATTATAAGACTCATATGGAGAACAATAATATAAACCATAGTCCAAATACTTCTATCTGAACCTTTTCTTTCTCAACAAGATCCTTTTCTTTCTAAGTGGGACGAATTTCACTCGAATCGTCATCTAAGTTGAATCGGCCTTTGTTCATCATTCCTTCACCATTATAAGACTCAAATGGAGAACAATACTATAAACCATAGTCCAAATCATTCTAATTGGACCTTTTATTTCTCTCAAACCTCACTTTCTTTCAGAGTGAGACAGATTTCACTCGAATCATTATATAAGCTGAATCGGCCTTTGTTAATCATTCCTTCCCCATTATAAGACTCATATGGAAAACAATACTATAAACCATAGTCCAAATCATTCTAACTGAACCTTTTCTATCTCTCCAAGCTCTTTATCTTTCTAAGTGGGACGAATTTCACTCGAATCGTCATATAAGTTGAAACGGTCTTTGTTCATCATTCATTCACCATTATAAGAATCATATGGAGAAAAATAATATAAACCATAGTCCAAACACTTCTATCTGGACCTTTTCTTTCTCAACAAGATCCTTTTCTTTCTAAGTGGGACGAATTTCACTCGAATCGTCATCTAAGTTGAATCGGCCTTTGTTCATCATTCCTTCACCATTATAATACTCATATGGAGAACAATACTATAAACCATAGTCCAAATCATTCTAATTGGACCTTTTATTTCTCTCAAACCTCACTTTCTTTCAGAGTGAGACAGATTTCACTCGAATCATTATATAAGCTGAATCGGCCTTTGTTAATCATTCCTTCCCCATTATAAGACTCATATGGAAAACAATACTATAAAACATAGTCCAAATCATTCAAACTGAACCTTTTCTATCTCTCCAAGCTCTTTATCTTTCTAAGTGGGACGAATTTCACTCGAATCGTCATATAAGTTGAAACGGTCTTTGTTCATCATTCATTCACTATTATAAGACTCATATGCAGAACAATACTATAAACCATTGTCCAAATACTTCTAACTGGACCTTTTCTTTCTCTCCAAGATCTTTTTCTTTCTAAGTGGGACGAATTCCACTCGAATCGTCATATAAGTTGAATCGGCCTTTGTTCATCATTTCCTTCACCATTATAAGACTCATATGGAAAACAATACTATAAACCATAGTCCAAATCTTTATAACTGGACCTTTTCTATCTCTCCAAACTCTTTATCTTTCTGAGTGGGACGAATTTCACTCGAATCGTCATATAAGTTGAATCGGCCTTTGTTCATCATTCATTCACCAATATAAGACTCATATGGAGAACAACTATAAACAATAGTCAAAATCATTCTAACTGGACCTTTTAATTCTCTCAAACCACACTTTCTTTCTAAGTGAGACAGATTTCACTCAAATCATCATATAAGCTGAATCGGCCTTTGTTCATCCTTCCTTCCCCATTATAAGACTCATATGGAAAACAATACTATAAACCATAGTCCAAATCATTATAACTGAACCTTTTCTATCTCTCCAAGCTCTTTATTTTTCTAAGTGGGACGAATTTCACTCGAATCGTCATATAAGTTGAATCGGCCTTTGTTCATCATTCCTTCACCATTATAAGATTCATATGGAAAATAATACTATAAACCATAATCCAAATCATTCTAACTGGACCTTTTATTTCTCTCCAACCTCACTTTCTTTCTAATCGAGACAGATTTCTCTCGAATCATCATATAAGTTGAATAGGTCTTTGTTCATCATTCCTTCCCCATTATAAGACTCATATGGAGAACAATACTATAAACCATAGTCCAAATCTTTCTAACAGGACCTTTTCTATCTCTCCAAGCTCTTTATCTTTCTAAGTGGGACGAATTTCACTCGAATCATCATATAAGTTGCATCGGTCTTTGTTCATCATTCCTTCCCCATTATAAGACTCATATGGAGAACAATACTATAAACCAGAGATCAAATACTTCTAACTGGACCTTTTCTTTCTCTCCAAGATCCTTTTCTTTCTAAGTGGGACGAATTTCATTCGAATCATCATATAAGTTGAATCGGCCTTTGTTCATCATTCCTTCACCATTATAAGACTCATATGGAAAACAATACTATAAACCATAGTCCAAATCTTTATAACTGGACCTTTTCTATCTCTCCAAACTCCTTATCTTTCTGAGTGGGACGAATTTCACTCGAATCGTCATATAAGTTGAATCGGCCTTTGTTCATCATTCATTCACCAATATAAGACTCATATGGAGAACAACTATAAACTATAGTCAAAATCATTCTAACTGGACCTTTTATTTCTCTCAAACCACACTTTCTTTCTAAGTGAGACAGATTTCACTCAAATCATCATATAAGCTGAATCGGCCTTTGTTCATCCTTCCTTCCCCATTATAAGACTCATATGGAAAACAATACTATAAACCATAGTCCAAATCATTCTAACTGAACCTTTTCTATCTCTCCAAGCTCTTTATCTTTCTAAGTGGGACGAATTTCACTCGAATCGTCATATAAGTTGAAACGGGCTTTGTTCATCATTCATTCACCATTATAAGACTCATATGGAGAACAATAATATAAACCATAGTCCAAACACTTCTATCTGGACCTTTTCTTTCTCAACAAGATCCTTTTCTTTCTAAGTGGGACGAATTTCACTCGAATCGTCATCTAAGTTGAATCGGCCTTTGTTCATCATTCCTTCACCATTATAATACTCATATGGAGAACAATACTATAAACCATAGTCCAAATCATTCTAATTGGACCTTTTATTTCTCTCAAACCTCACTTTCTTTCAGAGTGAGACAGATTTCACTCGAATCATTATATAAGCTGAATCGGCCTTTGTTAATCATTCCTTCCCCATTATAAGACTCATATGGAAAACAATACTATAAAACATAGTCCAAATCATTCAAACTGAACCTTTTCTTTCTCTCCAAGCTCTTTATCTTTCTAAGTGGGACGAATTTCACTCGAATCGTCATATAAGTTGAAACGGTCTTTGTTCATCATTCATTCACTATTAAAAGACTCATATGCAGAACAATACTATAAACCATTGTCCAAATACTTCTAACTGGACCTTTTCTTTCTCTCCAAGATCTTTTTCTTTCTAAGTGGGACGAATTCCACTCGAATCGTCATATAAGTTGAATCGGCCTTTGTTCATCATTTCCTTCACCATTATAAGACTCATATGGAAAACAATACTATAAACCATAGTCCAAATCATTATAACTGAACCTTTTCTATCTCTCCAAGCTCTTTATTTTTCTAAGTGGGACGAATTTCACTCGAATCGTCATATAAGTTGAATCGGCCTTTGTTCATCATTCCTTCACCATTATAAGATTCAAATGGAAAATAATACTATAAACCATAGTCCAAATCATTCTAACTGGACCTTTTATTTCTCTCCAACCTCACTTTTTTTCTAATCGAGACAGATTTCTCTCGAATCATCATATAAGTTGAATAGGTCTTTGTTCATCATTCCTTCCCCATTATAAGACTCATATGGAGAACAATACTATAAACCATAGTCCAAATCTTTCTAACAGGACCTTTTCTATCTCTCCAAGCTCTTTATCTTTCTAAGTGGGACGAATTTCACTCGAATCGTCATATAAGTTGAATCGGTCTTTGTTCATCATTCCTTCCCCATTATAAGACTCATATGGAGAACAATACTATAAACCAGAGATCAAATACTTCTAACTGGACCTTTTCTTTCTCTCCAAGATCCTTTTCTTTCTAAGTGGGACGAATTTCATTCGAATCATCATATAAGTTGAATCGGCCTTTGTTCATCATTCCTTCACCATTATAAGACTCATATGGAAAACAATACTATAAACCATAGTCCAAATCTTTCTAACTGGACCTTTTCTATCTCTCCAAACTCTTTATCTTTCTAAGTGGGACGAATTTCACTCGAATCGTCATAAAAGTTGAATCGGCCTTTGTTCATCATTCATTCACCAATATAAGACTCATATGGAGAACAACTATAAACTATAGTCAAAATCATTCTAACTGGACCTTTTATTTCTCTCAAACCACACTTTCTATCTAAGTGAGACAGATTTCACTCAAATCATCATATAAGCTGAATCGGCCTTTGTTCATCCTTCCTTCCCCATTATAAGACTCATATGGAGAACAATAATATAAACCATAGTCCAAACACTTCTATCTGGACCTTTTCTTTCTCAACAAGATCGTTTTCTTTCTAAGTGGGACGAATTTCACTCGAATCGTCATCTAAGTTGAATCGGCCTTTGTTCATCATTCCTTCACCATTATAATACTCATATGGAGAACAATATTATAAACCATAGTCCAAATCATTCTAATTGGTCCTTTTATTTCTCTCAAACCTCACTTTCTTTCAGAGTGAGACAGATTTCACTCGAATCATTATATAAGCTGAATCGGCCTTTGTTAATCATTCCTTCCCCATTATAAGACTCATATGGAAAACAATACTATAAAACATAGTCCAAATCATTCAAACTGAATCTTTTCTATCTCTCCAAGCTCTTTATCTTTCTAAGTGGGACGAATTTCACTCGAATCGTCATATAAGTTGAAACGGTCTTTGTTCATCATTCATTCACTATTATAAGACTCATATGCAGAACAATACTATAAACCATTGTCCAAATACTTCTAACTGGACCTTTTCTTTCTCTCCAAGATCCTTTTCTTTCTAAGTGGGACGAATTCCACTCGAATCGTCATATAAGTTGAATCGGCCTTTGTCCATCATTTCCTTCACCATTATAAGACTCATATGGAAAACAATACTATAAACCATAGTCCAAATCTTTATAACTGGACCTTTTCTATCTCTCCAAACTCTTTATCTTTCTGAGTGGGACGAATTTCACTCGAATCGTCATATAAGTTGAATCGGCCTTTGTTCATCATTCATTCACCAATATAAGACTCATATGGAGAACAACTATAAACTATAGTCAAAATCATTCTAACTGGACCTTTTATTTCTCTCAAACCACACTTTCTTTCTAAGTGAGACAGATTTCACTCAAATCATCATATAAGCTGAATCGGCCTTTGTTCATCCTTCCTTCCCCATTATAAGACTCATATGGAAAACAATACTATAAACCATAGTCCAAATCATTCTAACTGAACCTTTTCTATCTCTCCAAGCTCTTTATTTTTCTAAGTGGGACGAATTTCACTCGAATCGTCATATAAGTTGAATCGGCCTTTGTTCATCATTCCTTCACCATTATAAGATTCATATGGAAAATAATACTATAAACCATAGTCCAAGTCATTCTAACTGGACCTTTTATTTCTCTCCAACCTCACTTTCTTTCTAATCGAGACAGATTTCTCTCGAATCATCATATAAGTTGAATAGGTCTTTGTTCATCATTCCTTCCCCATTATAAGACTCATATGGAGAACAATACTATAAACCATAGTCCAAATCTTTCTAACAGGACCTTTTCTATCTCTCCAAGCTCTTTATCTTTCTAAGTGGGACGAATTTCACTCGAATCGTCATATAAGTTGAAACGGTCTTTGTTCATCATTCATTCACCATTATAAGACTCATATGGAGAACAATACTATAAACCATAGTCCAAATACATCTAACTCGACCTTTTCTTTCTCACCAAGATCCTTTTTTTCCTAAGTGAGACGAATTTCACTCGAATCGTCATATAAGTTTAATCGGCCTCTATTCATCATTCCTTCACCATTATAAGACTCATATGCAGAACAATACTATAAACCATAGTCCAAATCATTCTAATTAAACCTTTTATTTCTCTCAAACCTCACTTTCTTTCTGAGTGAGAAAGATTTCACTCGACTCATCATATAAGCTGAATCGGCCTATGTTCATCATTCCTTCCCCATTATAAGACTCATATGGAAAACAATACTATAAACCATAGTCCAAATCATTCTAACTAAACCTTTTCTATCTCTCCAAGCTCTTTATCTTTCTAAGTGGGACGAATTTCACTCGAATCGTCATATAAGTTGAATCGGCCTTTGTTCATCATTCCTTCACCATTATAAGACTCATATGGAAAATAATACTATAAACCATAGTCCAAATCATTCTAACTGAACCTTTGATTTCTCTCCAACCTCCCTTTCTTTCTAATCGAGACAGATTTCTCTCGAATCATCATATAAGTTGAATCGGTCTTTGTTCATCATTCCTTCCCCATTATAAGACTCATATGGAGAACAATACTATAAACCAGAGATCAAATACTTCTAACTGGACCTTTTCTTTCTCTCCAAGATCCTTTTCTTTCTAAGTGGGACGAATTTCATTCGAATCATCATATAAGTTGAATCGGCCTTTGTTCATCATTCCTTCACCATTATAAGACTCATATGGAAAACAATACTATAAACCATAGTCCAAATCTTTCTAACTGGACCTTTTCTATCTCTCCAAACTCTTTATCTTTCTAAGTGGGACGAATTTCACTCGAATCGTCATAAAAGTTGAATCGGCCTTTGTTCATCATTCATTCACCAATATAAGACTCATATGGAGAACAACTATAAACTATAGTCAAAATCATTCTAACTGGACCTTTTATTTCTCTCAAACCACACTTTCTTTCTAAGTGAGACAGATTTCACTCAAATCATCATATAAGCTGAATCGGCCTTTGTTCATCCTTCCTTCCCCATTATAAGACTCATATGGAAAACAATACTATAAACCATAGTTCAAATCATTCTAACTGAACCTTTTCTATCTCTCCAAGCTCTTTATCTTTCTAAGTGGGACGAATTTCACTCGAATCGTCATATAAGTTGAAACGGTCTTTGTTCATCATTCATTCACCATTATAAGACTCATATGGAGATCAATAATATAAACCATAGTCCAAACACTTCTATCTGGACCTTTTCTTTCTCAACAAGATCCTTTTCTTTCTAAGTGGGACGAATTTCACTCGAATCGTGATCTAAGTTGAATCGGCCTTTGTTCATCATTCCTTCACCATTATAATACTCATATGGAGAACAATACTATAAACCATAGTCCAAATCATTCTAATTGGACCTTTTATTTCTCTCAAACCACAATTTCTTTCAGAGTGAGACAGATTTCACTCGAATCATTATATAAGCTGAATCGGCCTTTTTTAATCATTCCTTCCCCATTATAAGACTCATATGGAAAACAATACTATAAAACATAGTCCAAATCATTCAAACTGAACCTTTTCTATCTCTCCAAGCTCTTTATCTTTCTAAGTGGGACGAATTTCACTCGAATCGTCATATAAGTTGAAACGGTCTTTGTTCATCATTCATTCACTATTATAAGACTCATATGCAGAACAATACTATAAACCATTGTCCAAATACTTCTAACTGGACCTTTTCTTTCTCTCCAAGATCCTTTTCTTTCTAAGTGGGACGAATTCCACTCGAATCGTCATATAAGTTGAATCGGCCTTTGTTCATCATTTCCTTCACCATTATAAGACTCATATGGAAAACAATACTATAAACCATAGTCCAAATCTTTATAACTGGACCTTTTCTATCTCTCCAAACTCTTTATCTTTCTGAGTGGGACGAATTTCACTCGAATCGTCATATAAGTTGAATCTGCCTTTGTTCATCATTCATTCACCAATATAAGACTCATATGGAGAACAACTATAAACTATAGTCAAAATCATTCTAACTGGACCTTTTATTTCTCTCAAACCACACTTTCTTTCAAAGTGAGACAGATTTCACTCAAATCATCATATAAGCTGAATCGGCCTTTGTTCATCCTTCCTTCCCCATTATAAGACTCATATGGAAAACAATACTATAAACCATAGTCCAAATCATTCTAACTGAACATTTTCTATCTCTCCAAGCTCTTTATTTTTCTAAGTGGGACGAATTTCACTCGAATCGCCATATAAGTTGAATCGGCCTTTGTTCATCATTCCTTCACCATTATAAGATTCTTATGGAAAATAATACTATAAACCATAGTCCAAATCTTTCTAACTGGACCTTTTATTTCTCTCCAACCTCACTTTCTTTCTAATCGAGACAGATTTCTCTCGAATCATCATATAAGTTGAATAGGTCTTTGTTCATCATTCCTTCCCCATTATAAGACTCATATGGAGAACAATACTATAAACCATAGTCCAAATCTTTCTAACAGGACCTTTTCTATCTCTCCAAGCTCTTTATCTTTCTAAGTGGGACGAATTTCACTCGAATCGTCATATAAGTTGAAACGGTCTTTGTTCATCATTCATTCACCATTATAAGACTCATATGGAGAACAATACTATAAACCATAGTCCAAATACATCTAACTGGACCTTTTCTTTCTCACCAAGATCCTTTTTTTCCTAAGTGAGACGAATTTCACTCGAATCGTCATATAAGTTCAATCGGCCTCTATTCATCATTCCTTCACCATTATAAGACTCATATGGAGAACAATACTATAAACCATAGTCCAAATCATTCTAATTAAACCTTTTATTTCTCTCAAACCTCACTTTCTTTCTGAGTGAGAAAGATTTCACTCGACTCATCATATAAGCTGAATCGGCCTATGTTCATCATTCCTTCCCCATTATAAGACTCATATGGAAAACAATACTATAAACCATAGTCCAAATCATTCTAACTAAACCTTTTCTATCTCTCTAAGCTCTTTATCTTTCTAAGTGGGACGAATTTCACTAGAATCGTCATGTAAGTTGAATCGGCCTTTGTTCATCATTCCTTCACCATTATAAGATTCATATGGAAAATAATACTATAAACCATAGTCCAAATCATTCTAACTGAACCTTTGATTTCTCTCCAACCTCACTTTCTTTCAAATCGAGACAGATTTCTCTCGAATCATCATATAAGTTGAATCGGTCTTTGTTCATCATTCCTTCCCCATTATAAGACTTATATGGAGAACAATACTATAAACCATAGTCCAAATCATTCTAACTGAACCTTTTCTATCTCTCCAAGCTCTTTATCTTTCTAAGTGGGACGAATTTCACTCGAATCGTCATATAAGTTGAAACGGTCTTTGTTCATCATTCATTCACCATTATAAGACTCATATGGAGAACAATAATATAAACCATAGTCCTAACACTTCTATCTGGACCTTTTCTTTCTCAACAAGATCCTTTTCTTTCTAAGTGGGACGAATTTCACTCGAATCGTCATCTAAGTTGAATCGGCCTTTGTTCATCGTTCCTTCACCATTATAATACTCATATGGAGAACAATACTGTAAACCATAGTCCGAATCATTCTAACTGAACCTTTTCTATCTCTCCAAGCTCTTTATTTTTCTAAGTGGGACGAATTTCACTCGAATCGTCATATAAGTTGAATCGGCCTTTGTTCATCATTCCTTCACCATTATAAGATTCATATGGAAAATAATACTATAAACCATAGTCCAAATCATTCTAACTGAACCTTTGATTTCTCTCCAACTTCACTTTCTTTCTAATCGAGACAGATTTCTCTCGAATCATCATATAAGTTGAATAGGTCTTTGTTCATCATTCCTTCTCCATTATAAGACTCATATGGAGAACAATACTATAAACCAGAGATCAAATACTTCTAACTGGACCTTTTCATTCCCTCCAAGATCCTTTTCTTTCTAAGTGGGACGAATTTCATTCGAATCATCATATAAGTTGAATCGGCCTTTGTTCATCATTCCTTCACCATTATAAGACTCATATGGAAAACAATACTATAAACCATAGTCCAAATCTTTCTAACAGGACCTTTTCTATCTCTCCAAGCTCTTTATCTTTCTAAGTGGGACGAATTTCACTCGAATCGTCATATAAGTTGAAACGGTCTTTGTTCATCATTCATTCACCAATATAAGACTCATATGGAGAACAATACTATAAACCATAGTCCAAATACATCTAACTGGACCTTTTCTTTCTCACCAAGATCCTTTTTTTCCTAAGTGAGACGAATTTCACTCGAATCGTCATATAAGTTTAATCGGCCTCTATTCATCATTCCTTCACCATTATAAGACTCATATGGAGAACAATACTATAAACCATAGTCCAAATCATTCTAATTAAACCTTTTATTTCTCTCAAACCTCACTTTCTTTCTGAGTGAGAAAGATTTCACTCGACTCATCATATAAGCTGAATCGGCCTATGTTCATCATTCCTTCCCCATTATAAGACTCATATGGAAAACAATACTATAAACCATAGTCCAAATCATTCTAACTAAACCTTTTCTATCTCTCCAAGCTCTTTATCTTTCTAAGTGGGACGAATTTCACTCGAATCGTCATATAAGTTGAATCGGCCTTTGTTCATCATTCCTTCACCATTATAAGACTCATATGGAAAATAATACTATAAACCATAGTCCAAATCATTCTAACTGAACCTTTGATTTCTCTCCAACCTCACTTTCTTTCTAATCGAGACAGATTTCTCTCGAATCATCATATAAGTTGAATCGGTCTTTGTTCATCATTCCTTCCCCATTATAAGACTCATATGGAGAACAATACTATAAACCAGAGATCAAATACTTCTAACAGGACCTTTTCTTTCTCTCCAAGATCCTTTTCTTTCTAAGTGGGACGAATTTCATTCGAATCATCATATAAGTTGAATCGGCCTTTGTTCATCATTCCTTCACCATTATAAGACTCATATGGAAAACAATACTATAAACCATAGTCCAAATCTTTCTAACTGGACCTTTTCTATCTCTCCAAACTCTTTATCTTTCTAAGTGGGACGAATTTCACTCGAATCGTCATAAAAGTTGAATCGGCCTTTGTTCATCATTCATTCACCAATATAAGACTCATATGGAGAACAACTATAAACTATAGTCAAAATCATTCTAACTGGACCTTTTATTTCTCTCAAACCACACTTTCTTTCTAAGTGAGACAGATTTCACTCAAATCATCATATAAGCTGAATCGGCCTTTGTTCATCCTTCCTTCCCCATTATAAGACTCATATGGAAAACAATACTATAAACCATAGTCCAAATCATTCTAACTGAACCTTTTCTATCTCTCCAAGCTCTTTATCTTTCTAAGTGGGACGAATTTCACTCGAATCGTCATATAAGTTGAAACGGTCTTTGTTCATCATTCATTCACCATTATAAGACTCATATGGAGAACAATAATATAAACCATAGTCCAAACACTTCTATCTGGACCTTTTCTTTCTCAACAAGATCCTTTTCTTTCTAAGTGGGACGAATTTCACTCGAATCGTGATCTAAGTTGAATCGGCCTTTGTTCATCATTCCTTCACCATTATAATACTCATATGGAGAACAATACTATAAACCATAGTCCAAATCATTCTAATTGGACCTTTTATTTCTCTCAAACCTCACTTTCTTTCAGAGTGAGACAGATTTCACTCGAATCATTATATAAGCTGAATCGGCCTTTTTTAATCATTCCTTCCCCATTATAAGACTCATATGGAAAACAATACTATAAAACATAGTCCAAATCATTCAAACTGAACCTTTTCTATCTCTCCAAGCTCTTTATCTTTCTAAGTGGGACGAATTTCACTCGAATCGTCATATAAGTTGAAACGGTCTTTGTTCATCATTCATTCACTATTATAAGACTCATATGCAGAACAATAATATAAACCATTGTCCAAATACTTCTAACTGGACCTTTTCTTTCTCTCCAAGATCCTTTTCTTTCTAAGTGGGACGAATTCCACTCGAATCGTCATATAAGTTGAATCGACCTTTGTTCATCATTTCCTTCACCATTATAAGACTCATATGGAAAACAATACTATAAACCATAGTCCAAATCTTTATAACTGGACCTTTTCTATCTCTCCAAACTCTTTATCTTTCTGAGTGGGACGAATTTCACTCGAATCGTCATATAAGTTGAATCTGCCTTTGTTCATCATTCATTCACCAATATAAGACTCATATGGAGAACAACTATAAACTATAGTCAAAATCATTCTAACTGGACCTTTTATTTCTCTCAAACCACACTTTCTTTCTAAGTGAGACAGATTTCACTCAAATCATCATATAAGCTGAATCGGCCTTTGTTCATCCTTCCTTCCCCATTATAAGACTCATATGGAAAACAATACTATAAACCATAGTCCAAATCATTCTAACTGAACATTTTCTATCTCTCCAAGCTCTTTATTTGTCTAAGTGGGACGAATTTCACTCGAATCGCCATATAAGTTGAATCGGCCTTTGTTCATCATTCCTTCACCATTATAAGATTCATATGGAAAATAATACTATAAACCATAGTCCAAATCTTTCTAACTGGACCTTTTATTTCTCTCCAACCTCACTTTCTTTCTAATCGAGACAGATTTCTCTCGAATCATCATATAAGTTGAATAGGTCTTTGTTCATCATTCCTTCCCCATTATAAGACTCATATGGAGAACAATACTATAAACCATAGTCCAAATCTTTCTAACAGGACCTTTTCTATCTCTCCAAGCTCTTTATCTTTCTAAGTGGGACGAATTTCACTCGAATCGTCATATAAGTTGAAACGGTCTTTGTTCATCATTCATTCACCATTATAAGACTCATATGGAGAACAATACTATAAACCATAGTCCAAATACATCTAACTGGACCTTTTCTTTCTCACCAAGATCCTTTTTTTCCTAAGTGAGACGAATTTCACTCGAATCGTCATATAAGTTCAATCGGCCTCTATTCATCATTCCTTCACCATTATAAGACTCATATGGAGAACAATACTATAAACCATAGTCCAAATCATTCTAATTAAACCTTTTATTTCTCTCAAACCTCACTTTCTTTCTGAGTGAGAAAGATTTCACTCGACTCATCATATAAGCTGAATCGGCCTATGTTCATCATTCCTTCCCCATTATAAGACTCATATGGAAAACAATACTATAAACCATAGTCCAAATCATTCTAACTAAACCTTTTCTATCTCTCTAAGCTCTTTATCTTTCTAAGTGGGACGAATTTCACTCGTATCGTCATGTAAGTTGAATCGGCCTTTGTTCATCATTCCTTCACCATTATAAGATTCATATGGAAAATAATACTATAAACCATAGTCCAAATCATTCTAACTGAACCTTTGATTTCTCTCCAACCTCACTTTCTTTCAAATCGAGACAGATTTCTCTCGAATCATCATATAAGTTGAATCGGTCTTTGTTCATCATTCCTTCCCCATTATAAGACTTATATGGAGAACAATACTATAAACCATAGTCCAAATCATTCTAACTGAACCTTTTCTATCTCTCCAAGCTCTTTATCTTTCTAAGTGGGACGAATTTCACTCGAATCGTCATATAAGTTGAAACGGTCTTTGTTCATCATTCATTCACCATTATAAGACTCATATGGAGAACAATAATATAAACCATAGTCCTAACACTTCTATCTGGACCTTTTCTTTCTCAACAAGATCCTTTTCTTTCTAAGTGGGACGAATTTCACTCGAATCGTCATCTAAGTTGAATCGGCCTTTGTTCATCGTTCCTTCACCATTATAATACTCATATGGAGAACAATACTGTAAACCATAGTCCAAATCATTCTAACTGAACCTTTTCTTTCTCTCCAAGCTCTTTATTTTTCTAAGTGGGACGAATTTCACTCGAATCGTCATATAAGTTGAATCGGCCTTTGTTCATCATTCCTTCACCATTATAAGATTCATATGGAAAATAATACTATAAACCATAGTCCAAATCATTCTAACTGAACCTTTGATTTCTCTCCAACCTCACTTTCTTTCTAATCGAGACAGATTTCTCTCGAATCATCATATAAGTTGAATAGGTCTTTGTTCATCATTCCTTCTCCATTATAAGACTCATATGGAGAACAATACTATAAACCAGAGATCAAATACTTCTAACTGGATCTTTTCTTTCTCTCCAAGATCCTTTTCTTTCTAAGTGGAACGAATTTCATTCGAATCATCATATAAGTTGAATCGGCCTTTGTTCATCATTCCTTCACCATTATAAGACTCATATGGAAAACAATACTATAAACCATAGTCCAAATCTTTCTAACTGGACCTTTTCTATCTCTCCAAACTCTTTATCTTTCTAAGTGGGATGAATTTCACTCGAATCGTCATATAAGTTGAATCGGCCTTTGTTCATCATTCATTCACCAATATAAGACTCATATGGAGAACAACTATAAACTATAGTCAAAGTCATTCTAACTGGACCTTTTATTTCTCTCAAACCACACTTTCTTTCTAAGTGAGACAGATTTCACTCAAATCATCATATAAGCTGAATCGGCCTTTGTTCATCCTTCCTTCCCCATTATAAGACTCATATGGAAAACAATACTATAAACCATAGTCCAAATCATTCTAACTGAACTTTTTCTATCTCTCCAAGCTCTTTATCTTTCTAAGTGGGACGAATTTCACTCGAATCGTCATATAAGTTGAAACGGTCTTTGTTCATCATTCATTCACCATTATAAGACTCATATGGAGAACAATAATACAAACCATAGTCCAAACACTTCTATCTGGACCTTTTCTATCTCTACAAGATCCTTTTCTTTCTAAGTGGGACGAATTTCACTCGAATCGTCATCTAAGTTGAATCGGCCTTTGTTCAACATTCCTTCACCATTATAAGACTCATATGGAGAACAGTACTATAAACCATAGTCCAAATCATTCTAATTGGACCTTTTATTTCTCTCAAACCTCACTTTCTTTCAGAGTGAGACAGATTTCACTCGAATCATTATATAAGCTGAATCGGCCTTTGTTAATCATTCCTTCCCCATTATAAGACTTATATGGAAAACAATACTATAAACCATAGTCCAAATCATTCAAACTGAACCTTTTCTATCTCTCCAAGCTCTTTATCTTTCTAAGTGGGACGAATTTCACTCGAATCGTCATATAAGTTGAAACGGTCTTTGTTCATCATTCATTCACTATTATAAGACTCATATGCAGAACAATACTATAAACCATTGTCCAAATACTTCTAACTGGACCTTTTCTTTCTCTCCAAGATCCTTTTCTTTCTAAGTGGGACGAATTTCACTCGAATCGTTATATAAGTTAAATCGGCCTTTGTTCATCATTTATTCACCATTATAAAACTCATATGGGGAACAACTATAAACCATAGTCCAAATCATTCTAACTGGACCTTTTATTTCTCTCAAACCTCACTTTCTTTCTAAGTGAGACAGATTTCACTCGAATCATCATATAAGCTGAATCGGAGTTTGTTCATCATTCCTATTCCATTATATGACTCATAT
The DNA here is from genome assembly GCA_963922005.1 of Cornus suecica. Lineage (NCBI taxonomy): Eukaryota > Viridiplantae > Streptophyta > Magnoliopsida > Cornales > Cornaceae > Cornus > Cornus suecica. The sequence continues at coordinate 41,499,484 of OY998246.1, read as the reverse complement.
GGAAAACAATACTATAAACCATAGTGCAAATCATTTTAACTGAACCTTTTCTATCTCTCCAAGCTCTTTATCTTTCTAAGTGGGACGAATTTCACTCGAATCGTCATATAAGTTGAAGCGGTCTTTGTTCATCATTCATTCACCATTATAAGACTTATATGGAGCACAATAATATAAACCATAGTCAAAATACTTCTAACTGGACCTTTTCTTTCTCTCCAAGATCCTTTTCTTTCTAAGTGGGACGAATTCCACTCGAATCGTCATATAAGTTGAATCGGCCTTTGTTCATCATTTCCTTCACCATTATAAGACTCATATGGAGAACAATACAATAAACCATAGTCCAAATCATTCTAATTGGACCTTTTATTTCTCTCAAACCTCACTTTCTTTCTGAGTGAGAAAGATTTCACTCGAATAATCATATAAGCTGAATCGGCCTTTGTTCATCATTCCTTCCCCATTATAAGACTCATATGGAAAACAATACTATAAACCATAGTCCAAATCATTCTAACTGAACCTTTTCTATCTCTCCAAGCTCTTTATCTTTCTAAGTGGGACGAATTTCACTCGAATCGTCATATAAGTTGAAATGGTCTTTGTTCATCATTCATTCACCATTATAAGATTCATATGGAAAATAATACTATAATACTATAAACCATAGTCCAAATCATTCTAATTGGACCTTTTATTTCTCTCAAACCTCACTTTCTTTCAGAGTGAGACAGATTTCACTCGAATCATTATATATGCTGAATCGGCCTTTGTTAATCATTCCTTCCCCATTATAAGACTCATATGGAAAACAATACTATAAACCATAGTCCAAATCATTCAAACTGAACCTTTTCTATCTCTCCATGCTCTTTATCTTTCTAAGTGGTACGAATTTCACTCGAATCGTCATATAAGTTGAAACGGTCTTTGTTCATCATTCATTCACTATTATAAGACTCATATGCAGAACAATACTATAAACCATTGTCCAAATACTTCTAACAGGACCATTTCTTTCTCTCCAAGATCCTTTTCTTTCTAAGTGGGACGAATTTCATTCGAATCATCATATAAGTTGAATCGGCCTTTGTTCATCATTCCTTCACCATTATAAGACTCATACGGAAAACAATACTATAAACCATAGTCAAAATATTTCTAACTGGACCTTTTCTATCTCTCCAAGCTCTTTATCTTTCTAAGTGGGACGAATTTCACTCGAATCGTCATATAAGTTGAATCGGCCTTTGTTCAAAATTCATTCATCATTATAAGACTCATATGGAGAACAATACTATAAACCATAGTCCAAATCATTCTAACTGAACCTTTTCTATCTCTCCAAACTCTTTATCTTTCTAAGTGGGACGAATTTCACTCGAATCGTCATATAAGTTGAAACGGTCTTTGTTCATCATTCATTCACTATTATAAGACTCATATGCAGAACAATACTATAAACCATTGTCCAAATACTTCTAACTGGACCCTTTCTTTCTCTCCAAGATCCTTTTCTTTCTAAGTGGGACGAATTCCACTCGAATCGTCATATAAGTTGAATCGACCTTTGTTCATCATTTCCTTCACCATTATAAGACTCATATGGAAAACAATACTATAAACCATAGTCCAAATGTTTATAACTGGACCTTTTCTATCTCTCCAAACTCTTTATCTTTCTAAGTGGGACGAATTTCACTCGAATCGTCATATAAGTTGAATCGGCCTTTGTTCATCATTCATTCACCAATATAAGACTCATATGGAGAACAACTATAAACTATAGACAAAATCATTCTAACTGGACCTTTTATTTCTCTCAAACCACACTTTCTTTCTAAGTGAGACAGATTTCACTCAAATCATCATATAAGCTGAATCGGCCTTTGTTCATCCTTCCTTCCCCATTATAAGACTCATATGGAAAACAATACTATAAACCATAGTGCAAATCATTCTAACTGAACCTTTTCTATCTCTCCAAGCTTTTTATTTTTCTAAATGGGACGAATTTCACTCGAATCGTCATATAAGTTGAATCGGCCTTTGTTCATCATTCCTTCACCGTTATAAGATTCATATGGAAAATAATACTATAAACCATAGTCCAAATCATTTTTACTGGACCTTTTATTTCTCTCCAACCTCACTTTCTTTCTAATCGAGACAGATTTCTCTCGAATCATCATATAAGTTGAATCGGTCTTTGTTCATCATTCCTTCCCCATTATAAGACTCATATGGAGAACAATACTATAATCCAGAGATCAAATACTTCTAACTGGACCTTTTTATTCCCTCCAAGATCCTTTTCTTTCTAAGTGGGACGAATTTCATTCGAATCATCATATAAGTTGAATCGGCCTTTGTTCATCATTCCTTCACCATTATAAGACTCATATGGAAAACAATACTATAAACCATAGTCCAAATCTTTCTAACTGGACCTTTTCTATCTCTCCAAACTCTTTATCTTTCTAAGTGGGACGAATTTCACTCGAATCGTCATATAAGTTGAATCGGCCTTTGTTCATCATTCATTCACCAATATAAGACTCATATGGAGAACAACTATAAACTATAGTCAAAATCATTCTAACTGGACCATTTATTTCTCTCAAACCACACTTTCTTTCTAAGTGAGACAGATTTCACTCAAATCATCATATAAGCTGAATCGGCCTTTGTTCATCCTTCCTTCCCCATTATAAGACTCATATGGAAAACAATACTATAAACCATAGTCCAAATCATTCTAACTGAACCTTTGCTATCTCTCCAAGCTCTTTATTTTTCTAAGTGGGACGAATTTCACTCGAATCGTCATATAAGTTGAATCGGCCTTTGTTCATCATTCCATCACCATTATAAGATTCATATGGAAAATAATACTATAAACCATAGTCCAAATCATTCTAACTGGACCTTTTATTTCTCTCCAACCTCACTTTCTTTCTAATCGAGACAGATTTCTCTCGAATCATCATATAAGTTGAATCGGTCTTTGTTCATCATTCCTTCCCCATTATAAGACTCATATGGAGAACAATACTATAAACCAGAGATCAAATACTTCTAACTGGACCTTTTCTTTCTCTCCAAGATCCTTTTCTTTCTAAGTGGGACGAATTTCATTCGAATCATCATATAAGTTGAATCGGCCTTTGTTCATCATTCCTTCACCATTATATGACTCATATGGAAAACAATACTATAAACCATAGTCCAAATCTTTCTAACTGGACCTTTTCTATCTCTCCAAACTCTTTATCTTTCTAAGTGGGACGAATTTCACTCGAATCGTCATATAAGTTGAATCGGCCTTTGTTCATCATTCATTCACCAATATAAGACTCATATGGAGAACAACTATAAACTATAGTCAAAATCATTCTAACTGGACCATTTATTTCTCTCAAACCACACTTTCTTTCTAAGTGAGACAGATTTCACTCAAATCATCATATAAGCTGAATCGGCCTTTGTTCATCCTTCCTTCCCCATTATAAGACTCATATGGAAAACAATACTATAAACCATAGTCCAAATCATTCTAACTGAACCTTTTCTATCTCTCCAAGCTCTTTATCTTTCTAAGTGGGACGAATTTCACTCGAATCGTCATATAAGTTGAAACGGTCTTTGTTCATCAGTCATTCACCATTATAAGACTCATATGGAGAACAATAATATAAACCATAGTCCAAACACTTCTATCTGGACCTTTTCTTTCTCAACAAGATCCTTTTCTTTCTAAGTGGGACGAATTTCACTCGAATCGTCATCTAAGTTGAATCGGCCTTTGTTCATCATTCCTTCACCATTATAAGACTCATATGGAGAACAATACTATAAACCATAGTCCAAATCATTCTAATTGGACCTTTTATTTCTCTCAAACCTCACTTTCTTTCAGAGTGAGACTGATTTCACTCGAATCATTATATATGCTGAATCGGCCTTTGTTAATCATTCCTTCCCCATTATAAGACTCATATGGAAAACAATACTATAAACCATAGTCCAAATCATTCAAACTGAACCTTTTCTATCTCTCCAAGCTCTTTATCTTTCTAAGTGGGACGAATTTCACTCGAATCGTCATATAAGTTGAAACGGTCTTTGTTCATCATTCATTCACTATTATAAGACTCATATGCAGAACAATATTATAAACCATTGTCCAAATACTTCTAACTGGACCTTTTCTTTCTCTCCAAGATCCTTTTCTTTCTAAGTGGGACGAATTTCACTCGAATCGTCATATAAGTTGAATCGGCCTTTGTTCCTCATTCATTCACCATTATAAGACTCATATGGAGAACAACTAGAAACCATAATACAAATCATTCTAACTGGACCTTTTATTTCTCTCAGACCTCAGTTTCTTTCTAAGTGAGATAGATTTCACTCGAATCATCATATAAGCTGAATCGGCCTTCATTCATCATTCGTTCCCCATTATAAGACTCATATGGAACACAATACTATAAACCATAGTCCAAATCATTCTAACTGAACCTTTTCTATCTCTCGAAGCTCTGTATCTTTCTAAGTGGGACGAATTTCACTCGAATCGTCATATAAGTTGAATCGGCCTTTGTTCATCATTCCTTCACCATTATAAGACTCATATGGAGAACAATACTATAATCCATTGTCCAAATCATTCTAATTGGACCTTTTATTTCTCTCAAACCTCACATTCTTTCTGAGAGAGAAAGATTTCACTCGACTAATCATATAAGCTGAATCGGCCTTTGTTCATCATTCCTTCCCCATAATAAGACTCATATGGAAAACAATACTATAAACCATAGTCCAAATCATTCTAACTAAACCTTTTCTATCTCTCCAAGCTCTTTATCTTTCTAAGTGGGATGAATTTCACTCGAATCGTCATTTAAGTTGAAACTGTATTTGTTCATCATTCATTCAACATTATAAGACACATATGGGTCACAATAATATAAACCATAGTCCAAATACTACTAACTGGACCTTTTCTTTCTCTCCAAGATCCTTTTCTTTCTGAGTGAGACAGATTTTACTCGAATCGTCATATAAGTTGAATCGGCCTTTGTTCATCATTCCTTCACCATTATAAGACTCATATGGAGAACAATACTATAAACCATAGTCCAAATCATGCTAATTGGACCTTTTCTTTCTCTAAAACCTCTCTTTCTTTCTGAGTGAGACATATTTCACTCGAATCATCATATAAGCTGAATCGGCATTTGTTCATCATTCCTTCCCCATTATAAGACTCATATGGAAAACAATACTATAAACCATAGTCCAAATAATTATAACTGAACCTTTTCTATCTCTCCAAGCTCTTTGTCTTTCTAAGTGGGACGAATTTCACTCGAATCGTCATATAAGTAGAAACGGTCTTTGTTCATCATTCATTCACCATTATAAGACTCATATGGAGAACAATAATATAAACCATAGTCCAAATACTTCTAACTGGACCTTTTCTTTCTCTCCAAGATCCTTTTGTTTCTAAGTGGGACGAATTTCACTCGAATCGTCATATAAGTTGAATCGGCCTTTGTTCATCATTCCTTCACCATTATAAGACTCATATGTAAAACAATACTATAAACCATAGTCCAAATACTTCTAACTGGACCTTTTCTTTCACTCCAGGATCCTTTTCTTTCTAAGTGGAACGAATTTCGCTCGAATCGTCATCTAAGTTGAATCGGCCTATGTTCATCATTCCTTCACCATTATAAGGCTCATATGGAGAACGTTATTATAAGCCATAGTCCAAATCATTCTAATAGGACCTTTTATTTCTCTCAAACATCACTTTCTTTCAGAGTGAGACAGATTTCACTCGAATCATTATATAAGCTGAATCGGCCTTTGTTCATCATTCCTTCCCCATTATAAGACTCATATGGAAAACAATACTATAAACCATAGTCCAAATCATTCTAACTGAACCTTTTCTATCTCTCCAAGCTCTTTATCTTTCTAAGTGGGACGAATTTCACTCGAATCGTCATATAAGTTGAAACGGTCTTTGTTCATCATTCATTCACCATTATAAGTCTCATATGGAGAACAGTAATATAAACCATAGTCCAAATACTTCTAACTGGACCTTTTCTTTCTCTCCAAGATCATTTTCTTTCTAAGTGGGACAGATTTCTTTCGAATTATCATATAAGTTCAATCGGTCTTTGTTCATCATTCCTTCCCCATTATAAGACTCATATGGAGAACAATACTATAAACCAGAGATCAAATAATTCCTACTGGACCTTTTCTTTCTCTCCAAGATCCTTTTCTTTCTAAGTGGGACGAATTTCATTTGAATCATCATATAAGTTGAATCGGCCTTTGTTAAACATTCATTCACCATTATAAGACTCATATGGAGAACAACTATAAACCATAGTCCAAATCATTGTAACTGGACCTTTTATTTCTCTCAAACCTCACTTTCTTTCCCTTTCAAAAAAAAAAAACTCACTTTCTTTCTAAGTGAGACAGATTTCACTCGAATGAACATATAAGCTGAATTGGCCTTTGTTCATCATTCCTTCCCCATTGTAAGACTCATATGGAAAACAATAGTATAAACCATTGTTCAAATCATTCTAACTGAACCTTTTCTATCTCTCCAAGCTCTTTATCTTTCTAAGAGGGACGAATTTCACTCGAATCGCCATATAAGTTTAAACGGTATTTGTTCATCATTCATTCACCATTATAAGACACATATGGGTCACAATAATATAAACCATAGTCCAAATACTTCTAACTGGACCTTTTCTTTCTCTCCAAGATCCTTTTCTTTCTAAGTGGGACGAATTTCACTCGAATCGTCATATAAGTTGAATCGGCCTTTGTTCATCATTTCTTCACCATTATAAGACTCATATGGAGAACAATACTATAAACCATTGTCCAAATCATTCTAATTGGACCTTTTATTTCTCTCAAACCTCACTTTCTTTCTGAGTGAGAAAGATTTCACTCGAATCATCATATAAGCTGAATCGGCCTTTGTTCACCATTCCTTCCCCATTATAAGACTCATATGGAAAACAATACTATAAACCATAGTCCAAATCATTCTAACTGAACCTTTTCTATCTCTCCAAGCTCTTTATCTTTCTAAGTGGGACGAATTTCACTCGAATCGTCATATAAGTTGAAACGGTCTTTGTTCATCATTCATTCACCATTATAAGACTGATATGGAGAACAATAATATAAACCATAGTCCAAATACTTCTAACTGGACCTTTTCTTTCTCTCCACGATCCTTTTCTTTCTAAGTGGGACGAATTTCACTTGAATCGTCATATAAGTTGAATCGGCCTTTGTTCATCATTCCTTCACCATTATAAGACTCATATGGAAAACAATACTATAAACCATAGGCCAAATACTTCTAACTGGACTTGTTCTTTCTCTCCAAGATCCTTTTCTTTCTAAGTGGGAAGAATTTCTCTCGAATCATCATATAAGTTGAATCGGTCTTTGTTCATCATTCCTTCCCCATTATAAGACTCATATGGAGAACAATACAATAAACCAGAGATGAAATACTTCTAACTGGACCTTTTCTTTCTCTCCAAGATCCTTTTCTTTCTAAGTGGGACGAATTTCATTCGAATCATCATATAAGTTGAATCGGCCTTTGTTCATCATTCATTCACCATTATAAGAGTCATATGGAGACCAACTATAAACCATAGTCCAAATCATTCTAATTGGACCTTTTATTTCTCTCAAACCTCACTTTCTTTCTGAGTGAGAAAGATTTCACTCGAATCATCATATAAGCTGAATCGGCCTTTGTTCATCATTACTTCCCCATTATAAGACTCATATGGAAAACAATACTATAAACTATAGTCCAAATCATTCTAACTGAACCTTTTCTATCTCTCCAAGCTCTTTACTTTCTAAGTGGGACGAATTTCACTCGAATCGTCATATAAGTTGGAACGGTATTTGTTCATCATTCATTCACCATTATAAGACTCATATGGGTCACAATAATATAAACCATAGTCCAAATACTTCTAACTGGACCTTATCTTTCTCTCCAAGATCCTTTTCTTTCTAAGTGGGACGAATTTCACTCGAATCGTCATATAAGTTGAATCGGCCTTTGTTCATCATTCCTTCACCATTATAAGACTCATATGGAAAACAATACTATAAACCATAGTCCAAATCATTCTAACTGGACCTTTTATTTCTCTCCAACCTCACTATCTTTCTAAGTGAGACAGATTTCTCTCGAATAATCATATAAGTTGAATCGGTCTTTGTTCATCATTCCTTCCCCATTTTAAGACTCATATGGAGAACAATACAATAAACCAGAGATGAAATACTTCTAACTGGACCTTTTCTTTCTCTCCAAGATCCTTTTCTTTCTATGTGGGACGAATTTCATTCGAATCATCATATAAGTTGAATCGGCCTTTGTTCATCATTCATTCACCATTATAAGACTCATATGGAGAACAACTATAAAGCATTGTCCAAATCATTCTACTGGACATTTTATTTCTCTCAAACCTCACTTTCTTTCTAAGTGAGACAGATTTCACTCGAATCATCATATAAGCTGAATTTTTTTTTTTTTTTTTTGAAAGTTATGTCAATTTTATAGAAAAATTAAAAAATGGCTAGAAGCCTACAAAATACTTGGGGCATACCCCAAGGGTGGAACCCCCAAACCCACCAAATAGTTAAGCTTAACTCTAAACACAAGGGAAAATACAAGAAAGTCACCATAACCCTTACAACAAAAACACAAGTCTGATAATACATAAGACTATAGCAACCAAAGTTTAACAAATCTCTAGAGCACCTCACTACAAATAAAATATATATAATCTTCATCAGATTACAAAAATTAATTGCTATCACCATGAGGGTCTTCATAGCCATCTGAACCCCGTGAACTTCAGCCACCAACTTATAAAGCTTAATATGAGCCTTGAAATCCCCACATATGAACATAATCAGGATAAATGCAACAAATAGCAGAGCATTTGATCCATCATTTTCCATCATTAAAACCGTGTCCATTAAATGAAGAGCATCCTTTTCAAATAGCCAAGAGCACTGATAAGAGTCTGCCATCACAAAACTGCACTATAAAATAGCCCTGACCACTGAAAAACGACCATTTCAGCACTAAAATTCTGAAATCTGCACTGAAAAAACTGCATTTCAGTTCTGAAATGCTGAAATCTGCACTGAAAAAACTGCATTTCAGCACTGAAACACTGAAAATACTGCATTTCAGCACTGAAACAAAACTGCATTTCAGTACTGAAACACTGAAATCAGCATTGAAAAACTGTATTTCAGCACTGATAAATCTGCACTGATAAGCTGCATTGTAGTCCGTCACAAAACTGCAGTTTTCACACTGCACTGAAGCACTGAACAACGACCGAAAACTGTAGTAGCCATCCGCGTGGGACTTCATAGCCATCCGAACCCCGTGAAACTCAACCACCAACTTATAAATCTGCACATTGTAAGCCAAGGGATCAAAATATAATGCAACATTTAAAAAAATTATCATAAACCACCTCCCCCGCATTCTGAACCAAATCCTGAGCCATACCCCCAATAACACTGAAACATGCTCTCTACCACTCATTCAGACAGAAATCCTGAACATAAATTCCAGGAAAAAAGAGCAAAAAATAATCCCCTCACCCATTGCTAGGAACTCTATCTCCATTTTGAATATCCAACAAGTGAAACAATCTAAATTTGACAGAAGAATTTATTTCCTTAACAAGTTGGTCCTCCTTTTTAAACTCTCCAGCAAACAGCCTGAGATTCCTTTCCCTCCATAAAATGTAAACACTAGCAGCCAATGATAGTTTGGTAACACATGCCTTTAAAGTATTATTTGTACAGTGGACATTGCACCAGTTTACCATATCCACCCACTTCTTCCCAACTTGCCTCAAACCATTATCAATTGCAACCGAAGACCAAACTTGAGAAGAGAAACTGCATTCAAAAAATATATGCTCCCTGCTTTCACACGGTAAGTCACAGAAGACACATTTTTGTTGCTGAATCATCCCATAAAGGACCAATTTATCTTGTGTTTGCATCCTATTATGAATTAAAGTCCATAAGATGAAAGCATGTCTTGGAATATTATTTGGGAACCACACAGTCTTGTACCATTGAACTTGATTATCCCTGTTCCTTAACAAATTCCAAGCTGAACTAATAGAATACTTACCCCTGGTAGGCTTCCAAATCAAGGTATCAACTGCGTGACAATCTGGAGAGGGAAGGGTAGCAATATCATCTCTTAACTCCATTAATTTATGTGAGTTTGCAAAAGAAGGAAACCATCGCCCATTTTTTATTATAGCATTGACTTTACAATTGTTCCTTAACCCAGAATCATACCTGATCCTATCCCCATGTTTTTCTACAATAGAATTGGGATACAACCAATCATCATGCCAAAGAAGAATATTATCGCCATTCCCAACCTTGTACTCAATGTATTGCCTAAATGTATCTCTTAGACCCATTATCTTCTTCCATGACCAAGATCTTTTATCCGGGACCTTAAGCAGCCAGAAATTCTGGTCTTTCATGAGCTCAATCCTTGCCCACTTACTCCATAGGTTAGTGGGGATAGGTTGTAACAAGTTCCATAGCTGCTTACCTATAGCTGCCACATTCCAAGCTATCAAATCTTTTAATCCTAATCCCCCTTCATCTTTCGTCAAACACACTTTAGCCCATGCCAACTTCTCACCACCACTCTTCAAATCAGCCCCTTTCCATAAGAATTTCCTCATTATCTCATTCAGTTGTTTAAACACAGATTTTGGAAGGATATAAGTAGAACTCCAATAAACCTGAACTGAAAACAACACTGAGGCAATCAATTGTAACCTACCCGCAAAGGAAAGGAATCTGCAATGCCAAGCCTGAACCCTTATGGTAATTTTCAATACTAACTCTTGACAATCAGCAGCATTAAGCTTTGAAGAAATCAGAGGCACCCCTAAATACTTGACAGGCAATTTTCCAATAGAAAAATTGGACCCAAGGACAATATTTTCTAAGACTCTACCCTCCACACCCGATGTAAAAATGGAGCTCTTTGAAGTATTAGGGATTAAACCAGAAAATTCACTAAACTTCCTCAAAACATCCAGCATACAATTCACTGAATTTTCACTACCCTCACAGAACAGGAATAGGTCATCAGCAAACATCAAATGATTAAGCTGAATTGGCCTTTGTTCAACATTCCTTCCCCATTATAAGACTCATATGGAAAACAATACTATAAACCATAGTCCAAATCATTCTAACTAAACCTTTTCTATCTCTCCAAGCTATTTACCTTTCTAAGTGGGACGAATTTCACTCGAATCGTCATATAAGTTGAAACGGTCTTTGTTCATCATTCATTCACCATTATAAGACTCATATGGAGAACAATACTATAAACCATAGTCCAAATACTTCTAACTGGACCATTTCTTTCTCTCCAAAATCCTTTTCTTTCTAAGTGGGAGAATTTCACTCGAATCGTCATATAAGTTGAATCGGCCTTTGTTCATCATTCCTTCACCATTATAAGACTCATATGGAGAACAATACTATAAACCATAGTCCAAATCATGCTAATTGGACCTTTTCTTTCTCTCAAACCTCTCTTTCTTTCTGAGTGAGACATATTTCACTCGAATCATCATATAAGCTGAATAGGCATTTGTTCATCATTCCTTCCCCATTATAAGACTCATATGAAAAACAATACTATAAACCATAGTCCAAATCATTCTAACTGAACCTTTTCTATCTCTCCAAGCTCTTTATTCTTCTAAGTGGGACGAATTTCACTCGAATCGTCATATAAGTTGAAACGGTCTTTGTTCATCATTCATTCACCATTATAAGACTCATATGGAGAACAATAATATAAACAATAGTCCAAATACTTCTAACTGGACCTTTTCTTTCTCTCCAAGATCCTTTTCTTTCTAAGTGGGACGAATTTCACTCGAATCGTCATATAAGTTGAATCGGCATTTGTTTATCATTCCTTCACCATTATAAGACTCATATGGAAAACAATACTATAAACCATAGTCCAAATACTTCTAATTGGACCTTTTCTTTCACTCCAGGATCCATTTCTTTCTAAGTGGGACGAATTTCGCTCGAATCGGTATCTAAGTTGAATCGGCCTATGTTCATCATTCCTTCACCATTATAAAACTCATATGGAGAACAATACTATAAAGCATAGTCCAAATCATTCTAATTGGACCTTTTATTTCTCTCAAACCTCACTTTCTTTCTGAGTGAGGAGATTTCACTCGAATAATCATATAAGCTGAATCGGCCTTTGTTCATCATTCCTTCCCCATTATAAGACTCATATGGAAAACAATACTATAAACCATAGTCCAAATCATTATAACTGAACCTTTTCTATCTCTCAAAGCTCATTATCTTTCTAAGTGGGACGAATTTCACTCGAATCGTCATATAAGTTGAAACGGTCTTTGTTCATCATTCATTCACCATTATAAGACTCATATGGAGCACAATAATATAAACCATAGTCCAAATACTTCTAACTGGACCTTTTCTATCTCTCCAAGATCCTTTTCTTTCTAAGTGGGACGAATTTAACTCGAATCGTCATATAAGTTGAATCGGCCTTTGTTCATCATTCCTTCACCATTATAAGATTCATATGGAAAATAATACTATAAACCATAGTTCAAATCATTCTAACTGGACCTTTTATTTCTCTCCAACCTCACTTTCTTTCTAAGTGAGACAGATTTCTCTCGAATCATCATATGAGTTGAATCGGTCTTTGTTCATCATTCCTTCCCCATTATAAGACTCATATGGAGAACAATACTATAAACCATAGTCCAAATCATGCTAATTGGACCTTTTCTTTCTCTCAAACCTCTGTTTCTTTCTGAGTGAGACAGATTTCACTCGAATCATCATATAAGCTGAATCGGCATTTGTTCATCATTCCTTCCCCATTATAAGACTCATATGGAAAACAATACTATAAACCATAGTCCAAATCATATTAACTGAACCTTTTCTATCTCTCCAAGCTCTTTATCTTTCTAAGTGGGACGAATTTCACTCGAATCGTCATATAAGTTGAAACGGTCTTTGTTCATCATTCATTCACCATTATAAGACTAATATGGAGAACAATAATATAAACCATAGTCAAAATAATTCTAACTGGACCTTTTCTTTCTCTCCAAGATCTTTTCTTTCTAAGTGGGACGAATTTCACTCGAATCGTCATATAAGTTGAATCGGCCTTTGTTCATCATTCCTTCACCATTATAAGACTCATATAGAAAACAATACTATAAACCATAGTCCAAATACTTCTAACTGGACCTTTTCTTTCACTCCAGGATCCTTTTCTTTCTAAGTGGGACGAATTTCGCTCGAATCGTCATCTAAGTTGAATCGGCCTATGTTCATCATTCCTTCACCATTATAAGACTCATATGGAGAACAATACTATAAACCATAGTCCAAATCATTCTAATTGGATCTTTAATTTCCCTCAAACCTCTTTTTCTTTCAGAGTGAGACAGATTTCACTCGAATCATTATATAAGCTGAATCGGCCTTTGTTCATCAATCCTTCCCCATTATAAGACTCATATGGAAAACAATACTATAAACCATAGTCCAAATCATTCTAACTGAACCTTTTCTATCTCTCCAAGCTCTTTATCTTTCTAAGTGGTACGAATTTCACTCGAATCGTCATATAAGTTGAAACGGTCTTTGTTCATCATTCATTCACCATTATAAGACTCATATGGAGAACAATAATATAAACCATAGTCCAAATACTTCTAACTGGACCTTTTCTTTCTCTCCAAGATAATTTTCTTTCTAAGTGGGACAGATTTCTTTCGAATCATCATATAAGTTGAATCGGTCTTTGTTCATCATTCCTTCCCCATTATAAGACTCATATGGAGAACAATACTATAAACCAGAGATCAAATAATTCCTACTGGACCTTTTCTTTCTCTCCAAGATCCTTTTCTTTTTAAGTGGGACGAATTTCATTCGAATCATCATATAAGTTGAATCGGCCTTTGTTCAATATTCATTCACCATTATAAGACTCATATGGAGAACAACTATAAACTATAGTCCAAATCATTCTAACTGGACCTTTTATTTCTCTCAAACCTCACTTTCATTCCCTTTCAAAAAAAAAAAAACCTCACTTTCTTTCTAAGTGAGACAGATTTCACTCGAATGAACATATAACCTGAATTGGCCTTTGTTCATCATTCCTTCCCCATTGTAAGACTCATATGGAAAACAATACTATAAACCATTGTCCAAATCAATCTAACTGAACATTTTCTATCTCTCCAAGCTCTTTATCTTTCTAAGAGGGACGAATTTCACTCGAATCGTCATATAAGTTTAAACGGTCTTTGTTCATCATTCATTCACCATTATAAGACTCATATGGAGAACAATAATATAAACCATAGTCCAAATACTTCTAACTGGACCTTTTCTTTCTCTCCAAGATCCTTTTCTTTCTAAGTGGGACGAATTTCACTCGAATCGTCATATAAGTTGAATCGGCCTTTGTTCATCATTCATTCACCATTATAAGACTCATATGGAGAACAACTATAAACCATAGTCCAAATCATTCTAATTGGACCTTTTATTTCTCTCAAACCTCACTTTCTTTCTAAGTGAGACAGATTTCACTCGAATCATCATATAAGCTGAATCGGCCTTTGTTTATCCTTCCTTCCCCATTACAAGACTCATATGGAAAACAGTACTATAAACCATTGTCCAAATCATTCTAACTGAACCTTTTCTATCTCTCCAAGCTCTTTATCTTTCTAACTAGGACGAATTTCACTCGAATCGTCATATAAGTTGAAACGATATTTGTTCATCATTCATTCACCATTATAAGACTCATATGGGTCACAATAATATAAACCCTATGCAAAATACATCTAACTGGACCTTATCTTTCTCTCCAAGATCCTTTTCTTTCTAAGTGGGACGAATTTCACTCGAATCGTCATATAAGTTGAATCGGCCTTTGTTCATCATTCCTTCACCATTATAAGACTCATGTGGAAAACAATACTATAAACCATAGTCCAAATCATTCTAACTAGACCTTTTATTTTTCTCCAACCTCACTTTCTTTCCCTTTCAAAAAAAAAAACCTCACTTTCTTTCTAAGTGAGACAGATTTCACTCGAATGAACATATAAGCTGAATTGGCCTTTGTTCATCATTCCTTCCCCATTGTAAGACTCATATGGAAAACAATACTATAAACCATAGTCCAAATCATTCTAACTGAACCTTTTCTATCTCTCCAAGCTCTTTATCTTTCTAAGTGGGACGAATTTCACTCGAATCATCATATGAGTTGAAACGGTCTTTTTTCATCATTCATTCACCATTATAAGACTCATATGGGTCACAATAATATAAACCATAGTCCAAATACTTATAACTGGACCTTTTCTTTCTCTCCACGATCCTTTTCTATCTAAGTGGGACGAATTTCACTCGAATCGTCATATAAGTTGAATCGGCCTTTGTTCATCATTCCTTCACCATTATAAGACTCATATGGAAAACAATACTATAAACCATAGTCCAAATCATTCTAACTGGACCTTTTATTTCTCTCCAACCTCACTATCTTTCTAAGTGAGACATATTTCTCTCGAATAATCATATAAATTGAATCGGTCTTTGTTCATCATTCCTTCCCCATTATAAGACTCATATGGAAAACAATACTATAAACCATAGTCCAAATCATTCTAACTGAACCTTTTCTAACTCTCCAAGCTCTTTATCTTTCTAAGTGGGACGAATTTCACTCGAATCATCATATAAGTTGAAACGGTATTTGTTCATCATTCATTCACCATTATAAGACTCATATGGGTCACAATAATATAAACCATAGTCCAAATACTTCTAACTGGATCTTTTCTTTCTCTCCAAGATCCTTTTCTTTCTAAGTGGGACGAATTTCACTCGAATCGTCATATAAGTTGAATCGGTCTTTGTTCATCCTTCCTTCCCCATTATAAGACTCATCTGGAGAACAATACAATAAACCACAGATGAAATACTTCTAACTGGACCTTTTCTTTCTCTCCAAGATCCTTTTCTTTCTAAGTGGGACGAATTTCTTTCGAATCATCATATAAGTTGAATCGGCCTTTGTTCATCATTCATTCACCATTATATGACTCATATGGAGAACAACTATAAACCATAGTCCAAATCATTCTAACTGGACCTTTTATTTCTCTCAAACCTCACTTTCTTTCTAAGTGAGACAGATTTCACTCGAATCATCATATAAGCTGAATTGGCCTTTGTTCATCATTCCTTCCCCATTATAACACTCATATGGAAAACAATACTATAAACCATAGTCCAAATCATTATAACTAAACCTTTTCTATCTCTCCAAGTTATTTACCTTTCTAAGTGGGACGAATTTCACTCGAATCGTCATATAAGTTGAAACAGTCTTTGTTCATCATTCATTCACCATTATAAGACTCATATGGAGAACAATACTATAAACCATAGTCCAAATACTTCTAACTGGACCATTTCTTTTTCTCCAAGATACTTTTCTTTCTAAGTGGGAGAATTTCACTCGAATTGTCATATAAGTTGAATCGGCCTTTGTTCATCATTCCTTCACCATTATAAGACTCATATGGAGAACAATACTATAAACCATAGTCCAAATCATGCTAATTGGACCTTTTCTTTCTCTCAAACCTCTCTTTCTTTTTGAGTGAGACAGATTTCACTCGAATCATCATATAAGCTGAATCGGCATTTGTTCATCATTCCTTCCCCATTATAAGACTCATATGGAAAACAATAGTATAAACCATAGTCCAAATCAATCTAACTGAACTTTTTCTATCTCTCCAAGCTCTTTATCTTTCTAAGTGAGACGAATTTCACTCTAATCGTCATATAAGTTGAAACGGTCTTTGTTCATCATTCATTCACCATTATAAGACTCATATGGAGAACAATAATATAAACCATAGTCCAAATACTTATAACTGGACCTTTTCTTTCTCTCCACGATCCTTTTCTATCTAAGTGGGACGAATTTCACTCGAATCGTCATATAAGTTGAATCGGCCTTTGTTCATCATTCCTTCACCATTATAAGACTCATATGGAAAACAATACTATAAACCATAGTCCAAATCATTCTAACTGGACCTTTTATTTCTCTCCAACCTCACTATCTTTCTAAGTGAGACATATTTCTCTCGAATAATCATATAAATTGAATCGGTCTTTGTTCATCATTCCTTCCCCATTATAAGACTCATATGGAAAACAATACTATAAACCATAGTCCAAATCATTCTAACTGAACCTTTTCTAACTCTCCAAGCTCTTTATCTTTCTAAGTGGGACGAATTTCACTCGAATCATCATATAAGTTGAAACGGTATTTGTTCATCATTCATTCACCATTATAAGACTCATATGGGTCACAATAATATAAACCATAGTCCAAATACTTCTAACTGGATCTTTTCTTTCTCTCCAAGATCCTTTTCTTTCTAAGTGGGACGAATTTCACTCGAATCGTCATATAAGTTGAATCGGTCTTTGTTCATCCTTCCTTCCCCATTATAAGACTCATCTGGAGAACAATACAATAAACCACAGATGAAATACTTCTAACTGGACCTTTTCTTTCTCTCCAAGATCCTTTTCTTTCTAAGTGGGACGAATTTCTTTCGAATCATCATATAAGTTGAATCGGCCTTTGTTCATCATTCATTCACCATTATATGACTCATATGGAGAACAACTATAAACCATAGTCCAAATCATTCTAACTGGACCTTTTATTTCTCTCAAACCTCACTTTCTTTCTAAGTGAGACAGATTTCACTCGAATCATCATATAAGCTGAATTGGCCTTTGTTCATCATTCCTTCCCCATTATAACACTCATATGGAAAACAATACTATAAACCATAGTCCAAATCATTATAACTAAACCTTTTCTATCTCTCCAAGTTATTTACCTTTCTAAGTGGGACGAATTTCACTCGAATCGTCATATAAGTTGAAACAGTCTTTGTTCATCATTCATTCACCATTATAAGACTCATATGGAGAACAATACTATAAACCATAGTCCAAATACTTCTAACTGGACCATTTCTTTTTCTCCAAGATCCTTTTCTTTCTAAGTGGGAGAATTTCACTCGAATTGTCATATAAGTTGAATCGGCCTTTGTTCATCATTCCTTCACCATTATAAGACTCATATGGAGAACAATACTATAAACCATAGTCCAAATCATGCTAATTGGACCTTTTCTTTCTCTCAAACCTCTCTTTCTTTTTGAGTGAGACAGATTTCACTCGAATCATCATATAAGCTGAATCGGCATTTGTTCATCATTCCTTCCCCATTATAAGACTCATATGGAAAACAATAGTATAAACCATAGTCCAAATCAATCTAACTGAACTTTTTCTATCTCTCCAAGCTCTTTATCTTTCTAAGTGAGACGAATTTCACTCTAATCGTCATATAAGTTGAAACGGTCTTTGTTCATCATTCATTCACCATTATAAGACTCATATGGAGAACAATAATATAAACCATAGTCCAAATACTTCTAACTGGACCTTTTCTTTCTCTCCAAAATCATTTTCTTTCTAAGTGGGACGAATTTCACTCGAATCGTCATATAAGTTGAATCGGCCTTTGTTCATCATTCCTTCACCATTATAAGACTCATATGGAAAATAATACTATAAACCATAGTCCAAATACTTCTAACTGGACCTTTTCTTTCACTCCGGGATCCTTTTCTTTCTAAGTGGGACGAATTTCGCTCGAATCGTCATCTAAGTTGAATCGGCCTATGTTCATTATTCCTTCACCATTATAAGACTCAAATGGAGAACAATACTATAAACCATAGTCCAAATCATTCTAATTAGACCTTTTATTTCTCTCAAACCTCACTTTCTTTCAGAGTGAAACAGATTTCACTCGAATCATTATATAAGCTGAATCGGCCTTTGTTCATCATTCCTTCCCCATTATAAGACTTATATGGAAAACAATACTATAAAACATAGTCCAAATCATTCTAACAGAACCTTTTCTATCTCTCCAAGCTCTTTATCTTTCTAAGTGGGACGAATTTCACTCGAATCGTCATATAAGTTGAAACGGTCTTTGTTCATCATTCATTCACCATTATAAGACTCATATGGAGAACAATAATATAAACCATAGTCCAAATACTTCTAACTGGACCTTTTCTTTCTCTCCAAGATCATTTTCTTTCTAAGTGGGACAGATTTCTCTCGAATCATCAAATAAGTTGAATCGGTCTTTGTTCATCATTCCTTCCCCATTATAAGACTCAAATGGAGAACAATACTATAAACCAGAGATCAAATAATTCCTACTGGACCTTTTCTTTCTCTCCAAGATCCTTTTCTTTCTAAGTGGGAAGAATTTAATTCGAATCATCATATAAGTTGAATCGGCCTTTGTTCATCATTCATTCACCATTATAAGACTCATATGGAGAACAACTATAAACCATAGTCCAAATCATTCTAACTGGACCTTTTATTTCTCTCAAACCTCACTTTCTTTCCCTTTCAAAAAAAAAAACCTCACTTTCTTTCTAAGTGAGACAGATTTCACTCGAATGAACATATAAGCTGAATTGGCCTTTGATCATCATTCCTTCCCCATTGTAAGACTCATATGGAAAACAATACTATAAACCGTTGTCAAAATCATTCTAACTGAACCTTTTCTATCTCTCCAAGCTCTTTATCTTTCTAAGAGGGACGAATTTCACTCGAATCGTCTTATAAGTTTAAACGGTCTTTGTTCATCATTCATTCACCATTATAAGACTCATATGGAGAACAATAATATAAACCATAGTCCAAATACTTCTAACTGGACCTTTTCTTTCTCTTCAAGATCCTTTTCTTTCTAAGTGGGACGAATTTCACTCGAATCGTCATATAAGTTGAATCGGCCTTTGTTCATCATTCCTTCACCATTATAAGACTCATATGGAGAACAATAGTATAAACCATAGTCCAAATCATTCTAATTGGACCTTTTATTTCTCTCAAACCTCACTTTCTTTCTGAGTGAGAAAGATTTCACTCGAATCATCATATAAGCTGAATCGGCCTTTGTTCACCATTCCTTCGCCATTATAAGACTCATATGGAAAACAATACTATAAACCATTGTCCAAATCATTCTAACAGAACCTTTTTTATCACTCCAAGCTCTTTATCTTTCTAAGTGGGACGAATTTCACTCGAATCGTCATATAAGTTTAAACGGTCTTTGTTCATCATTCATTCACCATTATAAGACTCATATGGAGAACAATAATATAAACCATAGTCCAAATACTTCTAACTGGACCTTTTCTTTCTCTTCAAGATCCTTTTCTTTCTAAGTGGGACGAATTTCACTCGAATCGTCATATAAGTTGAATCGGCCTTTGTTCATCATTCCTTCACCTTTATAAGACTCATATGGAGAACAATACTATAAACCATAGTCCAAATCATTCTAATTGGACCTTTTATTTCTCTCAAACCTCACTTTCTTTCTGAGTGAGAAAGATTTCACTCGAATCATCATATAAGCTGAATCGGCCTTTGTTCACCATTCCTTCCCCATTATAAGACTCATATGGAAAACAGTACTATAAACCATAGTCCAAATCATTCTAACAGAACCTTTTCTATCTCTCCAAGCTCTTTATCTTTCTAAGTGGGACGAATTTCACTCGAATCGTCATATAAGTTGAAACGGTCTTTGTTCATCATTCATTCACCATTATAATACTCATATGGAGAACAATAATATAAACCATAGTCTAAATACTTCTAACTGGACCTTTTCTTTCTCTCCACGATCCTTTTCTTTCTAAGTGGGACGAATTTCACTCGAATCGTCATATAAGTTGAATCGGCCTTTGTTCATCATTCCTTCACCATTATAAGACTCATATGGAAAACAATACTATAAACCATAAGCCAAATACTTCTAACTGGACGTGTTCTTTCTCTCCAAGATCCTTTTCTTTCAAAGTGGGACGAATTTCATTCGAATCATCATATAAGTTGAATCGGCCTTTGTTCATCATTCATTCACCATTAAAAGACTCATATGGAGAACAACTATAAACCATAGTCCAAATTATTCTAACTGGACCTTTTATTTCTCTCAAACCTCACTTTCTTTCTGAGTGAGACAGATTTCACTCGAATCATCATATAAGCTGAATCGGCCTTTGTTCATCATTCCTTGCCCATTATAAGACTCATATGGAGAACAATACAATAAACCAGAGATGAAATACTTCTAACTGGACCTTTTCTTTCTCTCCAAGATCATTTTCTTTCTAAGTGGGACGAATTTCATTCGAATCATCATATAATTTGAATCGGCCTTTGTTCATCATTCATTCACCATTATAAGACTCATATGAAGAACAACTATAAACCATTGTCCAAATTATTCTAACTGGACCTTTTATTTCTCTCAAACCTCACTTTCTTTCTGAGTGAGATAGATTTCACCCGAATCATCATATAAGCTGAATCGGCCTTTGTTCATCATTCCTTCCCTATTATAAGACTCATATGGAAAACAATACTATAAACCATAGTCCAAATCATTCTAACTGGACCTTTTATTTCTCTCCAACATCACTTTTTTTCTTTTTTTTTTTTTTTTTTTTTTTTTTTTTTTTTGAAAGGTAAGTCAATTTATAGAAAAATTAAAAAATGGCTTGAAGCCTACAAAATACTTGAGGCTTACCCCAAGGGTGGAACCCCCAATCCTACCAAAGAGTTAAGCTGAACTCTAAACACAGAGGAAAATACAAGAAAAACACCATATCCCTGACAACAAAAAAATAAGTCTGATAATGCCTAAGACTATAACAACCAATGTTTAACATATATCTAGAGCACCTCATTGCAAATAAAATAAACATAATCTTCATCAGATTACAAAAAATAATTCCTATCACCGTGAAGGTCTTCATAGCCATCCGAACCCGGTGAACTTCATCCACCAACTTATAAATCTTAATATGAGCCTTGAAATCCCCACATATGAACATAATCAAGATAAATGAAACAAATAGCAGGGCATTTGATCCATCATTTTCCATCATTAAAACCGTGTCAATAAATTGAATAGCATCCTTGTCAAATATCCAAGAGCACTTATAAGAGACTGCCATCACAAAACTGCACTATAAATAGCCTGAAAACACTGAAAAACGACCATTTCAGCACTGAAATACTAAAATCTGCACTGAAAAAACTGCATTTCAGTACTGTAACACTGAAAAAACTACATTTCAGCACTGAACAAAACTGCATTTCTGTACTGAAACACTGAATTCTGCACTGAAAAATCTGTATTCCAGCACTGATAAATCTGCACTGATAAACTGCATTGCTGGCCGTCACAAAACTGCAGTTTACAAACTGCACAGAAGCACTGAATAACGACCGAAAACTGTAGTAGCCATCCGCGAGGTACTTCATTGCCATCCGAACCCTGTGAAACTCAGCCACCAACTTATAAATCTGCACAATGTAAGCAAAGGGGTCAAAAGATAATGCAACATTTAAAATTTTTATCATAAACCACCTCCCCCGCATTCTGAGCCAAATCCTGAACCATGTCCCCAACAACCCTGAAACATGCTCTCTACCACTCATCCAGACAGAAATCCTGAACATAAATTCCATGAAAACTGAGCAAAAAATAATCCCCTCACCCATTGCTAGAAACTCTATCTCCATTTGGAATATCCAACAAGTGAAACAATCTAAATTTGACAGAAGAATTTATCTCCTTAACAAGGTGATCCTCCTTTTTAAACTCTCCAGCAAACAGCCTGAGATTCCTTTCCCTCCATAAAATGTAAACACTAGCAGTCAATGATAGTTTGGTAACACATGCCTTTAAAGTATTATTTGTACAGTGGACATTGCACCAATTAACCATATCCACCCACTTCTTCCCAACTTGCCTCAAACCATTATCAATTGCAACCGAAGACCAAACTTGAGAAGAGAAACTACATTCAAAAAATAAATGTTCCCTGCTTTCACACGGTAAGTCACAGAAGACACATTTTTGTTGTTGTATCATCCCATAGAGGACCAATTTATCTTGAGTTTGCATCCTATTATGAATTAAAGTCCATAAGATGAAAGCATGTCTTGGGATATTATTTGGGAACCACACAGTCTTATACCATTGAACTTGATTATCCCTGTTCCTTAACAAATTCCAAGCTGAACTAATAGAATACTTACCCCTGGTAGGCTTCCAAATCAAGGTATCAACTTCATGACAATCAGGAAGGGGAAGGGTAGCAATATCATCTCTTAACTCCATTAATTTATGTGAGTTTGCAAAAGGAGGAAACCATTGCCCATTTTTGATTATAGCATTGACTTTACAATTGCTTCTTAACCCAGAATCATACCTGATCCTATCCCCATGCTTTTCTACAATAGAATTGGGATACAACCAATCATCATGCCAAAGAAGAATATTATCGCCATTCCCGACCTTGTACTCAATGTATTGTCTAAATGTATCTCTTAGACCCATAATCTTCTTCCATGACCAAGATCTTTTATTCGGTACCTTAAGCAGCCAGAAATTCTGGTCTTTCATGAGCTCAATCCTTGCCCACTTACTGCAGAGGTTAGTGGGAATAGGCTGTAACAGGTTCCATAGCTGCTTACCAATAGCTGCCACATTCCAAGCTATCAGATCTTTTAAACCAAAGCCCCCTTCATCTTTCGGCAAACAAACTTTAGCCCATGCCAACTTCTCACCACCACTCTTCAAATCAGCCCCTTTCCATAAGAATTTCCTCATTATCTCATTCAGTTGTTTAAACACAGATTTAGGAAGGATAAGTAGAACTCCAATAAACCTGAACTGAAAACAACACTGAGGCAATCAATTATAACCTACCCACAAAGGAAAGGAATCTGCAATTCCAAGCCTGAACCCTTCTGGTAGTTTTCAATACTAACTCTTGACAGTCAGCAGCATTAAGCTTTGAAGAAATCAGAGGCACCCCTAAATACTTGACAGGCAATTTTCCAATTGAAAAGTTGGACCCAAGGACAATATTTTCTAAGACTCTACCCTCCACACCCGATGTAAAAATGGAGCTCTTTGAGGTATTAGGGATTAAACCTAAAAATTCACTAAACTTCCTCAAAACATCCAGCATACAGTTCACTGAATTTTCACTACCTTCACAGCAGAGGAATAGGTCATCAGCAAACATCAAATGATTAATCTCCAATTTTTTACATTTGGCGTGGAACTTAAAAGATTCATTTTTCCCCAGTTTATTCAACATCCCTAAGAGAACTTCCATACACATCACAAAAAGATATGGAGACATAGGGTCCCCTTGCCTAAGCCCTCTTCCCCCTTTGAAAAACCCTTCAAGAGCACCATTAATATTTATAGAGAACTTCGGAGAAGAGCAACAAGTAAGAATCCAACCTCTAACTCTTTCTGGCAAACCAAAACACTTCAACACCTCACCCAAAAAATCCCAAGAGACAGAGTCATAAGCTTTAGTCAAATCAATTTTCATGGCAACTCTAGCTGGAGACTCATCTTTATGGTAATGGAGTAATATCTCTTGAGCTAGCAGGACATTATCACAAATACTCCTACCCGGAACAAACCCAGATTGATTTGCACTTATACTCAAGTCTAGAATGGGTTTCAACCTATTAGCAATAATTTTTGCTATGCATTTATACAACACATTGCATACTGAAATAGGCCTAAACTCTGTCACTTTGGTAGGATTATCAACTTTGGGGATGAGAGAAATGGAAGTACAGTTTACTTCAGAAAGCAATTGACCTGAAGCAAAGAAATCCAAAATGGCATCCACCACCTCATTTCCAATAACGTCCCAGGTCGCCTTATAAAACATTGCATTCAAACCATCTGGACCTGGGGCTTTGTCATCTTTTATTGCAAGGAAAATAGCTTTTATTTCTTCTCTGGTCACATCTCTATTCATGTCCATACTTTGGTCTAGAGAAATAGGGTTTTGAATAAACTCATTCAAAACAGGGATCCTGACCTCTTCTCTCTTGGCAAAAAGATTCTTGTAAAATCCCACAATCTCTCTACTAACATCACCTTTATCAGTCAGAACAGTGCCATCCTCTCTAGTTATGGAAACTATATTGTTAAGAGCTTTCCTCTGATTAGCAATCTTATGAAAATAGCTGGTGTTTTGATCACCTAGCCTCAGCCATTGAATCCTAGATAGCTGTCTATATAAACATTCCTCAGCATTAAACACTTTATAAAAATGTTTAAGACAGTCCTTTTCTATTCTTTGAAATTCGTGATTTCCAGGATCCAAATCCACCAAACATTGAATGTTCAATAACTTTTTCCTAGCTTCAGACACTTGAGTTGGTAAATTATCAAAGTGAGTTTTATTTAAAATTTTCAAAGCATTCTTTACCATTTTCAGCTTCTGACTTACCACAAACATTTTACTCCCAGTAACATGGTCATTCCACGCATCTCTCACCACCTGAGTAAACTTTTCATGTTTAGTTAGAAAATTGTTGAACCTAAATGGTCTTTTAACCCTCTCTACCTCCATAGAGATTTTAACCGTAATACAAGCATGATCCGAAACCCCTGGAGGCAAAAAAGAAACTTCAGTGGATTGAAAATAATCAACCCAAGCTGAGTTCACTAAGCATCTATCCAGCTTACAAAACACATGACCATTGGACCAAGAAAATTTGATACCATTATACTTCAAATCCATTAATCCTGCTCTATCTAGAGCCTGCCCACATTCCCTCTTTTTTGCATTCCACTTGTCATCCCCACCCCATTTCTCATGTTGATATCTAATAGCATTTAAGTCACCCACACAAATCCAGGGGTTGTTCTTCAAAGCCATGGAAATATCCAACAACTCTTTCCATAAAATCCTTCTCTCAATATAATCATTACTTCCATAAATAAATGTAGCGAAGCAATTATAAATTTTATCAGCAGTACTCACTTTACAGTGAAGAAATTGAGCATTGCCCTTCAATAACTCCACATTCATTTTCTTTGGGTCCCAACAAATCCATAATCTTCCCAAATCCGCAAAATCATAATTATTAACTAACTTCCAACCTGGGCAAATCACTTTCATCACTTTATCAACATTGTTCTTTAAAACCTTTGTCTCAATCAAACAAAATATAGAAATATCTAATGATTTAATCATTAACTTAATTTCCTTCTGTTTCACCTCCCCATTAAGACCACGAACATTCCAAATATAGCAATTCATATGGAAACTAATTTTGAGCAGACTGATCTCCCCCCTTATCCTCTCTTTTCAAGACCCTTTTAGTTTTAAATTTCTTGTTAGAAATGGGGCCCACCGTACCAACACCTGAGACTAACAAGGGAATAGAGCTCTTACTCCCTATCTCTTTTATACTCAGAGGGTTTTCCCCAGCTTTATGACCATTCTTTTCTTCCTCTACCCTTCTCCCTGGATCATGTATAAAACCTTCCTTTTCATTTACTGTATCTATTCCCCAATCCTCCATTATCTCCCCATCATCAAAATCTCCCAGGCATGAGAATTTATTAGGAGAAAGAACATTTGTATTATCCCTAGGCTCCTCTATCTTCAATTCATTTAAATTCACCAGAGCCTCATGATTTTTTAATTCATTTGACTCTACAATATTCTCAACCTCAACAACTTTATTTCCTAAATTCTGAATATCTTTAGGTATAACATTAACCTGCTCCTGATTTATTGCATCAGAATTACTTGTTTCACCGACTTTCTTCCCTACAACAACCCATTCTTTCTTAGTCTCTTTAGATTTTTGAATTGCATTTTGGACTTTCATTTTAACACAATTTTTGGAAGAATGTCCAAAAATCTCACAGTGCTCACATTTCATGGGTACCCATTGATATTCAACACCAATAGTAACAATTCTCCCATCATCCAACTTGACCCCTACCTCAGACGGAAATTCAGCTTTAATATCCACCTCAATACACATCCTGGCATAATTTAATCTACCCCTATCATCAGTTTGAGAATCAGTATATAGAGGTCTCCCCAAAATGCTAGCAATATATCCCAACCCTTCCGGCGTCCACAATTGTAATGGAATATGATAAAATTTAGCCCATATTGAAACACTTTTTAACCCTTGTTTATAGATAGCAAGATCAGGCCACCACTTTTGCAGCACCATAAGCTGGTTTGCAAAATGCCAAGGTCCGCTTTCTATAATAGAATTACTACTTTCAGCACTATCAAACTTGAACAAAAAGAAACCCCTATCAAGGCTCATAACCTCAGTCATCCCATTTTTACCCCAAAGTCTCTTTGCAATGGAATTAACCGTTGGGAATGGTAGTTTCCTATCCATACAATAACCCACTAAGCAATCCCTCCACAAATAGCACCCCTTCATTTCGACCTCAAATGGTATTTCAACAATTTTATCTTTCACAGCTTGTGGGAAGTATTTTAATTGCATTTTGTTCTTTGAAATATTTTTAGTTAGAGTATCTGCCCATGACAAAGCATGTTTAACACCTTCATCACTCCCGGTCTTCTGCAAATTTTTACTCATCCCAGGATAATTCCCATTAATCGAAGAGCCTGTAGGTAACTCTACCACTAGCTCTTTAGAACCCTCATCACTCAGACTAATGACAGACCTTCCTACAGACACTCCTTCTAACACAGATTCCTTACCCTTAATTTCAGACCCCTGCTGTGAATCATTGTGCAACATTTTCATATCACCCTCATGAATTCCAGCACTAATCATATGATTCCCTATCAGTTCATTTCTAGCCTGTATAGCTTCCCTAAACTCCTCTAATTGTTTCTTTAAACTTACAATCTCAGCAGAATCCCCCATTACCAGTAACACAATGAGGGCACCAACCCTTACAAACCAAAATAGGGCACCAACCCTTACAAGAAAATAAATGGGCACCAACCCAAACGAGCCAAGGGGCTCCAACCCAATCAACAAGGGGCACCAACCCCAATTAAAAGAGATGAAAGACTTACAGAGACCTACCACAGCACAATCTCAGCTTATCACCTTTGTCAGAACAGCACAGCTTCAGCCAACAACAACAGCAAAACCATAAATAAGCTCAACCCAGTTTCGGTAAGCAAGAACTGGATGGAAACGAAGCTTGAAATCAACACCTGCAACCCGGCAAGAAAAACCAGAAAAAGTCTTCGGCTAGAACAGCAGCTTCAGTAGCAGCAGCAACGTAGCAGCTCCCAGGATAGACGGACAGCTGGACCCCCTACTCAGACTTCAGGGTATCGCCGACTCCTCTAAAACCCAGACCCACCGACGAGCAGGCCTTCGTCTGAACTGGATTCGCCACCGACCGACGAGAGAAAACACCCAGTCGCCCTTAACACAGCTGATTCGCCAGGAAACCAGAGAAAGGGTCGACTGACGAAATCCACGTCCGCAAAAACGGAAAACAAACTTAGCACCGTGCACACTATCGCCCACAGCCGTGTAGTCTTTGCATGAACTGAGCACCAACCAACGATCGCAATCTCAGTCGCCCCTAACCAGTCCGGCTACCACTAGTTGGACGAACCGCAAGACTCCTTCAACAGGGTATTTCCGTCACCTCAAAACCCAGCAGCACCGTCTAGCAAGAGTCGTTTGAAACACCTCAACAAGCTGTATTTTCCAACACGATGCAGGACGCCGAACTGGAGAGAGAATGAGCACCAAGATTTTACTCAGACTTTTGAAATGGTCTGAGATCAGCAAAGAATCACCGCAATCAAGCCCGATTCGAAAACGTATGAGAAAATGGAAGTCGCCGCAATCTCCAAGTACAAACTCGTTACAAGACCCACTTTCAATCTGATTCTTTAACCTAACTCAACTGACTCGGTGGAAAACATGTGTAAAATACTTGGTCAAACTGAGTTTGACCGAGTCGACTCGCTCAGACACTTCACTAACCCAGCTCCCACACGCTCATCATTCTAGAGAGAAGACAGAGCTTCTCTCTCTAAAAATCTGCACTTTAACCTTTAATTCTCCAACCTCACTTTATTTCTAAGTGAGACAGATTTCTCTCGAATCATCATATAAGTTGAATCGGTCTTTGTTCATCATTCCTTCCCCATTATAAGACTCATATGGAGAACAATACAATAAACCAGAGATGAAATACTTCTAACTGGACATTTTCTTTCTCTCCAAGATCCTTTTCTTTCTAAGTGGGACGAATTTCATTCGAATCATCATATAAGTTGAATCGGCCTTTGTTCATCATTCATTCACGATTATAAGACTCATATGGAGAACAACTATAAACCATAGTCCAAATCATTCTAATTGGACCTTTTATTTCTCTCAAACCTCACTTTCTTTCTAAGTGAGTCAGATTTCACTCGAATCATCATATAAGCTGAATCGGCATTTGTTCATCATTCCTTCCCCATTATAAGACTCATATGGAAAACAATACTATAAACCATAGTCCAAATCATTCTAACTGAACCTTTTCTATCTCTCCAAGCTCTTTATCTTTCTAAGTGGGACGAATTTCACTCGAATCGTCATATAAGTTGAAACGGTATTTGTTCATCATTCATTCACCATTATAAGACTCATATGGGTCACAATAATATAAACCATAGTCCAAATACTTCTAACTGGACCTTATCTTTCTCTCCAATATCCTTTTCTTTCTAAGTGGGACGAATTTCACTCGAATCGTCATATAAGTTGAATCGGCCTTTGTTTTTTTTTTTTTTTTTTTTTTTTTGAAAGTTAAGTCAATTGTATAGAAAAATCAAAAAATGGCTAGAAGCCTACAAAATACTTGGGGCATACCACAAGGGTGGAACCCCCAAATCCACCAAAGAGTTAAGCTTAACTCTAAACACAGGGGAAAATGAAAAAAAATCACCATAACCCCGACAACAATAAAACATGTCTGATAATACATATGGCTATAGCACCAAATGTTTAACATGTCTCTAGAACACCTCACTACAAATAAAATATACATAATCTTCATCAGATTACAAAAATTTATTCCTATCATAGTGAGGGTCTTCATAGCCATCCGAACCCCGTGAACCTCAGCTACCAACTTATAAATCTGCACAAGGGAAGCAAAGGGATCAAAAGATAATGTAACATTTAAAAATTTTACCATAAACCACCTCCCCCGCATTCTGAACCAACTCTTGAACCATACCCCCAACAACACTGAAACATGCTCTCTACCACTCATCCAGACAGAAATCCTGAACATAAATTCCAGGAAAACTGAGCAAAAAATAATCCCCTCACCCATTGCTAGAAACTCTATCTCCATTTTGAATATCCAACAAGTGATACAATCTAAATTTGACAGTAGAATTTATCTCCATAACAAGTTGATCCTCCTTTTTAAACTCTCCAGCAAACAACCTGAGATTCCTTTCCCTCCATAAAATGTAAACACTAGCAGCCAATGATAGTTTGGTAACACATGCCTTTAAAGTATTATTTGTACAGTGGACATTGCACCAATTTACCATATCCACCCACTTCTTCCCAACTTGCCTTAAACCAATATCAATTGCAACCGAAGACCAAACTTGAGAAGAGAAGCTGCATTCAAAAAATATATGCTCCCTGCTTTCACATGGTAAGTCACAGAAGACACATTTTTGTTGCTGAATCATCCCATAAAGGACCAATTTATCTTGTGTTTGCATCCTATTATGAATTAAAGTCCATAAGATGAAAGCATGTCTTGGAATATTATTTGGGAACCACACAGTCTTGTACCATTGAACTTGATTATCCCTGTTTCTTAACAAATTCCAAGCTGAACTAATAGAATACTTACCCCTCGTAGGCTTCCAAATCAAGGTATCAACTTCATGACAATCTGGAGGGGGAATGGTAGCAATATCATCTCTTAACTCCATTAATTTATGTGAGTTTGCAAAAGGAGGAAACCATTGCCCATTTCTGATTATAGCATTGACTTTACAATTGTTTCTTAACCCAGAATCATACCTGATCCTATCCCCATGTTTTTCTACAATAGAATTGGGATACAACCAATCATCATGCCAAAGAAGAATATTATCGCCATTCCCAACCTTGTACTCAATGTATTGCCTAAATGTATCTCTTAGACCCATTATCTTCTTCCATGACCAAGATCTTTTATCCGGGACCTTAAGCAGCCAGAAATTCTGGTCTTTCATGAGCTCAATCCTTGCCCACTTACTCCAGAGGTTTGTGGGAATAGGCTGTAATAGGTTCCATAGCTGCTTACCAATAGCTGCCACATTCCAAGCTATCAAATCTTTTAATCCTAAGCCCCCTTCATCTTTTGGCAAACACACTTTAGCCCATGCCAACTTCTCACCACCACTCTTCAAATCAGCCCCTTTCCATAAGAATTTCCTCATTATCTCATTCAGTTGTTTAAACACAGATTTTGGAAGGATATATGTAGAACTCCAATAAACCTGAACTGAAAACAACACTGAGGCAATCAATTGTAACCTACCCGCAAAGGAAAGGAATCTGCAATTCCAAGCCTGAACCCTTTTGGTAATTTTCAATACTAACTCTTGACAGTCAGCTGCATTAAGATTTGAAGAAATCAGAGGCACCCCTAAATACTTGACATGCAATTTTCCAATAGAAAAGTTGGACCCAAGGACAATATTTTCCAAGACTCTACCCTCCACACCCGATGTAAAAATGGAGCTCTTTGAAATATTAGGGATTAAACCTGAAAATTCACTAAACTTCCTCAAAACATCCAGCATACAGTTCACTGAATTTTCACTACCCTCACAGAAGAGGAATAGGTCATCAGCAAACATCAAATGATTAATCTCCAATTTTTTACATTTGGGGTGGAACTTAAAAGAGTCATTTTTCCCCAATTTATTCAACATCCCTGAGAGAACTTCCATGCACATCACAAAAAGATAAGGAGACATAGGGTCCCCTTGCCTAAGCCCTCTTCCCCCTTTGAAAAACCCTTCAAGAGCACCATTAATATTTATAGAGAACTTAGGAGAAGAGCAACAAGTAAGAATCCAACCTCTAAATCTATCAGGCAAACCAAAACACTTCAACACCTCACCCAAAAAATCCCAAGAGACAGAGTCATAAGCTTTAGTCAAATCAATTCTCATGGCAACTCTAGCTGGAGACTCATCTTTATGGTAATGGAGTAATATCTCTTGAGCTAGCAGAACATTATCACAAATACTCCTACCCGGAACAAACCCAGATTGATTAACACTTATACTCGAGTCTAGAATGGGTTTCAACCTATTAGCAATAATTTTTGCTATGCATTTATAGAACACATTGCATACTGAAATAGGCCTGAACTCCGTCACTTTAGTAGGATTATCAACTTTGGGGATGAGAGAAATGGAAGTACAGTTTACTTCAGAAAGCAATTGACCTGAAGCAAAGAAATCCATTATGGCATCCACCACCTCATTTCCAATAACATCCCAGGCCGCCTTATAAAACACTGCATTCAAACCATCCGGTCCTGGGGCTTTATCATCTTTTATTGCAAGGAAAGTAGCTTTGATTTCTTCTCTGGTCACATCTCTATTCATGTCTATACTTTGCTCTAGAGAAATAGGGAATCGGCCTTTGTTCATCATTCCTTCACCATTATAAGACTCATATGGAAAACAATACTATAAACCATAGTCCAAATCATTCTAACTGGACCTTTTATTTCTCTCCAACCTCACTATCTTTCTAAGTGAGACAGATTTATCTCGAATAATCATATAAGTTGAATCGGTCTTTGTTCATCATTCCTTCCCCATTATAAGACTCATATGGAGAACAATACAATAAACCAGAGATGAAATACTTCTAACTGGACCTTTTCTTTCTCTCCAGGATCCTTTTCTTTCTAAGTGGGACGAATTTCATTCGAATCATCATATAAGTTGAATCGGCCTTTGTTCATCATTCATTCACCATTATAAGACTCATATGGTGAGAGATGCGTGGAACGGCCATGTTATTGGGAGTAAAATGTTTGTGGTAAGTCAAAAGCTGAAAATGGTAAAGAATGCTTTGAAAATTTTAAATAAAACTCACTTGGAAAATTTACCAACTCAAATGTCTGAAACTAGGAAAAAGTTATTGAACATTCAATGCTTGGTGGATTTGGATCCTGGAAATCACGAATTTCAAAGAATAGAAAAGGACTGTCTTAAACATTTTTATAAAGTGTCAAATGCCGAGGAATGTTTATATAGACATCTTTCTAGGATTCAATGGCTGAGGCTAGGAGATCAAAATACCAGTTATTTTCATAAGATTGCTAATCAGAGGAAAGCTCATAACAATATAGTTTCCATAACTAGAGAGGATGGTACTGTTCTGACTGATAAAGGTGATGTTAGTAGAGAGATTGTGGGATTTTACAAGAATCTTTTTGCCAAGAGAGAAGAGGTCAGGATCCTTGTTTTGAATGAGTTTATTCAAAAACCTATTTCTATAGAGCAAAGTATGGACATGAATAGAGATGTGACCAGAGAAGAAATCAAAGCTACCTTCCTTGCAATAAAAGATGACAAAGCCCCAGGGCCGGATGGTTTGAATGCAGTGTTTTATAAGGCGGCTTGGGATGTTATTGGAAATGAGGTGGTGGATGCCATAATGGATTTCTTTGCTTCAGGTCAATTGCTTTCTGAAGTAAACTGTACTTCCATTTCTCTCATCCCCAAATTTGATAATCCTACTAAAGTGACGGAGTTCAGGCCTATTTCAGTATGCAATGTATTGTATAAATGCATAGCAAAAATTATTGCTAATAGGTTGAAGCCCATTCTAGACTCGAGTATAAGTGCAAATCAATCTGGGTTTGTTCCGGGTAGGAGTATTTGTGATAATGTTCTGCTAGCTCAAGAGATTTTACTCCATTACCATAAATATGAGTCTCCAGCTAGAGTTGCCATGAAAATTGATTTGACTAAAGCTTATGACTCTGTCTCTTGGGATTTTTTGGGTGAGGTGTTGAAGGGTTTTGTTTTGCCTGATAGAGTTAGAGGTTGGATTCTTACTTGTTGTTCTTCTCCTAAGTTCTCTATAAATATTAATGGTGCTCTTGAAGGGTTTTTCAAAAGGGGAAGAGGGCTTAGGCAAGGGGACCCTATATCTCCATATCTTTTTGTGATGTGTATGGAAGTTCTCTCAGGGATGTTGAATAAACTGGGGATTAATGACTCTTTTAGGTTCCACGCCAAATGTAAAAAATTGGAGATTAATCATTTGATGTTTGCTGATGACTTATTCCTCTTCTGTGAGGGTAGTGAAAATTCAGTGAACTGTATGTTGGATGTATTGAGGAAGTTTAGTGAATTTTCAGGTTTAATTCCTAATACTTCAAAGAGCTCCATTTTTACATCGGGTGTGGAGGGAAGAGTCTTAGATAATATTGTCCATGGGTCCAACTTTTCAATTGGGAAATTGCCTGTCAAGTATTTAGGGGTGCCTCTGATTTCTTCTAAGCTTAATGCGGTTGACTGTCAAGAGTTAGTATTGAAAATTACCAGAAGGGTTCAGGCTTGAAATTGCAGATTCCTTTCCTTTGCGGGTAGGTTACAGTTGATTGCCTCAGTGTTGTTTTCAGTTCAAGTTTATTGGAGTTCTACTTATATCCTTCTAAAATCTGTGTTTAAACAACTGAATGAGATTATCAGGAAATTCTTATGGAAAGGGGCTGATTTGAAGAGTGGTGGTGAGAAATTGGCATGGACTAAAGTGTGTTTGCCGAAAGATGAAGGGGGCTTAGGGTTAAAAGATTTAATAGCATGGAATGTGGCAGCTATTGGGAAGCAGCTATGGAACCTGTTGCAGCCTATTCCCACTAACCTCTGGAGTAAGTGGGCAAGGATTGAGCTCATGAAAGACCAGAATTTCTGGTTGCTTAAGGTCCCGGATAAAAGATCTTGGTCTTGGAAGAAGATAATGGGTCTAAGAGATAATTTTAGGCAGTACATTGAGTACAAGGTTGGGAATGGCGAAAATATTCTTCTTTGGCATGATGATTGGTTGTATCCCAATTCTATTGTAGAAAAACATGGGGATAGGATTAGGTATGATTCTGGGTTAAGAAACAATTGTAAAGTTAGTGCTATAATCAGAAATGGGCAGTGGTTTCCACCTTTTGCAAACTCTCATAAATTAATGGAGTTAAGAGATGATATTGCTGCCATTCCCCCTCCAAATTGGCATGATGTTGATTCTTTGATTTGGAACCCTACTAGGGGTAAATACTCTATTAGTTCAGCTTGGAATTTGTTAAGGAACATGGATAATCAAGTTCAATGGTACAAGACTGTGTGGTTCCCAAATAATATTCCAAGACATGCTTTCATTTTATGGACTTTAATTCATAACAGGTTGCAGACACAAGATAAATTGGTCCTTTATGGGATGCTTCAACAACAAAAATGTGTCTTTTGTGACTTACCGTGTGAAAATAGGGAGCATCTATTTTTTGAATGCAGTTTCTCTTCGCAAGTTTGGTCTTCGGTTGCTATTGATAATGGTTTGAGGCATGTTGGGAAGAGGTAGGTGGATATGGTTAATTGGTGCAATGTCCACTGTACAAATAATACTTTAAAGGCATGTGTTACCAAACTATCATTGGCTGCTAGTCTTTACATTTTATGGAGGGAAAGGAATCTCAGGTTGTTTGCTGGAGAGTTTAAAAAGGAGGATCAACTTGTTAAGGAGATAAATTCTTCAGTCAAATTTAGATTGTTTCACTTGTTGGATATTCAAAATGGAGATAGAGTTTCTAGCAATGGGTGAGGGGAATATTTTGTACTCTTTTTTCTTGGAATTAATGTTCTGGGTATCAGTTTGGATGAGTGGTAGTGAGCATGTTTCAGTGTTGTTGGGGGTATGGTTCAGGATTTGGTTCAGACTTCTTGGGAGGTGTGTTATGATAAATTTTATAAATGTTGTATTATCTTTTGATCCCTTTGCTTACATTGTGCAGATTTATAAGTTGATGGTTGAAGTTCACGGGGTTCGGATGGCTATGAAGACCCTCACTGTGATAGGAATAAATTTTTGCAATCTGATGAAGATTATGTATATTTTATTCGTAGTGAGGTGTTCTAGAGATATGTTAAACATTTGGTGCAATAGTCTTATGTATTATCAGACTTGTTTTATTGTCGTCAGGGTTATGGTGAGTTTTTTTCATATCCCCCTGTGTTTAGAGTTAAGCTTAACACTTTGGTGGTTTTGGGGGTTCCACCCTTGGGGTATGCCGCAAGTATTTTGTAGGCTTATAGCCATTTTTTGATTTTTCTATACAATTGACTTACCTTTAAAAAAAAAAAAAAAAAAAAAAAAAACTATAAACCATAGTCCAAATCATTCTAACTGGACCTTTTATTTCTCTCAAACCTCACTTTCTTTCTAAGTGAGACAGATTTCACTCGAATCATCATATAAGCTGAATCGGCCTTTGTTCATCATTCCTTCCCCATTATAAGACTCATATGGAAAACAATACTATAAACCATAGTCCAAATCATTCTAACTGAACCTTTTCTATCTCTCCAAGCTCTTTACCTTTCTAAGTGGGACGAATTTCACTCGAATCTTCATATAAGTTGAAACGGTCTTTGTTCATCATTCATTCACCATTATAAGACTCATATGGAGAACAATACTATAAACCATAGTCCAAATACTTCTAACTGGACCATTTCTTTTTCTCCAAGATCCTTTTCTTTCTAAGTGGGAGAATTTCACTCGAATCGTCATATAAGTTGAATCGGCCTTTGTTCATCATTCCTTTTTTTTTTTTTTTTTTGAAAGGTAAGTAATTTATAAATAAAAACGAAAAGGCAAAGCCTTACAAATTACATGGGGCATACCCCTTGCGAACAAACTCCCCCATACATAAATGGTATCCCCAAACCCACCAGATTAACAGCAGCCAAGAAATACAATGTTAATGAAGCACTATAGCCTTATGATTGGCTTTACACAAATTCTGAAAATGATAACAAAAGGACACATTACACAAATTCTGAAAATGATAACAAAAGGACACAATAAAGTAATCAATATCCTTTCTATGCCATTTCTTCCAACTATGCCAGTCATCAATAGTAACACAATCTTCAACTTTTGCCGAATAACCATAGATCTTATAATCCCCATAATCATCCAGCCCCATATACCACCACATTGACAAGTGTAAACCATTAGCACGGCTCCAAGAAATCAGCCATAACCAAGGACTAAACCTGAGAAGCAAAAGAGACGACATCTCCACACATTTGAAACTCAAAATCTGCTCAAAAACCTGATTTCCCTTCGAAATCTGCTCAAATCTGCTCCAAAATATGATTTTCTTTCGAAATCTGCTCAAACAACTGCTTAAAAATCTTGTTTTCCTTCGAAATCTGCTCAAAAAACTGCTAAAAAATCTGATTTTCCTTCGAAATCTGCTCAAAAAACTGATTTTCCTTAGAAATCTGCTCGAAAAACTGCTCAAAAAACTGATTTGCCTGCGAAATCTGCTCAAAAATCTGATTTTCCTTTGAAATCTGCTCGAGGAACTGCTCAAAAATCTGATTTGCCTTCGAAATCTGCTCAAAAATCTGCACACAAATCTGATTTTCCTTCGAAAACTGCTCCAAAATCTGCCCCATGGACCCCATATCCTGCTCTGCATAAGATGCTCAAGAGCCACGAAAATAATAAATATAATCTTCATCAGATTACAAAAATTAATGCCTTTCACAGTGAGTATCGTCATAGCCATCCGAATCCAGTGAATCTCAGCAAACAACTTATATCTCTGCACAATGTAAACAAATGGATCAAGAGATAATGCAACATGTATAAAAATTATCACAAAGCACCTCCCACTAAGTCTGAACCACTTCCTGAACCATAACCCCAACAACACTAACTCTCGCCCACTCATCCAAACACAAACCCAGAACATAAATTCCAGGAAAACTGAGCAAAAATACCCCTCACCCATTGCTTGAAACTCTATCTCCATTTTGAATATCCAACAAGTGAAGCAATCTAAATTTTACAGAAGAATTTATCTCCTGAACAAGTTGATCCCCCTTTTTAAACTATCCTGCATACAACCTGAGATTCCTCTCCCTCCATAAAAGGTAAACACTAGCAGCCAAAGAGAGCTTGGTAACACAAGCCTTTAAAGTATTATTTGTACAATGATCATTGCACCAATTTACTATATCCACCCACTTCTTCCCAACATGCCTCAAACCATTTTCAATAGCAACCGAAGACCAAACTTGAGAAGAAAAACAACATTCAAAAAATAAATGCTCCCTACTTTCACACGGTAAGTCACAAAACACACATTTTTGTTGTTGAATCAACCCATAAATGACCAATTTATCTTGTGTTTGCATCCTATTATGAATTAAAGTCCATAAAATGAAAGCATGTCTTGGAATATTATTTGGGAACCACACAGTCTTATACCATATAACTCTATTATCCCTGTTCCTTAACAAATTCCAAGCTGAACTAATAGAATACTTACCCCTGGTAGGCATCCAAATCAAAGTATCAACATCATGACAATCAAGAGGCGGGAGGATAGCAATATCATTTCTTAACTCCATTAATTTATGAGAGTTTGCAAAAGGAGGATTGTTCATCATTCATTCACCATTATAAGACTCATATGGAGAACAATACTATAAACCATAGTCCAAATCATGCTAATTGGACCTTTTCTTTCTCTCAAACCTCTCTTTCTTTCTGAGTGAGACAGATTTCACTCGAATCATCATATAAGCTGAATCGGCATTTGTTCATCATTCCTTCCCCATTATAAGACTCATATGAAAAACAATACTATAAACCATAGTCCAAATCATTCTAACTGAACCTTTTCTATCTCTCCAAGCTCTTTATCTTTCTAAGTGGGACGAATTTCACTCGAATCGTCATATAAGTTGAAACGGTCTTTGTTCATCATTCATTCACCATTATAAGACTCATATGGAGAACAATAATATAAACCATAGTCCAAATACTTATTACTGGACCTTTTCTTTCTCTCCAAGATCTTTTTCTTTCTAAGTGGGACGAATTTCATTCGAATCATCATATAAGTTGAATCGGTCTTTGTTCATCATTCCTTCCCCATTATAAGACTCATATGGAGAACAATACAATAAGCCAGAGATGATATACTTCTAACTGGACCTTTTCTTTCTCTCCAAGATCCTTTTCTTTCTAAGTGGGACGAATTTCATTCGAATCATCATATAAGTTGAATCCGCCTTTGTTCATCATTCCTTCACCATTATAAGACTCATATGGAGAACAATACTATAAACCATAGTCCAAATCATTCTAATTGGACCTTTTATTTCTCTCAAACCTCACTTTCTATCTGAGTGAGAAAGATTTCACTCGAATCATCATATAAGCTGAATCGGCCTTTGTTCATCATTCCCTCCCCTTTATAAGACTCATATGGAAAACAATACTACAAACCATAGTCCAAATCATTCTAACTGAACCTTTTCTATCTCTCCAAGCTCTTTACCTTTCTAAGTGGGACGAATTTCACTCGAATCGTCATATAAGTTGAAACGGTCTTTGTTCATCATTCAATCACCAATATAAGACTCAAATGGAGAACAATACTATAAACCATAGTCCAAATATTTCTAACTGGACCATTTGTTTCTCTCCAAGATCCTTTTTCTTTCTAAGTGGGAGAATTTCACACGAATCGTCATATAAGTTGAATCGGCCTTTGTTCATCATTCCTTCACCATTATAAGATTCATATGGAGAACAATACTATAAACCATAGTCCAAATCATGCTAATTGGACCTTTTCTTTCTCTCAAACCTCTCTTTCTTTCTGAGTAAGACAGATTTCACTCGATTCATCATATAAGCTGAATCGGCATTTGTTCATCATTCCTTCACCATTATAAGACTCATATGGAAAACAATACTATAAACCATAGTCCAAATACTTCTAACTGGACCTGTTATTTATCTCCAAGATCCTTTTCTTTCTAAGTGGGACGAATTTCACTCGAATCGTCATATAAGTTGAATCGGCCTTTGTTTATCTTTCCTTCACCACTATAAGACTCATATGGAAAACAATACTATAAACCATAGTCCAAATACTTCTAACTTGACCTTTTCTTTCTCTCCAAGATCCTTTTCTTTCTAAGTGGGACGAATTTCATTCAATCATCATATAAGTTGAATCGGCCTTTGTTCATCATTCATTCACCATTATAAGACTCATATGGAGAACAACTATAAACCATAGTCCAAATTATTCTAAC
Source organism: Cornus suecica (assembly GCA_963922005.1). Classification (NCBI taxonomy): domain Eukaryota; kingdom Viridiplantae; phylum Streptophyta; class Magnoliopsida; order Cornales; family Cornaceae; genus Cornus; species Cornus suecica. The sequence goes on along the minus strand of OY998246.1, from coordinate 41,458,844 downwards.
TGGACCTTTTATTTCTCTCAAACCTCACTTTCTTTCTGAGTGAGACAGATTTCACTCGAATCATCATATAAGCTGAATCGGCCTTTGTTCATCATTCCTTCCCCATTATAAGACTCATATGGAAAAATATACTATAAACCATAGTCCAAATCATTATAACAGGAGCTTTTATTTCTCTCCATCCTCACTTTCTTTCTAAGTGAGACAGATTTCTCTCGAATCATCATATAAGTTGAATCGGTCTTTGTTCATCATTCCTTCCCCATTATAAGACTCATATGGAGAACAATATAATAAACCAGAGATGAAATACTTCTAACTGGACCTTTTCTTTCTCTCCAAGATCCTTTTCTTTCTAAGTGGGACGAATTTCATTCGAATCATCATATAAGTTGAATCGGCCTTTGTTCATCATTCATTCACCGTTATAAGACTCATATGGAGAACAACTATAAACCATAGTCTAAATTATTCTAACTGGACCTTTTATTTCTCTCAAACCTCACTTTCTTTCTGAGTGAGACAGATTTCACTCGAATCATCATATAAGCTGAATCGGCCTTTGTACGTCATTCCTTCCCCATTATGAGACTCATGTGGGAAAATATACTCTAAACCATAGTCCAAATCATTCTAACTGGACCTTTTATTTTTCTCCAACCTCACTTTCTTTCTAAGTGAGACAAATTTCTCTCGAATCATCATATAAGTTGAATCGGATTTTGTTCATCATTCCTTCCCCATTATAAGACTCATATGGAGAACAATACAATAAACCAGAGATGAAATACTTCTGACTGGACCTTTTCTTTCTCTCCAAGATCCTTTTCTTTCTAAGTGGGACGAATTTCATTCGAATCATCATATAAGTTGAGTCCGCCTTTGTTCATCATTCATTCACCATTATAAGACTCATATGGAGAACAACTATAAACCATAGTCCAAATCATTCTAACTGGACCTTTTATTTCTCTCAAACCTCACTTTCTTTCTAAGTGAGACAGATTTCACTCGAATCATCATATAAGCTGAATCGGCCTTTGTTCATCATTCCTTCCCCATTATAAGAGTCATATGGAAAACAATACTATAAACCATAGTCCAAATCATTCTAACTGAACCTTTTCTATCTCTCCAAGCTCTTTACCTTTCTAAGTGGGACGAATTTCACTCGAATCGTCATATAAGTTGAAACGGTCTTTGTTCATCATTCATTCACCAATATAAGACTCATATGGAGAACAATACTATAAACCATAGTCCAAATATTTCTAACTGGACCATTTCTTTCTCTCCAAGATCCTTTTCTTTCTAAGTGGGAGAATTTCACTCGAATCGTCATATAAGTTGAATCGGCCTTTGTTCATCATTCCTTCACCATTATAAGACTCATATGGAGAACAATACTATAAACCATAGTCCAAATCATGCTAATTGGACCTTTTCTTTCTCTCAAACCTCTCTTTCTTTCTGAGTGAGACAGATTTCACTCGAATCATCATATAAGCTGAATCGGCATTTGTTCATCATTCCTTCCCCATTATAAGACTCATATGGAAAACAATACTATAAACCATAGTCCAAATCATTCTAACTGAACCGTTTCTATCTCTCCAAGCTCTTTATCTTTCTAAGTGGGACGAATTTCAATCGAATCGTCATATAAGGTGAAACGGTCTTTGTTCATCATTCATTCACCATTATAAGACTCATATGGAGAACAATAATATAAACCATAGTACAAATACTTCTAACTGGACCTTTTCTTTCTCTCCAAGATCCTTTTCTTTCTAAGTGGGACAATTTCACTCGAATCGTCATATAAGTTGAATCGGCCTTTGTTCATCATTCATTCACCATTATAAGACTCATATGGAAAACAATACTATAAACCATAGTCCAAATACTTCTAAGTGGACCTTTTCTTTCACTCCAAGATCCTTTTCTTTCTAAGTGGGACAAATTTCGCTCGAATTGTCATATAAGTTGAATCGGCCTTTGTTCATCATTCCATCACAATTATAAGACTCATATGGAGAACAATACTATAAACCATAGTCCAAATCATTCTAACTGGACCTTTTATTTCTCTCAAACCTCACTTTCTTTCTAAGTGAGACAGATTTCACTCGAATCATCATATAAGCTGAATCGGCCTTTGTTCAGCATTCCTTCCCCATTATAAGACTCATATGGAAAACAATACTATAAACCATAGTCCAAATCATTCTAACTGAACCTTTTCTATCTCTCCAAGCTCTTTATCTTTCTAAGTGGGACGAATTTCATTCGAATCGTCATATAAGTTGAAACGGTCTATGTTCAACATTCATTCACCCTTATAAGACTCATATGGAGAACAATACTATAAACCATAGTCCAAATACTTCTAACTGGACCTTTTCTTTCTCTCCAAAATCCTTTTCTTTCTAAGTGGGACGAATTTCACTCGAATCGTCATATAAGTTGAATCGGCCTTTGTTCATCATTCCTTCACCATTATAAGACTCATATGGAGAACAATACTATAAACCATAGTCCAAATCATTCTAATTGGACCTTTTATTTCTCTCAAACCTCACTTTATATCTCAGTGAGAAAGATTTCACTCGAATCATCATATAAGCTGAATCGGCCTTTGTTCATCATTCCTTCCCCTTTATAAGACTCATATGGAAAACAATACTATAAACCATAGTCCAAATCATTCTAACTGAACCTTTTCTATCTCTCCAAGCTCTTTATCTTTCTAAGTGGGACAAATTTATCTGAAATCATCATATAAGCTGAATCGGCCTTTGTTCATCATTCCTTCACCATTATAAGACTCATATGGAAAACAATACTATAAACCATAGTCCAAATCATTCTAACTGAACCTTTTCTATCTCTCCAAGCACTTTATCTTTCTAAGTGGGACGAATTTCTCTCGAATCGTCATATAAGTTGAATCGGTCATTGTTCATCATTCCTTCCCCATTATAAGACTCATATGGAGAACAATACTATAAACCAGAGATCAAATACTTCTAACTGGACCTTTTCTTTCTCTCCAAGATCCTTTTCTTTCTAAGTGGGACGAATTTCATTCGAATCATCATATAAGTATAATCGGCCTTTGTTTATCATTCATTCACCATTATAAGACTCATATGGAGAACAACTATAAACCATAGTCCAAATCATTCTAAATGGACCTTTTATTTCTCTCAAACCTCACTTTCTTTCTGAGTGAGACAGATTTCACTCGAATCGACATACAAGCTGAATCGGCCTTTGTTCATCATTCCTTCCCCATTATAAGAGTCATATGGAAAACAATACTATAAACCATAGTCCAAATCATTCTAACTGAACCTTTTCTATCTCTCCAAGCTCTTTACCTTTCTAAGTGGGACGAATTTCACTCGAATCGTCATATAAGCTAAATCGGCCTTTGTTCATCATTCCTTCCCCATTATAAGACTCATATGGAAAACAATACTATAAACCATAGTCCAAATCATTCTAACTGAACCGTTTCTATCTCTCCAAGCTCTTTATCTTTCTAAGTGGGACGAATTTCACTCGAATCGTCATATAAGTTGAAACGGTCTTTGTTCATCATTCATTCACCATTATAAGACTCATATGGAGAACAATAATATAAACCATAGTACAAATACTTCTAACTGGACCTTTTCTTTCTCTCCAAGATCCTTTTCTTTCTAAGTGGGAGAATTTCACTCGAATCGTCATATAAGTTGAATCGGCCTTTGTTCATCATTCCTTCACCATTATAAGACTCATATGGAAAACAATACTATAAACCATAGTCCAAATATTTCTAACTGGACCTTTTCTTTCACTCCAAGATCCTTTTCTTTCTAAGTGGGACAAATTTCGCTCGAATTGTCATATAAGTAGAATCGGCCTTTGTTCATCATTCGTTCACAATTATAAGACTCATATGGAGAACAATACTATAAACCATAGTCCAAATCATTCTAACTGGACCTTTTATTTCTCTCAAACCTCACTTTCTTTCTAAGTGAGACAGATTTCACTCGAATCATCATATAAGCTGAATCGGCCTTTGTTCATCATTCCTTCCCCATTATAAGACTCATATGGAAAACAATACTATAAACCATAGTCCAAATCATTCTAACTGATCCTTTTCTATCTCTCCAAGCTCTTTATCTTTCTAAGTGGGACGAATTTCATTCGAATCGTCATATAAGTAGAAACGGTCTATGTTCAACATTCATTCACCATTATAAGACTCATATGGAGAACAATACTATAAACCATAGTCCAAATACTTCTAACTGGACCTTTTCTTTCTCTCCAAAATCCTTTTCTTTCTAAGTGGGACGAATTTCACTCGAATCGTCATATAAGTTGAATCGGCCTTTGTTCATCATTCCTTCACCATTATAAGACTCATATGGAGAACAATACTATAAACCATAGTCCAAATCATTCTAATTGGACCTTTTATTTCTCTCAAACCTCACTTTCTATCTGAGTGAGAAAGATTTCACTCGAATCATCATATAAGCTGAATCGGCCTTTGTTCATCATTCCTTCCCCTTTATAAGACTCATATGGAAAGCAATACTATAAACCATATTCCAAATCATTCTAACTGAACCTTTTCTATCTCTCCAAGCTCTTTATCTTTCTAAGTGGGACGAATTTCATTCGAATCGTTATATAAGTTGAAACGGTTTATGTTCAACATTCATTCACCATTATAAGACTCATATGGAGAACAATACTATAAACCATAGTCCAAATCATTCTAATTGGACCTTTTATTTCTCTCAAACCTCACTTTCTTTCTGAGTGAGACAGATTTCACTCGAATCGACATACAAGCTGAATCGGCCTTTGTTCATCATTCCTTCCCCATTATAAGAGTCATATGGAAAACAATACTATAAACCATAGTCCAAATCATTCTAACTGAACCTTTTCTATCTCTCCAAGCTCTTTATCTTTCTAAGTGGGACGAATTTCATTCGAATCGGCATATAAGTTGAAACGGTCTTTGTTCATCATTCATTCACCATTATAAGAGTCATATGGAGAACAATAATATAAACCATAGTCCAAATACTTCTAACTGGACCTTTTCTTTCTCTCCAAGAGCGTTTTCTTTCTAAGAGGGACGAATTTCACTCGAATCGTCATATAAGTTGAATCGGCCTTTGTTCATCATTCCTTCACCATTATAAGACTCATATGGAAAACAATACTATAAACCATAGTCCAAATCATTCTAACCGAACCTTTTCTATCTCTCCAAGCTCTTTATCTTTCTAAGTGGGACGAATTTCACTCGAATCGGCATATAAGTTGAAACGGTCTTTGTTCATCATTTATTCACCATTATAAGACTCATATGGAGAACAGTAATATAAACCATAGTCCAAATACTTCTAACTGGACCTTTTATTTCTCTCCAAGATCCTTTTCTTTCTAAGTGGGACGAATTTCACTCGAATCGTCATATAAGTTGAATCGGCCTCTGTTCATTATTCCTTCACCATTATAAGACTCATATGGATAACAATACTATAAACCATTGTCCAAATCATTTTAACTGGACCTTTTATTTCTCTCCAACCTCACTTTCTTTCTGAGTGAGACAGATTTCTCTCGAATCATCATATAAGTTGAATCGGTCTTTGTTCGTCATTCCTTCCTAATTATAAGACTCATATGGAGAACAATACTATAAACCAGAGATCAAATACTTCTAACTGGACCTTTTCTTTCTCTCCAAGATCCTTTTCTTTCTAAGTGGGACGAATTTCATTCGAATCATCATATAAGTTGAATCGGCATTTGTTCATCCTTCATTCACCATTATAAGACTCATATGGGGAACAACTCTAAACCATAGTCCAAATCATTCTAACCGGACCTTTTATTTCTCTCAACCCTCACTTTCTTTCTAAGTGAGACAGATTTCACTCGAATCATCATATAAGCTGAATCGGCCTTTGTTCGTCATTCATTCCCCATTATAAGACTCATATGGAAAACAATACTATAAACCATAGTCCAAATCATTCTAACTGAACCTTTTCTATCTCTCCAAGCTCTTTACCTTTCTAAGTGGGACGAATTTCACTCGAATCGTCATATAAGCTAAATCGGCCTTTGTTCATCATTCCTTCCCCATTATAAGACTCATATGGAAAACAATAGTATAAACCATAGTCCAAATCAATCTAACTGAACTTTTTCTATCTCTCCAAGCTCTTTATCTTTCTAAGTGAGACGAATTTCACTCTAATCGTCATATAAGTTGAAACGGTCTTTGTTCATCATTCATTCACCATTATAAGACTCATATGGAGAACAATAATATAAATCATAGTCCAAATACTTCTAACTGGACCTTTTCTTTCTCTCCAAGATCCTTTTCTTTCTCTCCAAAATCCTTTTCTTTCTAAGTGGGACGAATTTCACTCGAATCGTCATATAAGTTGAATCGGCCTTTGTTCATCATTCCTTCACCATTATAAGACTCATATGGAGAACAATACTATAAACCATACTCCAAAACATTCTAACTGGACCTTTTATTTCTCTCCAACCTCACTTTGTTTCTAAGAGAGACAGATTTCTCTCGAATCATCATATAAGTTGAATCGGTCTTTGTTCATCATTCCTTCCCCATTATAAGACTAATATGGAGAACAATACTATAAACCAGAGATCAAATACCTCTAACTGGAACTTTTCGTTCTCTCCAAGATCCTTTTCTTTCTAAGTGGGACGAATTTCATTCGAATCATCATATAAGTTGAATCGGCCTTTGTTCATCATTCATTCACCATTATAAGACTAATATGGAGAACAACAATAAACCATAGTCCAAATCATTCTAACTGGACCTTTTATTTCTCTAAAACCTCGCTTTCTTTCTAAGTGAGACAGATTTCACTCGAATCATCATATAACCTGAATCGGCCTTTGTTCATCATTCCTTCCCCATTATAAGACTCATATGGAAAACAATACTATAAACCATAGTCCAAATCATTCTAACTGAACCTTTTCTATCTCTCCAAGCTCTTTATCTTTCTAAGTGGGACGAATTTTACTCGAATCGTCATATAAGTTGAAACGGTCTTTGTTCATCATTCATTCACCATTATAAGACTAATATGGAGAACAATAATATAAACCATAGTCCAAATACTTCTAACTGGACCTTTTCTTTGTCTCCAAGATCCTTTTCTTTCTAAGTGGGACGAATTTCATTCGAATCATCACATAAGCTGAATCGGCCTTTGTTCATCATTCCTTCACCATTATAAGACTCATATGGAGAACAATACTATAAACCATAGTCCAAATCATTCTAATTGGACCTTTTATTTCTCTCAAACCTCACTTTCTTTCTGAGTGAGAAAGATTTCACTCGATTCATCATATAAGCTGAATCGGCCTTTGTTCATCATTCCTTCCCCATTATAAGACTCATAAGGAAAACAATACTATAAACCATTGTCCAAATCATTCTAACTGAACCTTTTCTATCTCTCCAAGCTTTTTGTCTTTCTAAGTGGGACGAATTTCACTCGAATCGTCATATAAGTTGAAACGGTCTTTGTTCATCATTCATTCACCATTATAAGACTCATATGGAGAACAATAATATAAACCATAGTCCAAATACTTCTAACTGGACCTTTTCTTTCTCTCCAAGATCCTTTTCTTTCTAAGTATGACAGATTTCACTCGAATCGTCATATAAGCTGAATCGGCCTTTGTTCATCATTCATTCACCATTATAAGACTCATATGGAAAACAATACTATAAACCATTGTCCAAATCATTCTAACTGAACCTTTTCTATCTCTCCAAGCTCTTTATCTTTCTAAGTGGGACGAATTTATCTCGAATCATCATATAAGTAGAATCGGCCTTTGTTCATCATTCATTCACCATTATAAGACTCATATGGAGAACAACTATAAACCATAGTCCAAATCATTCTAACTGGACCTTTTATTTCTCTCAAACCTCACTTTCTTTCTGAGTGAGACAGATTTCACTCGAATCATCATATATGCTGAATCGACCTTTGTTCATCATTCCTTCCCCATTATAAGACTCATATGGAAAACAGTACTATAAACCATAGTCCAAATCATTCTAACTGAACCTTTTCTATCTCTCCATGATCTTTTTCTTTCTAAGTGGCACGAATTTCACTCGAATCGTCATATAAGTTGAAACGGTCTTTGTTCATCATTCATTCACCATTATAAGACTCATATGGAGAACAATACTATAAACCATAGTCCAAATACTTCTAACTGGACCTTTTCTTTCTGTCCAAGATCCTTTTCTTTCTAAGTGGGACGAATTTCACTCGAATCGTCATATAAGTTGAATCGGCCTTTGTTTTTTTTTTTTTGAAAAGTAAGTCAATAGAATAGAAAATTAAAAAAATGGCTAGAAGCCTACAAAATACTTGGGGCATACCCCAAGGGTGGAACTCCCCAACCCACCAAAGAGTTAATCTTAACTCTAAACACAGGGGATTATACAAGAGAAACACCATAACCCTTACAACAAAAAAACAAGTCTGATAAAACATAAGACTATTGCAACCAATGTTTAACATATCTCTAGAGCACCTCCCCACAAATATAATATACATAATCTTCATCAGATTACAGAAATTAATTTCTATCACAGTGAGAGTCTTCATAGCCATCCGGACCCCTTGAACTTCAGCAACCAACTTATAAATCTGCACAGTGTAAACAAAGGGATCAAAAGATAGTGCAACATTTATAGAAAAGATCACAAAGTACCTCCCACGAAGTCTGAACCATTTCCTAAACCATAAACCCAGACTCTCTACCACTCATCCAAACACAAACCCAGAACATAAATTCCAGGAAAACTGAGCAAATATTCCCCTCACCCATTGCTTGAAACTCTATCTCCATTTTGAATATCCAACAAGTGATACAATCTAAATTTGGCAGAGGAATTTATCTCCTGAACAAGTTGAACCTCCTTTTGAAACTCTCCTGCAAACAACCTGAGGTTCCTCTCCCTCCATAAGATGTAAACACTTGCAGCCAATGCGAGTTTGGTAACACATGCCTTTAAAGTATTGTTAGTACAATGGTCATTGCACCAATTTACTATATCCACCCACTTCTTCCCAACTTGCTTCAAACCATTTTCAATAGCAACCGAAGACCAAACTTGAGAAGAGAAACTGCATTCAAAAAATAGATGTTCCCTGTTTTCACACGGTAAGTCACAGAAGACACATTTTTGTTGCTGAAGCAACCCATAAATGACCAATTTATCTTGAGTTTGCATCCTATTATGAATTAAAGTCCATAAAATGAAAGCATATCTTGGAATATTATTTGGGAACCACACAGTCTTGTACCATTTAACTTGACTATCCCTGTTCCTTAACAAATTCCAAGCCGAGCTAATAGAATACTTACCCTTGGTAGGTTTCCAAATCAAAGTATCAACATCATGGCAATCAGGAGGGGGGAGGATTGCTATATCATCTCTTAACTCCATTAATTTGTGAGAGTTTGCAAAAGGAAGGTACCATTGCCCATCTCTGATTATGGCATTGACTATACAATTGTTTCTTAACCCAGAATCATACCTGATCCTATCCCCATGTTTTTCTACAATAGAAGTGGGATACAACCAATCATCATGCCAAAGAAGAATATTATTTCCATTCCCAACCTTGTACTCAATGTAATGTCTAAATGTATCTCTTAGCCCCATTATCTTTTTCCATGACCAAGATCTTTTATCCGGGACCTTAAGCAACCAAAATTTTTGGTCTTTCATGAGCTCTATCCTAGCCCACTTACTCCAAAGGTTGGTGGGAATAGGCTGCAACAAGTTCCAAAGCTGCTTACCAATAGCAGCCACATTCCAAGCTATCAAATCTGTTGGCTTTGAAATTCCATTTCAAGCAATAAATCTTATTTTGATATTAACAAAACATTCAAAACCGTGTTTGGTACTAATATGGCTTTGAGCTAAGTGTTTCAGCAAGTACAGGTAAATGTTTCGGGAAGATCGCTAAAGCAACAAGCGATAAGGAAACTCAAGCGCAAACTAGAAAAAGGACAAAAAGATCAAAGAAAGAACAAAAGCTGAACTCAAGACCTGGGGTAGATAGGTCGGGGTGAGAATATTGTAACAAGGTATCTTATACGTTGATTAATCTTATAAGCTCAAGTAATTAATCAAACGAACTCAAACGGATCAAAAACGGACCTTGAAAACAATTTTTGGAGTCACCCAGTCGACTGGCCTGTCCAAGGCAGTCGACTGACTGTGACCCAGTCGACTGGCCCTTAAGGACCCAGCCGACTGGATGAACCAGTGAGTTATAAAACATTCTAACTGCATGAGGCAGTCGACTGGCCTGTCCAAGGCAGTCGTCTGACTGTGACCAGTCGACTGGCAGTTAAAGACCCAGCCGACTGACTGGACCAGAGAGTTTCGAACATTTTTGATTGCCTGAGGCAGTCGACTAGCCTGTCCTAGGCAGTCGACTGACTCATGAGGCAGTCGACTGGCCTTCTTGAGGCAGTCGACTGACCCTAGCCGTTGGGAAAAATATTTCAAATCTAAGCATGGAGGCAGTCGACTGGGTGCCGGTAGGCAGTCGACTGGGTGCTTCAGGATTTTAAGGAAAAGTATTTCTAAACAATATTTTTGCCCAAAAAGAAATGATTTTGCTTGCAGATTTTCAGGTCCTACTCTCCATATTGTCTAGGGTGAGACACACTCTCCAAACCCTAGTGTTCACTATATAAAGAAAGAGATATGGATTAACAAAGTAGGTTCTTGTGTGAGAAATTTTCCAAATATTGTTCATCTCTAATTTTCTCTCAAGCATCTTCTGAAAAATCTTTTGATAGCAAAAATCTCGCTTTTCACTCTTGTCATTTTGAAGATTTAAACTCAAGCCTTGAGCCTATTCTCCTATTGAAAATATATTGTGAGAATATATATATATCTTGAGTTCTTGAAATATCACCTAAAAACACTTGAGCTTATCTTGATCTATCATCCATAAAAACCTTAGGGTTTTGAGTGTTTTTTTGTTTCTTGAGTGATATATTGATTACATACACAAATTTGTGATCTTGGGTGAGTGAAGCCCATTGAATCAAGGGAGGATTGTTCTCTTGATTGTGTGAAGAGCTAGTTAGCTCTTTTGTAAAGGTTTTGCTATTCCACCTATTGAAGGAAGAGCCATAGTGTGAGGATTGGGAAAGTCTCAAGGAAGGGGATTCTTTGAGCCGAGGAGTAGGAGTTACCGAACCTCGTAAAAATCACGATGTCAATATCTCTATCTCTATCTCTTTACTTTATGTTCATGCATGCTTAATTTATATCGTGGTAAATAGCTTGTTGAATTTAAGAGAAATCATTCATTGCATATTTTACCTTGTAAATTAATATTGAACCTTGTTGCATGTTTTAGTAAGAATAAAAAAAAAAGAGTTAGAAATTATTTTTAAAACCCTATTCACCCCCCCCCCCCCCTCTAGGGTATTTTAGTGACTAACAAAATCTTTTAAGCCTAAGCCCCCTTCATCCTTCGGCAAACACACTTTAGTCCATGCCATTTTCTCACCTCCACTCTTCAAGTCAGCCCCTTTCCATAAGAATTTCCTCATAATCTCATTCAGCTGTTTAAACACCGATTTTGGAAGGATATAAGTAGAACTCCAATAAACTTGAACTGAAAACAACACCGAGGCAATCAATTGTAACCTACCCACAAAGGAAAGGAATCTGCAATTCCAAGACTGAACCCTTCTAGTAATTTTCAAAACTAACTCTTGACAATCATTAGCATTAAGCTTAGAAGAAATCAGAGGCACCCCTAGATACTTGACAGGCAATTTTCCAATTGAAAAGTTGGACCCGCGGATAATATTATCCAAAACTCTACCCTCCACACCCGATGTAAAAATGGAGCTCTTTGAGGTATTAGGAAATAAACCTGAAAAATCACTAAACTTCCTCAATACATCCAACATACAATTCACCGAATTTTCACTACCCTCACAGAAGAGGAATAGGTCATCAGCAAACATCAAGTGATTAATCTCCAATTTTTTACATTTGGTATGGAACTTAAACGCGTCATTTTAACCCAACTTATTCAACATTCCTGAAAGAACTTCCATACACATCACAAAAAGATAAGGAGACATAGGATCCCCTTGCCTAAGCCCTCTTCCCCCTTTGAAAAACCCTTCAAGAGCTCCATTAATATTAATAGAAAACTTAGGAGAAGAGCAACAAGCAAGAATCCAACCTCTAACTCTTTCAGGTAACCCAAATCACTTCAACACCTCACCCAAAAAATCCCAAGAGAAAGAATCATGACTGGACCTTTTATATCTCTCCAACCTCACTTTCTTTCTAATCGGCCTTTGTTCATCATTCCTTCACCATTAAAAAACTCATATGGAAACCAATACTATAAACCATAGTCCAAATCATTCTAACTGAACCTTTTCTACCTCTCCAAGCTCTTTATCTTTCTAAGTGGGACGAATTTCACTCGAATCGTCATATAAGTTGAAACGGTCTTTGTTCATCATTCATTCACCATTATAAGACTCATATGGAGAACAATATTATAAACCATAGTCCAAATACTTCTAACTGGACCTTTTCTTTCTCTCCAAGATCATTTTCTTTCTAAGTGGGACGAATTTCACTCGAATCGTCATATAAGTTGAATCGGCCTTTGTTCATCATTCCTTCACCATTATAAGACTCATATGGAGAACAGTACTATAAACCATAGTCCAAATCATTCTAATTGGACCTTTTATTTCTCTCAAACCTCACTTTCTTTCTGAGTGAGAAAGATTTCACTCGAATCATCATATAAGCTGAATCGGCCTTTGTTCATCATTCCTTCCCCATTATAAGACTCATATGGAAAACAATACTATAAACCATAGTCCAAATCATTGTAACTGAACCTTTTCTCTCTCTCCAAGCTCTTTATCTTTCTAAGTGGGACGAATTTCACTCGAATCGTCATATAAGTTGAAACGGTCTTTGTTCATCATTAATTCACCATTTTAAGACTCATATGGAGAACAATAATATAAACCATAGTCCAAATACTTCTAACTGGACCTTTTCTTTCTCTCCAAGTTCCTTTTCTTTCTAAGTGGGACGAATTTCACTCGAATCGTCATATAAGTTGAATCGGCCATTGTTCATCATTCCTTCACCATTATAAGACTCATATGGAGAACAATAATATAAACCATAGTCCAAATACTTCTAATTGGACCTTTTCTTTCTCTCCAAGATACTTTTCTTTCTAAGTGGGACGAATTTCACTCGAATCGTAATATAAGTCGAATCGGCCTTTGTTCATCATTCCTTCACCATTATAAGACTCATATGGAAAATAATACTATAAACCATAGTCCAAATCATTCTAACTGGACCTTTTATTTCTCACCAACCTCACTTTCTTTCTAATCGGCCTTTGTTCATCATTCCTTCAACATTATAAGACTCATATGGAAAACATTACTATAAACCATAGTCCAAATCATTCTAACTGAACCTTTTCTATCACTCCAAGCTCATTATCTTTTTAAGTGGGACGAATTTCACTCGAATCGTCATATAAGTTGAAACGGTCTTTGTTCATCATTCATTCCCCATTATAAGACTCACATGGAGAACAATACGATAAACCGTAGTCCAAATAATTCTAACTGGACCTTTGCTTTCTCTCCAAGATCCTTTTCTTTCTAAGTGGGACGAATTTCACTCGAATCGTCATATAAGTTTAATCGGCCTTTGTTCATCATTCTTTCACCATTATAAGACTCATACGGAAAACAATACTATAAACCATAGTCCAAATTATTCTAACTGGACCTTTTATTTCTCTCCAACCTCACTTTCTTTCTAAGTGAGACAGATTTCTCTCGAATCATCATATAAGTTGAATCGGTCTTTGTTCATCATTGTTTCCCCATTATAAGACTCATATGGAGAACAATACTATAAACCAGAGATCAAATACTTCTAACTGGACCTTTTCTTTCTCTCCAAGATCCTTTTCTTTCTAAGTGGGACGAATTTCATACGAATCATCATATAAGTAGAATCGGCCTTTGTTCATCATTCATTCACCATTATAAGACTCATATGGAGAACAATACGATAAACCATAGTCCAAATAATTCTAACTGGACCTTTTCTTTCTCTCCAAAATCCTTTTCTTTCTAAGTGGGACGAATTTCACTCGAATCGTCATGTAAGTTGAATCGGCCTTTGTTCATCATTCCTTCACCATTATAAGACTCATATGGAGAACAATACTATAAACCATAGTCCAAATCATTCTAATTGGTCCTTTTATTTCTCTCAAACCTCACTTTCTTTCTGAGTGAGAAAGATTTCACTCGAATCATCATATAAGCTTAATCGACCTTTGTTCATCATTACTTTCCCATTATAAGACTCATATGAAAAACAATACAATAAACCATAGTCCAAATCATTCTAACTGAACCTTTTCTATCTCTCCAAGCTCTTTATCTTTCTAAGTGGGACGATTTTCACTCGAATCGTCATATAAGTTGAAACGGTCTTGGTTCATCATTCATTCACCATTATAAGACTCATATGGAGAACAATACGATAAACCATAGTCCAAATAATTCTAACTGGACCTTTTATTTCTCTGCAATCTCACTTTCTTTCTGAGTGTGACAGATTTCTCTCGAATCATCATATAAGTTGAATCGGTCTTTGTTCATCATTCCTTCCCCATTATAAGACTCATATGGAGAACAATACTATAAACCAGAGATCAAATACTTCTAACTGGACCTTTTCTTTCTCTCCAAGATCCTTTTCTTTCTAAGTGGGACGAATTTCATTCGAATCATCATATAAGTTGAATCGGCCTTTGTTCATCATTCATTCACCATTATAAGACTCATATGGAGAACAATACTAAACCATAGTCCAAATCATTCTAACAGGACCTTTTATTTCTCTCAAACCTCACTTTCTTTCTAAGTGAGACAGATTTCACTCGAATCATCATATAAGCTGAATCGGCCTTTGTTCATCATTCCTTCCCCATTATAAGAATCATATGGAAAACAATACTATAAACCATAGTCCAAATCATTCTAACTGAACCTTTTCTATCTCTCCAAGCTCTTTATCTTTCTAAGTGGGACGAATTTCACTCGGAACAATAATATAAACCATTGTCAATTTTATAGAAAATTAAAAAATGGCTAGAAGCCTACAAAAAACTTGGGGCATACCCCAAGGGTGGAACCCCCAAACCCTCCAAAGAGTTATGCTTAACTTTAAACACAGGGGATTATACATGAAAATAACCATAATCCTTACAACAATTAAATAAGTCTGATAAAACATAAGACTATAACTACCAATGTTTAACATATCTCTATAACACCTCACCACGAATATAATATACATAATCTTCATCTAACTGGACCTTTAATTTCTCTCAAACCCCACATTCTTTCTGAGTGAGACAGATTTCACTCGAATCATAATATAAGTTGAATCGGCCTTTGTTCATCATTCCTTCACCATTATAAGACTCATATGTAGAACAATACTATAAACCGTAGTCCAAATAATTCTCACTAGACCTTTTATTTCTCTCAAACCTCACTTTCTTTCTAACTGAGACAAATTTCTCTCGAATCATCATATAAGTTGAATCGGTATTTGTTCATCATTCCTTCCCCATTATAAGACTCATATGGAGAACAATACTACAAACCAGAGATCAAATACTTCTAACTAGACCTTTTCTTTATCTCCAAGATCCTTTTCTTTCTAAGTGGGACGAATTTCATTCGAATCATTATATAAGTTGAATCGGCCTTTGTTCATCATTCATTCACCATTATAAGATTCATATGGAGAACAATACTATAAACCATAGTCCAAATATTCTAACTGGACCTTTTATTTCTCTTAAACCTCACTTTCTATCTGAGTGAGAAAGATTTCACTCGAGTCATCATATAAGCTGAATCGGCCGTTGTTCATCATTCCTTCCCCATTATAAGACTCATATGGAAAACAATACTATAAACCATAGTCCAAATCATTCTAACTGAACCTTTTCTATCTCTCCAAGCTCTTTATCTTTCTAAGTGGGACGAATTTCACTCGGATAGCATATAAATTGAAACGGTCTGTGTTCATCATTCATTCACCATTATAAGACTCATTTGGAGAACAATACCATAAACAATAGTCCAAATACTTCTAACTGGACCTTTTCTTTCTCTCCAAGATCCTTTTCTTTCTAAGTGGGACGAATTTCACTCGAATCGTCATATAAGTTGAATCGGCCTTTGTTCATCATTCCTTCACCATTATAAGACTCATATGGAGAACAATACTATAAACCATAGTCCAAATCATTCTAATTGGACCTTTTATTTGTCTCAAACCTCACTTTCTTTCTGAGTGAGAAAGATTTCACTCGAATCATTATATAAGTTGAATCGGCCTTTGTTCATCAATCAATCACCATTATAAGACTCATATGGAGAACAATACGATAAACCATAGTCTAAATAATTCTAACTGGACCTTTTAATTCTACCCTAGCTCCTTTTCTTTCTAAGTGGGACGAATTTCACTCGAATCGTCATATAAGTTGAATCGGCCTCTGTTCATCATTCCTTCACCATTATAAGACTCATATTGAGAACAATACGATAAACCATAGTCTAAATAATTCTAACTGGACCTTTTCTTTCTTAGTGGGACGAATTTCACTCGAATTGTCATATAAGTTGAATCGGCCTCTGTTCATCATTCCTTCACCATTATAAGACTCATATGGAGAACAATACTATAAACCATAGTCCAAATCATTCTAACTGGACCTTTTATTTCTCTCAATCCTCACTTTCTTTCTAAGTGAGACAGATTTCACTCGAATCATCATATAAGTTGAATCGGTATTTGTTCATCATTCCTTCCTTATTATAAGACTCATATGGAGAACAATACTATAAACCATAGTCCAAATCATTATGATTGGACCTTTTATTTCTCTACAACCTCACCTTCTTTCTAAGTGAGACAGATTTCACTCGAATCATCATATAAGTTGAATTGGTGTTTGTTCATCATTCCTTCCCCATTATAAGACTCATATGGAGAACAATACTATAAACCATAGTCCAAATCATTCTAACTGGACCTTTTATTTATCCCCTAGCTCTTTTTCTATCTAAGTGGGACGAATTTCACTCGAATCGTCATATAAGTCGAAACGGTCTTTGTTCTTCATTCATTCACCATTATTAGACTCATATGGAGAACAATACTATAAACCATAGTCCAAATACTTCTAACTGGAGTTGGAGAGAAGGAAAACGACAAGTTAGGAAAAAGCGCCAGTTAAAGCAAACACTAATTCCATGGGTTAGAGAGAGAAGCTCCTCATTCTCTCTAGAAATTGGAGACATGGTTTACTGATTCCATGAGTTCATGTTTCAAATGAAATCTGATTTTCTCTTTGCCGTTTCCTACTGATTTCGTTTCCTTTTTTATTGTTTTTGTCTTCAAGGGTTTCGTCCTTTTCTCATCTTTCTCTACTTGTGAGGTTTCGCTTTCTCTAGAGTGGCTCTTCCTTGTAGTTTTCATTCTCCAAAGTTTCTCCCATGGCTGGCCCGCATGAAGAGTGTAAATCTGGAAAGAGATATTCAATTACAAATGTTGAGAAATCTAAGAACACTTCTGGCCCACAGCTCCCATGTCTTTCTACACCTATTGGTGAAGGTAGGTATGATGTCTCCCCTAAAGGGACTGAAATTTCTGAGTTTGATGTTCTAAGGAAGGATGTGGCTGATTTAAGGAATGCTCTTGAAGCCACTCATGAGCTATATGGCACATACAAGTTTGAAGGGGGAAATACCATTTGTAACGATGAAAGTTCTGCCCACCATGTGTTTGATGATATGACTAAGTCAAGTAATGATGAGTTTCCACGTTTGGATGCTAGTTTGGGTATTTCTAATTCTATTCCTCCCCCAAGATCAGATCTTCAACCCCTTAAGGATTATGGGGTGAAAGGTATGGATAGTGATTCTCATTTTCAGAATGTAAAAGGGGTTGGGGAGAGTACTCCAGACCCAAAATCAGGATATACTACAAATGAGATGGTATCAAAAGTTAATGAAAAATCAGAAGTTGAATCCCTTGTGGGGAGCTCGTATTCGGGATCAGTTGTAGAGATGGGAGTGGGTAATAACATGAAGTCACCTAGGTGTGCCCACCAGGTGTTTGATAATTTGCATCAAAAGGAAGGGCCACCAACTTGGGCTCAAAAACTTGCAAAAAGTATCAATAAGAGCAAAATGTCTTTGAAGTATCATCCGGAAGCAGTCTCGGGTATATTCGTAGAGATGCCTGCAGAAGTTACAATGAAGGGAAGTGTCCCATGGAAAGAATGTATGGTGGGGTATTTCTTGGATAAACGGTTGCCTTTCCCTACAGTAGAATTGATTGCCAAAAGATTGTGGGGTAAGGAAGGTTTGAGAGAGGTTATTAGCTTGGATAAAGGTTTCTTTATTTTCAAATTTGATTCTGAAATGGAAAGGGATCTGGTGCTTGACAACGGACCATGGCATTTTTTGCCAACCATTTAATGGTTATCCAAAAGGAAGCTTTCAAAACCATTCCTGTTTGGGCAAAGATTTACCATGTACCTTTGGATTGTTGGAATGAAGAGGGCTTGGGATTCATTGCTAGTGTCCTAGGACGACCATTGCATGTTGATACTATTACGGATAGTATGAGACGACTCAACTATGCAAGGATTTGTGTTGAAATTGATGCTAAATATGATTTGAAAAAGGAGATTGGAGTGAAATTTGTTGATGGATCAGTGGCTAATCTTGATGTGGAGTACCAATGGATTCCAGCTAGATGTGCCCATTGCCAAGTTTTTGGACACTCTACTCACAATTGTATCAAAAATAAGAGAGAGACCAAAGGGGTGGAGCAGAAGATAACGAAACAAGAATGGGTTGTTGTTGAGAAAAAAGGGGGGCAAAATGTGGTTAGTGGAGCTGATGTAGAGAAGGTCGTTTCTCCCTCTATGGAGGTTGGGGAGAGCATGAAATCTGATAATTTGGAGGTTAAACGACCAAAGTCCAATGCGGATGATAAAGAAAGTACTCATCTTAATGCAATGGAGCAGATTGTCATAAAGGAACCTATAGGCGCAAATGATGAAAAAGGGGGAACAAATTTAGATACTCAGATGATTGTTCACATAGAGGACAAGGTCCACACATCTTCAAACAAATTTGCTTGTCTTCTGAATTTAGAAGAGCAAGAGGTGGAGGATACAAAGGAGAAAGAGGATATAGCTACAACGAGCTCTAAAGAGGAAGAGAGGGGTGTTGGTTTGGCCAATGAGGGAAGCAATATCAGTGGTATGGTTTTTATGGCAAATTTTAATCCTAAAAAGATGCTGAAGCAAGTTGATGTATCGCCCAATAAGTTCTCTTGTTTGGGCGATCTTGATGATGGTAATATAATTGAGGAATGGGGAATTGATTCTGAAAATGAAAATGTGGACATAGAGCATATTTCAGTAGCTTTAGAGGAGGTTAACGTTGAACAAATTGCTCTCATTAATCCAATTAAGCACTCTTTTCATAAGAAAGAGAAAGGGGTGAAGAATCCTACCAATCTGTTGAGTTCAGGGGCTGGTGTGATGGGAAATATTCCACTTCAGAAATTTAAAACTAAAAGGGTTTTAAAAAGAGAAGGGAAGGGGGGAGATGTTTCAAACTCAAATTAGTGCTTATGAATTTATACATTTGGAATATTAGAGGCCTGAATGGGGACGTAAAGCAAAGGGAAATAAAAAAGACGATAAAGGAGTTAGATATTGCTGTTTTTTGTTTGATTGAGACAAAGGTGGTAAAGGACAATGCTGAAAAAGTTTTGAAAGTGATATGTCCTGGGTGGAGCTTATTAAATAACTATTCTTATGCTGTGTTGGGTAGAAGTTGGATTTGTTGGGATCCTAATAAGATGATTATTGATCTCTTGGTTGGAAGTGCTCAATTTTTGCATTGTAGGGTGAGATCAACTGACAATAAGTTCAAGGGCTTTGCTACATTTGTTTATGGGAGTAATGACTACGTGGAAAGAAGATTGCTTTGGAGAGAATTGTTCAATATTTCCATGGTTTTGCAATCAGATCCTTGGATTTGTGCAAGAGATTTTAATGCTGTGAGATACAAACATGAGAAATGGGGTGGTGTTGAGAAATGGACATCCAAGATGAAGGAATGTGGTATGGCTTTAGACAAAGCTGGGTTGTTGGATCTTAAGTACAATGGTATCAAATACTCTTGGTCCAATGGACATGTTTTTAGCAAATTGGATAGATGTCTTGTGAATTCATCATGGTTAGAATTTTTTCAGCTTACATAAGTGTCTTGTTTGCCGCCTGGCGTTTCCGATCATGCTTGTATTATGGTTAAAATTCCTATGGAGATGGTTAGGGTTAAAAGACCCTTTAGATTCAACAACTTTTTAACTAAACATGAGGATTTCATTCCAGTTGTGAGGGAGGCTTGGAATCATTCAGTTTTGGGGTCTAAAATGTTTGTGGTTATCCAGAAGTTAAAACTTGTGAAGATTGCTTTGAAGCTACTTAACAAAAGACACTTTGATAAGTTGCCCAATCAAGTTTCAGAAGCTAGAAAAAAATTACTGAATGTTCAAGGATTAATTGATTGTGATCCGGGGAATCAAGAGCTGCAACGGATTGAAAAGGATTGCCTCAAATATTTCTATAGAGTTTCCTATGCTGAAGAATGCTTATATAGGCAACAATCAAGAGTTCAATGGCTCAGACTTGGAGATCAGAATACAAGCTATTTCCATAAGATTGCAACTCAAAGGAAAGCCTATAATAGCATTACTTCCATTACTAGGGATGATGGGGTTATCCTTTCAGACAAAGGGGAAGTTTCAAGAGAAATTGTGGGTTTCTATAAGAACCTTTTTGCCAAGAAGAGGCAAGAAAGTTTACCAACCTTGAATGCATTCATCCAAAATCCTATCTCATCGGAGCAAGGTTTGGAAATGAACAAAGATGTTACTAGAGATGAAATTAAAGCTACATTCCTTTCAATGAGAGATGACAAAGCTCCCAGACCAGATGGTTTGAATGCTAGCTTTTACAAATCTGCTTGGTGTGTGATTGGTAATGAAGTGGTGGATGCTATCATGGACTTCTTCCCTACAGGTATGTCGCTCTCATTCTGACTCATATCGAGAACAATACTATAAACCATAGTCCAAATCATTCTGACTGGACCTTTTATTTCTCTACAACCTCACCTTCTTTCTAAGTGAGACATATTTCACTCGAATTATCATATAAGTTGAATCGGCCTTTGTTCATCATTCATTCACCATTATAAGACTCATATGGAGAACAATGCTATAAATCATAGTCCAAATACTTCTAACTGGACCTTTTCTTTCCCTCCAAGATCCTTTTTTCTCTAACTGGGACGAATTTCACTCGAATCGTCATATAAGTTGAAACGGTCTTTGTTCATCATTCATTCACCATTATAAGACTCGTATACAGAACAATACTATAAACCATAGTCTAAATACTTCTAACTGGACCTTTTATTTCTCTCTAAGATCCTTTTCTTTCTATGTGGGACGAATTTCACTCGAATCGTCATGTAAGTTGAATCGGCATTTGTTCATCATTCCTTCACCATTATAAGACTCATATGGAAAACAGTACTATAAACCAGAGTCCAAATCATTCTAACTGAACCTTTTCTATCTCTCCAAGCTCCTTTTCTTTCTAAGTGGGACGAATTTATCTCGAATCGTCATATAAGGTAAAACGGTCTTTGTTCATCATTCATTCACCATTATAAGACTCATATGGAGAACAATAATATAAAACACAGTCCAAATACTTCTAACTGGACCTTTTCTTTCTCTCCAAGATCCTTTTCTTTCGAAGTGGGACGAATTTCACTCGAATCGTCATATAAGTTGAATTGGCCTTTGTTCAACATTCCTTCACCATTATAAGACTCATATGGAGAACAATACTATAAACCATAGTCCAAATCATTCTAACTGGACCTTTTATTTCTCTCAAACCTCACTTTCTTTCTAAGTGAGACAGATTTCACTCGAATCATCATATAAGCTGAATCGGCCTTTGTTCATCATTCATTCACCATTATAAGACTCATATGTAGAACAATACTATAAACCATAGTCCAAATCATTCAGACTGGACCTTTTATTTCTCTCAAACCTCACTTTCTTTCCGAGTGAGACAGATTTCACTCGAATCAACATATAAACTGAATCGGCCTTTTTTCATCATTCATTCACCACTATAAGACTCACATGTAGAACAAGATCTTTTTCTTTCTATGTGGGACGAATTTCACTCGAATCGTCATATAAGTTGAATCGGCATTTGTCCATCATTCCTTCACCATTATAAGACTCATATGGAAAACAGTACTATAAATCAGAGTCCAAATCATTATAACTGAACCTTTTCTATCTCTCCAAGCTTCTTTTCTTTCTAAGTGGGACGAATTTAACTCGAATCGTCATATAAGGTTAAACGGTCTTTGTTCATCATTCATTCAACACTATAAGACTCATATGGAGAACAATAATATAAACCATAGTCCAAATACTTCTAACTGGACCTTTTCTTTCTCTCCAAGATCCCTTTCTTTCGAAGTGGGACGAATTTCACTCGAATCGTCATATAAGTTGAATTGGCCTTTGTTCAACATTCCTTCACCATTATAAGACTCATATAGAGAACAATACTATAAACAACAGTCCAAATCATTCTAATTGGACCTTTTATTTAACTCGAATCATCATATAAATTGAATCGGTGTTTGTTCATCGTTCCTTCCCCATTATAAGATTTATATGGAGACCAATACTATAAACCATAGTCTAAATAATTTTAACTGGACCTTTTATTTCTCCCTTAGCTCCTTTTCTTTCTAAGTGAGACAGATTTCACTCGAATCGTCATATAAGTTGAAACGGTCTTTGTTCAACATTCATTCACCATTATAAGACTCATATGGAGAACAATACTATAAACCATAGTCCAAATACTTCTAACTGGACCTTTTCTTTCTCTCCAAGATCCTTTTCTTTCTAAGTGGGACGAATTTAACTCGAATCGTCATTTAAGTTGAATCGGTGTTTGTTCATCGTTCCTTCCCCATTATAAGATTCATATGGAGAACAATACTATAAACCATAGTCCAAATACTTCTAAGAGGACCTTTTCTTTCTCTCCAAGATCTTTTCTTTCTATGTGGGACGAATTTCATTCGAATCGTCATATAAGTTGAATCGGCCTTTGTTCATCATTCCTTCACCATTATAAGACTCATATGGAAAACAGTATTATAAACGAGAGTCCAAATCATTCTGACTGAACCTTTTCTATCTCTCCAAGCTCCTATTCTTTCTAAGTGGCACGAATTTAACTCGAATCGTCATATAAGTTGAAACGGTCTTTGTTCATCATTCATTCACCATTATAAGACTCATATGGAGAACAATAATATAAACCATAGTCCAAATACTTCTAACTGGACCTTTTCTTTCTCTCCAAGATCCTTTTCTTTCGAAGTGAGACGAATTTCACTCGAATCGTCATATAAGTTGAATTGGCCTTTGTTCAACATTCCTTCACCATTATAAGACTCATATGGAGAACAATACTATAAACAATAGTCCAAATCATTCTAACTGGGCCTTTTATTTCTCTCAAACCTCACTTTCTTTCTAAGTGAGACAGATTTCACTCGAATCATCATATAAGCTGAATCGGCCTTTGTTCATCATTCATTCACCATTATAAGACTCATATGTAGAACAATACTATAAACAATAGTCCAAATCATTCTAACTCGACCTTTTATTCCCTCTCCAACCTCACTTTCTTTCTAAGTGAGACAGATTTCTCTCGAATCATTATATAAGTTGAATCGGTATTTGTTCATCATTCCTTCCCCATTATAAGACTCATATGGAGAACAATACTATAAACCATAGTCCAAATACTTCTAATTGGACCTTTTCTTTCTCTCCAAGATCCTTTTCTTTCGAAGTGAGACGAATTTCACTCGAATCGTCATATAAGTTGAATTGGCCTTTGTTCAACATTCCTTCACCATTATAAGACTCATATGGAGAACAATACTATAAACAATAGTCCAAATCATTCTAACTGGACCTTTTATTTCTCTCAAACCTCACTTTCTTTCTAAGTGAGACAGATTTCACTCGAATCATCATATAAGCTGAATCGGCCTTTGTTCATCATTCATTCACCATTATAAGACTCATATGTAGAACAATACTATAAACCATAGTCCAAATCTTTCAGACTGGACCTTTTATTTCTCTCAAACCTCACTTTCTTTCCGAGTGAGACAGATTTCACTCGAATCAACATATAAACTGAATCGGCCTTTTTTCATCATTCATTCACCACTATAAGACTCATATGTAGAACAATACTATAAACCATAGTCCAAATCATTCTAGCCGGACCTTTTATTTCTCTCCAACCTCACTTTCTTTCAAAGTGAGACAGATTTCACTCGAATCATCATATAAGTTGAATCGGCCTTTGTTCATCATTCATTCACCATTATAAGACTCATATGGAGAACAATACTATAAACCATAGTCCAAATCATTCTAACTGAACCTTTTATTTCTCTCCAACCTCACTTTCTTTCTAAGTGAGACAGATTTCACTCGAATCATCATATAAGTTGAATCCGTGTTTGTTCATCGTTCCTTCCCCATTATAAGATTGATATGGAGAACAATACTATAAACCATAGTCTAAATAATTCTAACTGGAACTTTTATTTCTCCCTTAGCTCCTTTTCTTTCTAAGTGAGACAGATTTCACTCGAATCGTCCTATAAGTTTAAATGGTCTTTGTTCAACATTCATTCACCATTATAAGACTCATATGGAGAACAATACTATAAACTATAGTCCAAATACTTCTAACTGGACCATTTCTTTCTCTCCAAGATCCCTTTCTTTTCTAAGTGGGATGAATTTCATTCGAATCGTCATATAACTTGAAACGGTCTTTGTTCATCATTCATTCACCATTATAAGACTCATATGGAGAACAATACTATAAACCATAGTCCAAATACTTCTAACAGGACCTTTTCTTTCTCTCCAAGATCTTTTATTTCTATGTGGGACGAATTTCACTCGAATCGTCATATAATTTGAATCGGCCTTTATTCATCATTCCTTCACCATTATAAGACTCATATGGAAAACATTACTATCAACCAGAGTCCAAATCATTCTAACTGAACCTTTTGTATCTCTCCAAGCTCCTTTTCTTTCTAAGTGGGACGAATTTCACTCGAATCGTCATATAAGTTGAAACGGTCTTCGTTCATCATTCATTCACCATTATAAGACTCATATGGAGAGCAATACTATAAACCATTGTCCAAATCATTATAACTAGACCTTTTATTTCTCTCAAACCCCACATTCTTTCAGAGTGAGACAGATTTCACACGAATCATAATATAAGTTTAATCGGCCTTTATTCATCATTCCTTCACCATTATAAGACTCATATGTATAACAATACTATAAATCGTAGTCTAAATCATTCTGACTGGACCTTATATTTCTCTACAACCTCACCTTCTTTCTAAGTGAGACTGATTCCACTCGAATTATCTTATAAGTTGAATCGGTGTTTGTTCATCATTCCTTCCCCATTATAAGATTCATATGTAGAACAATACTATAAAGCATAGTCTAAATTATTGTAACTGGACCTTTTCTTTCTAAGTGGGACGAATTTAACTCGAATCGTCATATAAGTTGAAACGGTATTTGTTCATCATTCATTCACCATTATAAGACTCATATGGAGAACAATACTATAAACCATAGTCCAAATACTTCTAACAGGACCTTTTCTTTCTCTCCAAGATCTTTTCTTTCTATGTGGGACGAATTTCACTCGAATCGTCATATAATTTGAATCGGCCTTTGTTCATCATTCCTTCACCATTATAAGACTCATATGGAAAACATTACTATCAACCAGAGTCCAAATCATTCTAACTGAACCTTTTGTATCTCTCCAAGCTCCTTTTCTTTCTAAGTGGGACGAATTTCACTCTAATCGTCATATAAGTTGAAACGGTCTTTGTTCATCATTCATTCACCATTATAAGACTCATATGGAGAGCAATACTATAAACCATTATCCAAATCATTATAACTGGACCTTTTATTTCTCTCAAACCCCACATTCTTTTAGAGTGAGACATATTTCACTCGAATCATAATATAAGTTTAATCGGCATTTGTTCATCATTCCTTCACCATTATAAGACTCATATGTATAACAATACTATAAATCGTAGTCCAAATAATTCTCACTAGACCTTTTATTATCCTCAAACCTCACTTTCTTTCCGAGTGAGACAGATTTCACTCGAATCATCATATAAATTGAATCGGCCTTTGTTCATCATTCATTCACCAATATAAGACACATATGGAGAACAATACTATAAACCATAGTCCAAATCGTTCTAACTGGACCTTTTCTTTCTCTCCAAGATCCTTTTCTTTCTAAGTTAGACGAATTTCACTCAAATCGTCATATAAGTTGAATCGGCCTTTGTTCATCATTCCTTCACCATTATAAGACTCATATGGAGAACAATACTATAAACCATAGTCTAAATCATTCTGACTGGACCTTATATTTCTCTACAACCTCACCTTCTTTCTAAGTGAGACTGATTCCACTCGAATTATCTTATAAGTTGAATCGGTGTTTGTTCATCATTCCTTCCCCATTATAAGATTCATATGTAGAACAATACTATAAAGCATAGTCTAAATTATTGTAACTGGACCTTTTCTTTCTAAGTGGGACGAATTTAACTCGAATCGTCATATAAGTTGAAACGGTATTTGTTCATCATTCATTCACCATTATAAGACTCATATGGAGAACAATACTATAAACCATAGTCCAAATACTTCTAACAGGACCTTTTCTTTCTCTCCAAGATCTTTTCTTTCTATGTGGGACGAATTTCACTCGAATCGTCATATAATTTGAATCGGCCTTTGTTCATCATTCCTTCACCATTATAAGACTCATATGGAAAACATTACTATCAACCAGAGTCCAAATCATTCTAACTGAACCTTTTGTATCTCTCCAAGCTCCTTTTCTTTCTAAGTGGGACGAATTTCACTCTAATCGTCATATAAGTTGAAACGGTCTTTGTTCATCATTCATTCACCATTATAAGACTCATATGGAGAGCAATACTATAAACCATTATCCAAATCATTATAACTGGACCTTTTATTTCTCTCAAACCCCACATTCTTTTAGAGTGAGACATATTTCACTCGAATCATAATATAAGTTTAATCGGCATTTGTTCATCATTCCTTCACCATTATAAGACTCATATGTATAACAATACTATAAATCGTAGTCCAAATAATTCTCACTAGACCTTTTATTATCCTCAAACCTCACTTTCTTTCCGAGTGAGACAGATTTCACTCGAATCATCATATAAATTGAATCGGCCTTTGTTCATCATTCATTCACCAATATAAGACACATATGGAGAACAATACTATAAACCATAGTCCAAATCGTTCTAACTGGACCTTTTCTTTCTCTCCAAGATCCTTTTCTTTCTAAGTTAGACGAATTTCACTCAAATCGTCAAATAAGTTGAATCGGCCTTTGTTCATCATTCCTTCACCATTATAAGACTCATATGGAGAACAATACTATAAACCATAGTCTAAATCATTCTGACTGGACCTTATATTTCTCTACAACCTCACCTTCTTTCTAAGTGAGACTGATTCCACTCGAATTATCTTATAAGTTGAATCGGTGTTTGTTCATCATTCCTTCCCCATTATAAGATTCATATGTAGAACAATACTATAAAGCATAGTCTAAATTATTGTAACTGGACCTTTTCTTTCTAAGTGGGACGAATTTAACTCGAATCGTCATATAAGTTGAAACGGTATTTGTTCATCATTCATTCACCATTATAAGACTCATATGGAGAACAATACTATAAACCATAGTCCAAATACTTCTAACAGGACCTTTTCTTTCTCTCCAAGATCTTTTCTTTCTATGTGGGACGAATTTCACTCGAATCGTCATATAATTTGAATCGGCCTTTGTTCATCATTCCTTCACCATTATAAGACTCATATGGAAAACATTACTATCAACCAGAGTCCAAATCATTCTAACTGAACCTTTTGTATCTCTCCAAGCTCCTTTTCTTTCTAAGTGGGACGAATTTCACTCTAATCGTCATATAAGTTGAAACGGTCTTTGTTCATCATTCATTCACCATTATAAGACTCATATGGAGAGCAATACTATAAACCATTATCCAAATCATTATAACTGGACCTTTTATTTCTCTCAAACCCCACATTCTTTTAGAGTGAGACATATTTCACTCGAATCATAATATAAGTTTAATCGGCATTTGTTCATCATTCCTTCACCATTATAAGACTCATATGTATAACAATACTATAAATCGTAGTCCAAATAATTCTCACTAGACCTTTTATTATCCTCAAACCTCACTTTCTTTCCGAGTGAGACAGATTTCACTCGAATCATCATATAAATTGAATCGGCCTTTGTTCATCATTCATTCACCAATATAAGACACATATGGAGAACAATACTATAAACCATAGTCCAAATCGTTCTAACTGGACCTTTTCTTTCTCTCCAAGATCCTTTTCTTTCTAAGTTAGACGAATTTCACTCAAATCGTCATATAAGTTGAATCGGCCTTTGTTCATCATTCCTTCACCATTATAAGACTCATATGGAGAACAATACTATAAACCATAGTCTAAATCATTCTGACTAGACCTTATATTTCTCTACAACCTCACCTTCTTTCTAAGTGAGACAGATTTCACTCGAATTATCTTATAAGTTGAATCGGTGTTTGTTCATCATTCCTTCCCCATTATAAGATTCATATGTAGAACAATACTATAAAGCATAGTCTAAATTATTGTAACTGGACCTTTTCTTTCTCCCCTAGCTCCTTTTCTGTCTAAGTGGGACGAATTTAACTCGAATCGTCATATAAGTTGAAACGGTCTTTGTTCATCATTCATTCAAAATTATAAGACTCATATGGAGAACAATACTATAAACCATAGTCCAAATACTTTTAACTGGACCTTTTCTTTCTCTCCAAGATCCTTTTATTTCTCAGTGGGAAGAATTTGACTCGAATCCTCATATAAGGTGAATCGGCCTTTGTTCATCATTCTTTCCCCACTATAAGACTCATATGGAGAACAATACTACAAACCATACTCCGAATCATTCTAACTGGACCTTTTATTTCTCTCAAACCTCACTTTCTTTCTAAGTGAGACAGATTTCACACGAATTATCATATAAATTGAATCGGCCTTTGTTCATCATTCATTCACCATTATAAGACTCATATGGAGAACAATACTATAAACCATAGTCCAAATACTTCTACCTGGACCTTTTCTTTCTCTCCAAGATTCTTTTCCTTATAAGTGCGACGAATTTCACTCGAATCGTCATATAAGTTCAATCGGCCTTTGGTCATCATTCCATCACCACTATACGACTCATATGTAGAATAATTCTATAAACAATAGTCTAAATCATTCTAACTGGACCTTTCATTTCTCTCAAACCTCACTTTCTTTCTGAGTGAGACAGATTTCACTCGAATCATCATATATGTTGAATCGGCCATTGTTCATCATTCCTTCACTATTATAAGACTCATGTGGAAAACAATACTATAAACCATAGTTCAAATCATTCTAACTGAACCCTTTCTATCCCTCAAAGCTCATTTTCTTTCTAAGTGGGACGAATTTCACTCGAATCGTCATATAAGTTGAATCGGTGTTTGTTCATCATTCCTTGCCTATTATAAGACTCATATGGGGGAACAATACTATATACCATAGTCCAAATCATTCTAACTGGACCTTTTCTTTTTCTGCAACCTCATCTTCTTTCTAAGTGAGACAGATTTCACTCGAATCATCATATAAGTTGAATCGGCCTTTGTTCATCATTCCTTCACCATTATAAGACTCATATGGAAAGCAATACTATAAACCATAGTCCAAATCATTCTAACTGAACCTTTTCTATCTCTCCAAGCTCCTTTTCTTTCTAAGTGGACCGAATTTCACTCGAATCGTCATATAAGTTGAATCGGCCTTTGTTCATCATTGCTTCACCATTATAAGACTCATATGGAGAAATTTACTATAAACCATAGTCAAAATACTTCTAAATGGACCTATTCTTTCTCTCCGAGTTCCTTTTCATTCTAAGTGGGACCAATTTCACTCGAATCGTCATATAAGTTGAATCGGCATTTGATCATCATTCCTTTACCACTATAAGACTCATATGTAGAACAATTCTATAAACCATAGTCCAAATCATTCTAACAGGACCTTTTATTTCTCTCAAACCTCACTTTCTTTCTGAGTGAGACAGATTTCACACGAATCGTCATATAAATTGAATTGGTGTTTGTTCATCATTCCTTCTCCATTATAAGACTCATATGGAGAACAATACTATAAACCGTAGTCTAAATAATTATTAGTGGACCTTTTCTTTCTCCCATAGCTCATTTTCTTTCTAAGTGGGACGAATTTCGCTCGAATCGTCATATAAGTTGAAACGGTCTTTCTTAATCATTCATTCACCATTATAAGACTCATATGGAGAACAATACTATAAACCATAGTCCAAATACTTCTAATTGGACCTTTTATTTCTCTCCAAGATCCTTTTCTTTCTAAGTGGGACGAATTTCACTCAAATCGTCATATAAGTTGAATCGGCCTTTGTTCATCATTCCTTCACCACTATAAGACTCATATGTAGAACAATTCTATAAACCATAGTCCAAATGATTCTAACTGGACCATTTATTTCTCTCAAACCTCACTTTCCTTCTGAGTGAGACATATTTCATACGAATCGTCATATAAATTGAATCGGTGTTTGTTCATCATTCCTTGCCTATTATAAGACTCATATGGAAAACAATACTATAAACCATTGTCCAAATCATTCTAACTGGACCCTTTCTTTCTCTCCAAGCTCTTTTTCTTTCTAAGAGGGACAAATTTCACTCGAATCATCATATAAGTTGAATCGGCCTTCTTTCATCATTCCTTCACCATTATAAGACTCATATGGAAAACAATACTATAAACCATAGTCCAAATCATTCTAACTGAACCCTTTCTATATCTCCAAGCTCTTTTTCTTTCTAAGTGGGACGAATTTCACTCAAATCGTCATATAAGTTGAAACGGTCTTTGTTCATCATTCATTCACCATTATAAGACTCATATGCAGAACAATACTATAAACCATAGTCCAAATACTTCTACCTGGACCTTTTCTTTCTCTCCAAGATCCTTTTCTTTCTAAGTGGGACGAATTTCACTCAAATCGTCATATAATTGAATCGGCCTTTGTTCATCATTCCTTCACCACTATAAGACTCATATGTAGAACAATTCTATAAACAATAGTCTAAATGATTCTAACTGGATCTTTTATTTCTCTCAAACCTCACTTTCTTTCTCAGTGAGACAGATTTCACTCGAATCATCATATAAGTTGAATCGGCATTTGTTCATCATTCCTTCACCATTATAAGACTCATATGGAAAACAATACTATAAACCATTGTCTAAATCATTCTAACTGAACCCTTTCTTTCTCTCCAAGCTCTTTTTCTTTCTAAGAGGGACGAATTTCACTCGAATCGTCATATAAGTTGAAACGGTCTTTGTTCATCATTCATTCACCATTATAAGACTCATATGGAAAGCAATACTATAAACCATAGTCCAAATCATTCTAACTGAACCTTTTCTATCTCTCCAAGCTCCTTTTCTTTCTAAGTGGAACGAATTTCACTCGAATCGTCATATAAGTTGAATCGGCCTTTGTTCATCATTGCTTCACCATTATAAGACTCATATGGAAAACAATACTATAAACCATTGTCTAAATCATTCTAACTGAACCCTTTCTTTCTCTCCAAGCTCTTTTTCTTTCTAAGAGGGACGAATTTCACTCGAATCGTCATATAAGTTGAAACGGTCTTTGTTCATCATTCATTCACCATTATAAGACTCATATGGAGAACAATACTATAAACCATAGTCCAAATACTTTTAACTTGACCTTTTCTTTCTCTCCAAGATCCTTTTGTTTCTCAGTGGGAAGAATTTGACTCGAATCCTTATATGAGGTGAATCGGCCTTTGTTCATCATTTTTTCCCCACTATAAGACTCATATGGAGAACAATACTATAAACAATAGTCCAAATCATTCTAACTGGACCTTTTCTTTCTCTGCAACCTCATCTTCTTTCTAAGTGAGACAGATTTCACTCGAATCATCATATAAGTAGAATCGGCCTTTGTTCATCATTCGTTCACCATTATAAGACTCATGTGGAAAACAATACTATAAACCATAGTTCAAATCATTCTAACTGAACCCTTTCTATCCCTCAAAGCTCATTTTCTTTCTAAGCGGGACGAATTTCACTCGAATCGTCACTAAGTGGGACGAATTTCACTCGAATCGTCATATTAGTTGAAACGGTCTTTGTTCATTATTCATTCACCATTATAAGACTCATAATGGTGAATGAATTTATTAGGAGAAAGAACATCAGTATTATCACTAGGACATTGATATGATTTTTTTTTTTTTTTTTTTTTTTTAACTGGACCTTTTATTTCTCTCTATCCTCTCTTTCTTTCTAATGAAACAAATTTCACTCGAATCATCACATAAGTTGAATCGGTGTTTGTTCATAATTCCTTCCCCATTATAAGACTCATATGGAGAACAATACTATAAACCATAGTCTAAATCATTCTAAGTGGACCTTTTCTTTCTCCCCTAGCTCCTTTTCTTTCTAAGTGGGAAGGATTTCACTCGAATCGTCATATATGTTGAAAAGGTCTTTGGTCATCAATCATTCACCATTATAAGAGTCATATGGAGAACAATACTATAAACCATAGCACAAATAATTCTAACTGGACCGTTTCCTTCTCTCCAACCTCACTCGAATCATAATATAAGTTGAAACGGTCTTTGTTCATCATTCATTCACAATTATAAGACTCATATGGAGAACAATACTATAAATCATAGTCCAAATTATTCTAACTGGACCTTTTTTATCTCTCCAAGCTCCTTATCTTTCTAAGTGGGACGAATTTCACACGAATCGTCATATAAGTTGAAACGGTCTTTGTTCATCATTCATTCACCATTATAGGACTCGTAAGGGAACAATACAATAAACCATAGCCCAAATCATTCTAACTGGACCTTTTCTTTCTCTCCAACCTCACTTTCTTTTTAAGTGAGACAAATTTAAATCGAATCATCATATAAGTTGAATCGGTCTTTGTTCATCATTCCTTCACCATTATAAGACTCATATGGAGAACAATACTATAAACCAGAGTCCAAATCATTCTAACTGGACCTTTTATTTCTCTAAAACCTCACTTTTTTTCTAAGTGAGACATATTTCACTCAAATCATCCTATAAGTTGAATCAGTGTTTGTTCATCATTCCGTGCCCTATATAAGACTCATATGGAGAACAATACTATAAACCAGAGTCCAATTCATTCTAACTGGACCTTTTATTTCTCTAAAACCTCACTTTCTTTCTAAGTGAGACAGATTTCACTCAAATCATCCTATAAGTTGAATCGGTGTTTGTTCATCATTCCTTGCCCAATATAAGACTCATATGGACAACAATACTATAAACCATAGCCGAAATCATTCTAACTGGACCGTTTCCTTCTCTCCAACCTCACTTTTTTTCTAAGTGAGACAGATTTCACTCGAATCATCATATAAGTTGAAACGGTCTTTGTTCATCATTCATTCACAATTAAAATACTCATATGGAGAACAATACTATAAACCATAGTCTAAATCATTCTAACTAGACCTTTTCTTTCTCCCCTAGCTCCTTTTCTTTCTAAGTGAGACAGATTTCACTCGAATCATCATATAAGTTGAATCAGTCATTGTTCATCATTCCTTCACCATTATAAGACTCATATGGAGAGCAATACTATAAACCATAGCCGAAATCATTCTAACTGGACCGTTTCCTTCTCTTCAACCTCACTTTCTTTCTAAGTGAGACAGATTTCACTCGAATCATCATATAAGTTGAAACGGTCTTTGTTCATCATTCATTCACAATTAAAAGACTCATATGTAGAACAATACTATAATCATCATAGTCCAAAGTATTCTAACTGGACCTTTTTTATCTCTCAAAGCTCCTTTGCTTTCTAAGTGGGACGAATTTCATACGAATCGTCATATAAGTTGAAACGGTCTTTGTTCATCATTCATTCACCATTATAGGACTCGTATGGGAACAATACAATAAACCATAGCCCAAATCATTCTAACTGGACCTTTTCTTTCTCTCCAACCTCACTTTCTTTTTAAGTGAGACAAATTTCAATCGAATCATCATATAAGTTGAATCGGTCTTTGTTCATCATTCCTTCACCATTATAAGACTCATATGGAGAACAATACTATAAACCAGAGTCCAAATCATTCTAACTGGACCTTTTTTTTTTTTTTGAAAGGTAAGCATTATATAAAATAAAAGAGAAAAGGCAAAGCCTTACAAGATTCATGGGGCATACCCCAAGATAAAAAGACACCCCATACATAAATGGTATCCCCAAACCCACCAGATTAAAAGAGACCAAGAAAAACAATGAAAATGTTTTCCTATAGCCTTATATTTGGCTTTACAGAAGATCTGGAATTTAATACAAAGAGAAACAATAAGGTAATCAATTGTCTTTCTATGCCATTGCTTCCAACTTTGCCATTCTTCAATGAAAACAGTATCTTCATCGTTTGTCGAATACCCATAATACTTGTAATCCCCATAATCATCCAACTGCAGGATCAACCAAATAGCCCATTGAAAACCATTCGTATTGCTCCAAGTATCAAAACAGGTCTGTCCCACCTGCATCAAGCTCCAAGGACTAAAACCGAGAAGTAAAGTAGACCACATCACCATGCATTTGAAGCTCAAAAATCTGCTTGTAAATCTGCCCCAAGAAACCCCTAGGCTGCCCATCATTTGATGTTCAAGAACTTGCATGTAATTCTGAAATTTGTAGCCCATATATGAATCTGAAATTTTCTTTGAACTCCCCCTGCAGCAATCTGAAGTAGCCTCCCATGATAGGCACAACCTTGAAGCACCATTTAATCCACCTTCTTCTTGTCGACATTTTGATTTTTGTATCTCATGTAAATCTTCCGAGGCACCTCAAGGCCCCCCCAGAAACGAACCAGCCCAGCATGAGCTTCCTCCCGCAGCAACAAGACGCAAATTTGCTCTTCGAAAAAAAAATGTAGAACAATACTATAAACCAGAGTCCAAATCATTCTAACTAGACCTTTTATTTCTCTAAAACCTCACTTTCTTTCTAAGTGAGACATATTTCACTCAAATCATCCTATAAGTTGAATCGGTGTTTGTTCATCATTCCTTGCCCAATATAAGACTCATATGGAGAACGATACTATAAAACAGAGTCCAAATCATTCTAACTGGACCTTTTATTTCTCTAAAACCTTACTTTCTTTCTAAGTGAGACAGATTTCACTCAAATCATCCTATAAGTTGAATCGGTGTTTGGTCATCATTCCTTGCCCAATATAAGACACATATGGAGAACGATACTATAAACCAGAGTCCATATCATTCTAACTGGACCTTTTATTTCTCTAAAACCTCACTTTTTTTCTAAGTGAGACAGATTTCACTCGAATCATCATATAAGTTGAAACGGTCTTTGTTCATCATTCATTCACAATTAAAAGACTCATATGGAGAACAATACTATAAACCATAGTCTAAATCATTCTAACTAGACCTTTTCTTTCTCCCCTAGCTCCTTCTCTTTCTAAGTGAGATAGATTTCACTCGAATCATCATATAAGTTGAATCAGTCATTGTTCATCATTCCTTCACCATTATAAGACTCATATGGAGAGCAATACTATAAACCATAGCCGAAATCATTCTAACTGGACCATTTCCTTCTCTCCAACCTCACTTTCTTTCTAAGTGAGACAGATTTCACTCGAATCATCATATAAGTTGAAACGGTCTTTGTTCATCATTCATTCACAATTAAAAGACTCATATGTAG
Organism: Cornus suecica; assembly: GCA_963922005.1. NCBI lineage: Eukaryota > Viridiplantae > Streptophyta > Magnoliopsida > Cornales > Cornaceae > Cornus > Cornus suecica. The sequence continues at coordinate 41,422,299 of OY998246.1, read as the reverse complement.
AACAATACTATAAATCATAGTCTAAATCAATCCAACTAAACCTTTTCTATCTCTCCAAGCTCCTTTTCTTTCTAAGTGGGACGAATTTCACTCGAATTGTCATATTAGTTGAAACGGTCTTTGTTCATCATTCATTCACCATTATAAGACTCATATGAAGCCCATTCTAGAATCGTGTATAAGTGCAAATCAATCAGGGTTTGTTCCTGGTAGGAGTATTTGTGATAATATTTTGCTAGCACAAGAGATATTACTCCATTACCATAAAGATGAGTTCCCAGCTAGAGTTGCCATGAAAATTGATTTGACTAAAGCTTATGATTCTGTCTCTTGGGATTTTTTGGGTGAGGTGTTGAAGTGTTTTGGGTTGCCTAAAAGAGTTAGAGGTTGGATTCTTGCTTGTTGCTCTTCTCCTAAGTTTTCTATTAATATTAATGGAGCTCTTGAAGGGTTTTTCAAAGGTGGAAGAGGGCTTAGGCAAGGGGATCCTATGTCTCCTTATCTTTTTGTGATGTGTATGGAAGTTCTCTCAGGAATGTTGAATAAGTTGGGGAAAAATGACGCGTTTAAGTTCCATACCAAATGTAAAAAATTGGAGATTAATCACTTGATGTTTGCTGATGACCTATTCATCTTCTGTGAGGGTAGTGAAAATTCAGTGAATTGTATGTTGGATGTATTGAGGAAGTTTAGTGATTTTTCAGGTTTATTTCCTAATACCTCAAAGAGCTCCATTTTTACATCGGGTGTGGAGGGTAGAGTTTTGGATAATATTATCCGCGGGTCCAACTTTTCAATTGGAAAATTGCCTGTCAAGTATCTAGGGGTGCCTCTGATTTCTTCTAAGCTTAATGCTAATGATTGTCAAGAGTTAGTTTTGAAAATTACTAGAAGGGTTCAGTCTTGGAATTGAAGATTCCTTTCCTTTGCGGGTAGGTTACAATTGATTGCCTCGGTGTTGTTTTCAGTTCAAGTTTATTGGAGTTCTACTTATATCCTTCCAAAATCGGTGTTTAAAACTCTCACAAATTAATGGAGTTAAGAGATGATATTGCAATCCTCCCCCCTCCTGATTGCCATGATGTTGATACTTTGATTTGGAAGCCTACCAAGGGTAAGTATTCTATTAGTTCGGCTTGGAATTTGTTAAGGAACAGGGATAGTCAAGTTAAATGGTACAAGACTGTGTGGTTCCCAAATAATATTCCAAGACATGCTTTCATTTTATGGACTTTAATTCATAACAGGTTGCAGACACAAGATAAATTGGTCATTTATGGGTTGCTTCAGCAACAAAAATGTGTCTTCTGTGACTTACCGTGTGAAAACAGGGAACATCTATTTTTTGAATGCAGTTTCTCTTCTCAAGTTTGGTCTTCGGTTGCTATTGAAAATGGTTTGAAGCAAGTTGGGAAGAAGTGGGTGGATATAGTAAATTGGTGCAATGACCATTGTACCAACAATACTTTAAAGGCATGTGTTACCAAACTCGCATTGGCTGCAAGTGTTTACATCTTATGGAGGGAGAGAAACCTCAGGTTGTATGCAGGAGAGTTTAAAAAGGAGGTTCAACTTGTTCAGGAGATAAATTCTTCTGTCAAATTTAGATTGTATCACTTGTTGGATATTCAAAATGGAGACAGAGTTTCAAGCAATGGGTGAGGGGAATATTTGCTTAGTTTTCCTGGAATTTATGTTCTGGGTTTGTGTTTGGATGAGTGGTAGAGAGTCAGTGTTTATGGGATTATGGTTCAGGAAATGGTTCAGACTTCGTGGGAGGTGCTTTGTGATCTTTTTTATAAATGTTGCATTATCTTTTGATCCATTTGTTTACACTGTGCAGATTTATAAGTTGGGTGCTGAAGTTCAAGGGGTTCGGATGGCTATGAAGACTCTCACTGTGATAGAAATTAATTTCTGTAATCTGATGAAGATTATGTATATTATATTTGTGGGGAGGTGCTCTAGAGATATGTTAAACATTGGTTCCTATAGTCTTATGTTTTATCATATTTGTTTTATTGTTGTAAGGGTTATGGTGATTCTCTTGTATAATCCCTTGTGTTTAGAGTTAAGCTTAACTCTTTGGTGGATTTGGGGGTTCCACCCTTGGGGTATGCCCCAAGTATTTTGTAGGCTTCTAGCCATTTTTTAATTTTCTATAATATTGACTTACTTTTCAAAAAAAAAAAAAAAAAAAAAAATTCTTTCTAACTGGACCTTTAATTTCTCTCAAACCTCACTTTCTTTCTAAGTGAGACAGATTTCACTCGAATCATCATATAAGTTGAATCGGTGTTTGTTCAACATTCCTTGCCCATTACAAGACTCATATGGAGAACAATACTATAAACCATAGTCCAAATCAATCTAACTGGACCTTTTATTTCTCTCTATCCTCTCTTTCTTTCTAATGAGACAAATTTCACTCGAATCATCACATAAGTTGAATCGGTGTTTGTTCATAATTCCTTCCCCAATATAAGACTCATATGGAGAACCATACTATAAACCATAGTCTAAATCATTCTAAGTGGACCTTTTCTTTCTCCCCTAGCTCCTTTTCTTTCAAAGTGGGAAGGATTTCACTCGATTCGTCATATATGTTGAAAAGGTCTTTGGTCATCATTCATTCACCATTATAAGAGTCATATGGAGAACAATACTATAAACCATAGCACAAATCATTCTAACTGGACCGTTTCCTTCTCTCCAACCTCACTTTCTTTCTATGTGAGACAGATTTCACTCGAATCATAATATAAGTTGAAATGGTCTTTGTTCATCATTCATTCACAATTATAAGACTCATATGGAGAACAATACTATAAATCATAGTCCAAATTATTCTAACTGGACCTTTTTTATCTCTCCAAGCTCCTTATCTTTCTAAGTGGGACGAATTTCACACTAATCGTCATATAAGTTGAAACGGTCTTTATTCATCATTCATTCACCATTATAGGACTCGTGTAATGACCGGGTTAATTTAAATAATTTCTTTTTCTTCGGTTAATATATATATTTTTATCTTGTGCATTACGTGGCATTGCATGTGTTTTCGTGCATTAAGGATTTCATGATTTGAATTTTTGGGTTCATTCCTATGTTTTGTAAAATTTTCATTTTTGTCGTTGATCGGGTAGTTTCGATATTTTAATTAAATGTGGGTGTTACTTTTGAGTTTGATAAAGATGAGGGTAACTTTTGCAATATATTCATTATATGTAAATGTGTGACCGAATTCCACATGTTTATTTTTATTTTTATCTTCAACTTTCCAAAAGCATATTCCTCCATCATTTAAAGGTGCAATCATACATCTATTATATTGACACCACTTTATGACATTATTGATGAAAGTTTTCAGCCATTATATTGATGTGTTGAGGTTAGCTTTTGCATATTCTCAACAATCAAGCAAAACCATTTTTTTCATCATTCTCTATTTTTCTCTTATCTTCTTCTCTCTACATTTTGGGCATCTTAGAGTGGGGATTCAATTTTGTGCTCAACTAGGAAGTTGTTCTACGTGTTCCGATCTTCGGTTTAATACCAATTACGGTATGTGATCTATATTATTTAATTTGATTTGATTTTTCAAAAATTCCAGATTGCTAGTTTACATGTTTAGTGAAAATCAAGGCTTTAGATCTCTAATTTATAATATATGTACGGATCAAAATTAGTTTATGAAACTTTTACAGATCATATATAGGTATGTGATTATATGTTCCTGAAAATTTCAGAATTTATAGATAAGTAGAGAGTTAATTAAAAATCTAGGAAAAAACATGTTATTCGGATATTGTTGTTGCTGCAGACCGTTTTTTTTACTCGGTTTGAGAACTTTATAGACCATGTTAAATTATTTATAAATTTTTGACACTTTTACAGTATTCTTTTGTATATGTCTATTATCATCTCTCAAAATTTTAGATCATTTAGATAAATATTAAATTTTCGAAAAATCACGGAAGTACGCTGTCCAGTGATATTTTACTGCTTACTGATGCGATTTCGGTTTCGATTGAGCCAATTGTTTCATATGGTTTCGTATTCTTATAAATCTTGAAACTTTTATTATAACATTTTGTATATGTCTAGGACATGTGTACTGAAGATAAAGAATTTTAAGTTAATTTATACTGGTAATAACAATTGTTGCGTAGTAACTGTTCAGTTTTAACCGTAGTTTAAAACCGGAACTTGTGTTACCGATTTGAGCTATCAATAATTCTAATTTTGTAATTATAATTTTATCACCTGATCTTGAGTATATAAGATGTAAATCTGGAGATTTCGGTAGCCATATAATTCATGGATAGGTTTGTAAAAATCTTGGAGTAAAAGGTGTTCAGTTTTCGGAACTGTTAGGAAAGCTGTCTTTTATAATTATTTTGGACCACTGTCCTTTGATTAAAGCTTATGAAAATTTTACAGTAGACCTACGTAGAAATTTGGAGTGTATCCTGTAAATTTCATATTTTTATCAAACCTGAAGATTTTTCTAAATATCATAGATTACCTGCTGTCCGTTTTACGGTAGTATTCGAAACCGAACTTTTCGATTCTTAATTAAGTAGCTAAATTTTGTCTATTAATTCCGAATATTTTTGAGTAGATATTTATATATATCAGAATGTTTATTGGAAAATATTATTATAAAAATAATTATGGTTATGTATATAAAAATTATTCAATATGTGTTAATTGGTTTCGGGCATAACAGGGTACAAATGAAGGCGTGAAGGGAGAACCGTCCGTTTATTCATTCTCTACACAACCATATTCTTTTGATTGTTGGTATTTTACTGGATATTTTATCAAGTTGAGGTAGGGATTTATTGGGGTATCGTGTGAGTTTAAGAATCTTCATTTATGCATTTTAATGTTTATATATAGATTCATCATCTTATTGTGCTATGTTTGACATGAGTTGTGAAATTGCATTAATGTGTTTAAATGCATTGATTCATGCCACGATAAAATTTTATTAGGTGGATCATGGAGTGCGGATATATTTATTACTTATGTGCGCATGTGAATGACAATTATGAATTGTGAATTGTGAATGGTGGATTGGTTGTTGATTTTGGGAAATGGTCGTGTGGTGTGAGCAATGGGGGGACGAAGGAGCTCCTGGGGTGCAAGTCCTCGAATTATTGCGCGATTGGTTGACGTCACCGTAGGGTTAGTAGCCCCAAGACGACTAGGCAGACGAACAGGTAGTTCATGTCCTAGGGTTTGTTTCACGACATAATTTTCCCATTTGATGATTTTGAATTTGATGCTATTTCGGTTGTGATAGTTGGATTTGAGTTCATATCTAGAGTATTGGTTTTAATTTCGTGATTATAGAACTTTTAAATTATCTTGATGGTATTATTTAAATTATTCTACATGAGTTTATATTGTGATTCCTTATGCATTTATATCTTGACATTGGACTAGGGTAGAGACTTGACCCTATACGTATTCATTAATTTACATACTTGCGGAATCTTACGCTTCATGATTTTTCTCTACTGGGCCGTTTGTGCTCACCCCTTAACATTTTTCAGGAAAAGAACCATTGGTGGATGATGCGTGAGCTATTGGAAATTTGTGGAATTTGAACCTATAATAATTACATCTTTATGTAATAATGGAGATTGCGTGCTTATTATGATTTCTATTGTTTTTGGCTTTGGACTAGTGTGTTCGTGTTGTAATTTGATTTGATTTCGGAATTTGTATGTGATTTTATTATTTCTATTTCGCTTCCGCGCTAGTGAATTATAAACAATGTCGGTTGACCAGTTTGACCATTTGGTATTTTTATGAATTTTAATTAAATTTAAGTCATTATCCGGATTTTCGGATTCGGGGCGTGACAACTCGTATGGGAACAATACAATAAACCATAGCCCAAATCATTCTAACTGGACCTTTTCTTTCTCTCCAACCTCCCTTTCTTTCTATGTGAGACAAATTTCAATCGAATCATCATATAAGTTGAATCGGTCTTTGTTCATCATTCCTTCACCATTATAAGACTCATATGGAGAACAATAATATAAATCAGAGTCCAAATCATTCTAACTGGACCTTTTATTTCTCTAAAACCTCACTTTCTTTCTAAGTGATACAGATTTCACTCAAATCATCCTATAAGTTGAATCGGTGTTTGTTCATCATTCCTTGCCCAATATAAAACTCATATGGAGAACGATACTATAAACCAGAGTCCAAATCATTCTAACTGGACCTTTTATATCTCTAAAACCTCAATTTCTTTCTAAGTGAGACATATTTCACTCAAATCATCATATAAGTTGAATCGGTGTTTGTTCATCATTCCTTGCCCAATATAAGACTCATATGGAGAACGATACTATAAACCAGAGTCCATATCATTATAACTGGACCTTTTATTTCTCTAAAACCTCACTTTCTTTCTAAGTAAGACAGATTTCACTCAAATCATCATATAAGTTGAAACGGTCTTTGTTCATCATTCATTCACAATTAAAAGACTCATATGGAGAATAATACTATAAACCATAGTCTAAATCATTCTAACTAGACCTTTTCTTTCTCCCCTAGCTCCTTCTCTTGCTAAGTGGGAAGGATTTCACTCGAATCGTCATATATGTTGAAAAGGTCTTTGGTCATCATTCATTCACCATTAAAAGAGTCATATGGAGAACAATACTATAAACCATAGCACAAATCATTCTAACTGGACCGTTTCCTTCTCTCCAACCTCACTTTCTTTCTATGTGAGACAGATTTCACTCGAATCATAATATAAGTTGAAACGGTCTTTGTTCATCATTCATTCAAAACTAAAAGACTCATAGGGAGAACAATACTATAAATCATAGTCCAAATTATTCTAACTGGACCTTTTTTTTCTCTCCAAGCTCCTTATCTTTCTAAGTGGGACGAATTTCACACGAATCATCATATAAGTTGAAACGGTCTTGATTCATCATTCATTCACCATTATAGGACTTGCATGGGAACAATACAATAAACAATAGCCCAAATCATTCTAACTGGACCTTTTCTTTCTCTCCAACCTCACTTTCTTTTTATGTGAGACAAATTTCAATCGAATCATCATATAAGTTGAATCGGTCTTTGTTCATCATTCCTTCACCATTATAAGACTCATATGGAGAACAATACTATAAACCAGAGTCCAAATCATTCTAACTAGACCTTTTATTTCTCTAAAACCTCACTTTTTTTCTAAGTGAGACAGATTTCACTCAAATCATCCTATAAGTTGAATCGGTGTTTGTTCATCATTCCTTGCCCAATATAAGACTCATACGGAGAACAATACTATAAACCAGAGTCCATATCATTATAACTGGACCTTTTATTTCTCTAAAATCTCACTTTCTTTCTAAGTGAGACAGATTTCACTCGAATCATCATATAAGTTGAAACGGTCTTTGTTCATCATTCATTCACAATTAAAAGACTCATATGGAGAACAATACTATAAACCATAGTCTAAATCATTCTAACTAGACCTTTTCTTTCTCCCCTAGCTCCTTCTCTTTCTAAGTGAGACAGATTTCACTCGAATCATCATATATGTTGAATCAGTCATTGTTCATCATTCCTTCACGATTATAAGACTCATATGGAGAGCAATACTATAAACCATAGCTGAAATCATTCTAACTGGACCGTTTGCTTCTCTCCAACCTCACTTTCTTTCTAAGTGAGACAGATTTCACTCGAATCATCATATAAGTTGAAACGGTCTTTGTTCATCATTCATTCACAATTAAAAGACTCATATGTAGAACAATACTATAAATCATAGTCTAAATCATTCTAACTAAACCTTTTCTATCTCTCCAAGCTCCTTTTCTTTCTAAGTGGGACGAATTTCACTCGAATCGTCATATTAGTTGAAACGGTCTTTGTTCATCATTCATTCACCATTATAAGACTCATATGGAGAACAATACTGTAAACCATAATCCAAATCTTTCTAACTGGACCTTTAATTTCTCTCAAACCTCACTTTCTTTCTAAGTGAGACAGATTTCACTCGAATCATCATATAAGTTGAATCGGTGTTTGTTCAACATTCCTTGCCCATTACAAGACTCATATGGAGAACAATACTATAAACCATAGTCCAAATCAATCAAACTGGACCTTTTATTTCTCTCTATCCTCTCTTTCTTTCTAATGAGACAAATTTCACTCGAATCATCACATAAGTTGAATCGGTGTTTGTTCATAATTCCTTTCCCAATATAAGACTCATATGGAGAACCATACTATAAACCATAGTCTAAATCATTCTAAGTGGACCTTTTCTTTCTCCCCTAGCTCCTTTTCTTTCAAAGTGGGAAGGATTTCACTCGATTCGTCATATATGTTGAAAAGGTCTTTGGTCATCATTCATTCACGATTATAAGAGTCATATGGAGAACAATACTATAAACCATAGCACAAATAATTCTAACTGGACCGTTTCCTTCTCTCCAACCTCACTTTCTTTCTATGTGAGACAGATTTCACTCGAATCATAATATAAGTTGAAACGGTCTTTGTTCATCATTCATTCACATTTATAAGACTCATATGAAGAACAATACTATAAATCATAGTCCAAATTATTCTAACTGGACCTTTTTTATCTCTCCAAGCTCCTTATCTTTCTAAGTGGAACGAATTTCACACGAATCGTCATATAAGTTGAAACGGTCTTTGTTCATCATTCATTCACCATTATAGGACTCGTATGGGAACAATACAATAAACCATAGCCCAAATCATTCTAACTGGACATTTTCTTTCTCTCCAACCTCACTTTCTTTTTAAATGAGACAAATTTCAATCGAATCATCATATAAGTTGAATCGGTCTTTGTTCATCATTCCTTCACCATTATATGACTCATATGGAGAACAATACTATAAACCAGAGTCCAAATCATTCTAACTGGACCTTTTATTTCTCTAAAACCTCACTTTCTTTCTAAATGAGACAGATTTCACTCAAATCATCCTATAAGTTGAATCGGTGTTTGTTCATCATTCCTTCCCCAATATAAGACTCATATGGAGAACGATACTATAAACCAGAGTCCAAATCATTCTAACTCGACCTTTTATTTCTCTAAAACCTTACTTTCTTTCTAAGTGAGACAGATTTCACTCAAATCATCCTATAAGTTGAATCGGTGTTTGTTCATCATTCCTTGCCCAATATAAGACTCATATGGAGAACGATACTATAAACCAGAGTCCATATCATTCTAACTGGACCGTTTCCTTCTCTCCAACCTCACTTTTTTTCTTAGTGAGACGGATTTCACTCGAATCATCATATAAGTTGAAACGGTCTTTGTTCATCATTCATTCACAATTAAAAGACTCATATGGAGAACAATACTATAAACCATAGTCTAAATCATTCTAACTAGACCTTTTCTTTCTCCCCTAGCTCCTTCTCTTTCTAAGTGAGACAGATTTCACTCGAATCATCATATCAGTTGAATCAGTCATTGTTCATCATTCCTTCACCATTATAAGACTCATATGGAGAGCAATACTATAAACCATAGCCGAAATCATTCTAAGTGGACCGTTTGCTTCTCTCCAACCTCACTTTCTTTCTAGGTGAGACAGATTTCACTCGAATCATCATATAAGTTGAAACGGTCTTTGTTCATCATTCATTCACAATTAAAAGACTCATATGGAGAACAATACTATAAACCATAGTCTAAATCATTCTAACTAGACCTTTTCTTTCTCCCCTAGCTCCTTCTCTTTCTAAGTGAGACAGATTTCACTCGAATCATCATATAAGTTGAATCAGTCATTGTTCATCATTCCTTCACCATTATAAGACTAATATGGAGAGCAATACTATAAATCATTCTAAGTGGACCTTTTCTTTCTCCCCTAGCTCCTTTTCTTTCAAAGTGGGAAGGATTTCACTCGATTCGTCATATATGTTGAAAAGGTCTTTGGTCATCATTCATTCACCATTATAAGAGTCATATGGAGAACAATACTATAAACCATAGCACAAATAATTCTAACTGAACCGTTTCCTTCTCTCCAACCTCACTTTCTTTCTATGTGAGACAGATTTCACTCGAATCATAATATAAGTTGAAACGGTCTTTGTTCATCATTCATTCACAATTATAAGACTCATATGGAGAACAATACTATAAATCATAGTCCAAATTATTCTAACTGGACCTTTTTTATCTCTCCAAGCTCCTTATCTTTCTAAGTGGGACGAATTTCACACGAATCGTCATATAAGTTGAAACGGTCTTTGTTCATCATTCATTCACCATTATAGGACTCGTATGGGAACAATACAATAAACCATAGCCCAAATAATTCTAACTAGACCTTTTCTTTCTCTCCAACCTCACTTTCTTTTTAAGTGAGACAAATTTCAATCGAATCATCATATAAGTTGAATCGGTCTTTGTTCATCATTCCTTTACCATTATAAGACTCATATGTAGAACAATACTATAAACCAGAGTCCAAATCATTCTAACTGGACCTTTTCTTTCTCTAAAACCTCACTTTCTTTCTAAGTGAGACAGATTTCACTAAAATCATCCTATAATTAGAATCGGTATTTGTTCATCATTCCTTGCCCAATATAAGACTCATATGGAGAACGATACTATAAACCAGAGTCCAAATCATTCTAACTGGACCTTTTATTTCTCTAAAACCTTACTTTCTTTCTAAGTGAGACAGATTTCACTCAAATCATCCTATAAGTTGAATCGGTGTTTGTTCATCATTCCATGCCCAATATAAGACTCATATGGAGAACGATACTATAAACCAGAGTCCATATCATTCTAACTGGACCTTTTATATCTCTAAAACCTCACTTTCTTTCTAAGTGAGACAGATTTCACTCGAATCATAATATAAGTTGAAACGGTCTTTGTTCATCATTCATTCACAATTATAAGACTCATATGGAGAACAATACTATAAATCATAGTCCAAATTATTCTAACTGGACCTTTTTTATCTCTCCAAGCTCCTTATCTTTCTAAGTGGGACGAATTTCACACGAATCGTCATATAAGTTGAAAAGGTCTTTGTTCATCATTCATTCACCATTATAGGACTCGTATGGGAACAATACAATAAACCATAGCCCAAATAATTCTAACTAGACCTTTTCTTTCTCTCCAACCTCACTTTCTTTTTAAGTGAGACAAATTTCAATCGAATAATCATATAAGTTGAATCGGTCTTTGTTCATCATTCATTTACCATTATAAGACTCATATGTAGAACAATACTATAAACCAGAGTCCAAATCATTCTAACAGGACCTTTTATTTCTCTAAAACCTCACTTTCTTTCTAAGTGAGACAGATTTCACTCAAATCATCCTATAAGTTGAATCGGTGTTTGTTCATCATTCCTTGCCCAATATAAGACTCATATGGAGAACGATACTATAAACCAGAGTCCAAATCATTCTAACTGGACCTTTTATTTCTCTAAAACCTTACTTTCTTTCTAAGTGAGACAGATTTCACTCAAATCATCCTAAAAGTTGAATCGGTATTTGTTCATCATTCCTTGCCCAATATAAAACTCATATGGAGAGCGATACTATAAACCAGAGTCCATATCATTCTAACTGGACCTTTTATTTCTCTTAAACCTCACTTTCTTTCTAAGTGAGACAGATTTCACTCGAATCATCATATAAGTTGAAACGGTCTTTGTTCATCATTCATTCACAATTAAAAGACTCATATGGAGAACAATACTATAATCCATAGTCTAAATCATTCTAACTAGACCTTTTCTTTCTCCCCTAGCTCCTTCTCTGTCTAAGTGAGACAGATTTCACTCGAATCATCATATAAGTTGAATCAGTCATTGTTCATCATTCCTTCACCATTATAAGACTCATATGGAGAGCAATACTATAAACCATAGCCGCAATCATTCTAACTGGACCGTTTCCTTCTCTCCAACCTCACTTTCTTTCTAAGTGAGACAGATTTCACTCGAATCATCATATAAGTTGAAACGGTCTTTGTTCATCATTCATTCACAATTAAAAGACTCATATGTAGAACAATACTATAAATCATAGTCTAAATCATTCTAACTAAACCTTTTCTATCTCTCCAAGCTCCTTTTCTTTCTAAGTGGGACGAATTTCACTCGAATCGTCATATTAGTTGAAACGGTCTTTGTTCATCATTCATTCACCATTATAAGACTCATATGGAGAACAATACTGTAAACCATAATCCAAATCTTTCTAACTCGACCTTTAATTTCTCTCAAACCTCAATTTCTTTCTAAGTGAGACAGATTTCACTCGAATCATCATATAAGTTGAATCGGTGTTTGTTCAACATTCCTTGCCCATTACAAGACTCATATGGACAACAATACTATAAACCATAGTCCAAATCAATCTAACTGGACCTTTTATTTCTCTCTATCCTCTCTTTCTTTCTAATGAGAATTATTTCACTCGAATCATCACATAAGTTGAATCGGTGTTTGTTCATAATTCCTTCCCCATTATAAGACTCATATGGAGAACCATACTATAAACCATAGTCTAAATCATTCTAAGTGGACCTTTTCTTTCTCCCCTAGCTCCTTTTCTTTCTAAGTGGGAAGGATTTCACTCGAATCGTCATATATGTTGAAAAGGTCTTTGGTCATCATTCATTCACCATTATAAGAGTCATATGGAGAACAATACTATAAACCATAGCACAAATCATTCTAACTGGACCGTTTCCTTCTCTCCAACCTCACTTTCTTTCTATGTGAGACAAATTTCACTCGAATCATAATATAAGTTGAAACGGTATTTGTTCATCATTCATTCACAATTATAAGACTCATATGGAGAACAATACTGTAAATCATAGTCCAAATTATTCTAACTGGACCTTTTTTATCTCTCTAAGCTCCTTATCTTTCTAAGTGGGACGAATTTCACACGAATCGTCATATAAGTTGAAACGGTCTTTGTTCATCATTCATTCACCATTATAGGACTCGTATGGGAACAATACAATAAACCATAGCCCAAATCATTCTAACTAGACCTTTTCTTTCTCTCCAACCTCACTTTCTTTTTAAGTGAGACAAATTTCAATCGAGTCATCATATAAGTTGAATTGGTCTTTGTTCATCATTCATTCACCATTATAACACTCATATAGAGAACAATACTATAAACCAGAGTCCAAATCATTCTAACTGGACCTTTTATTTCTCTAAAACCACACTTTCTTTCTAAGTGAGACAGATTTCACTCAAATCATCCTATAAGTTGAATCGGTGTTTGTTCACCATTCCTTTCCCAATATAAGACTCATATGGAGAACGATACTATAAACCAGAGTCCAAATCATTCTAACTGGACCTTTTATTTCTCTAAAACCTCACTTTCTTTCTAAGTGAGACAGATTTCACTCAAATCATCCTATAAGTTGAATCGGTGTTTGTTCATCATTCCTTGCCCAATATAAGACTCATATGGAGAACAATACTATAAACCATAGCCGAAATCATTCTAACTGGACTGTTTCCTTCTCTCCAACCTCACTTTTTTTCTAAGTGAGACAGATTTCACTCGAATCATCATATAAGTTGAAACGGTCTTTGTTCATCATTCATTCACAATTAAAAGAATCATATGGAGAACAATACTATAAACCATAGTCTAAATCATTCTAACTATACGTTTTCTTTCTCCCCTAGCTCCTTCTCTTTCTAAGTGAGACAGATTTCACTCGAATCATCATATAAGTTGAATCAGTCATTATTCATCATTCCTTCACCATTATAAGACTCATATGGAGAGCAATACTATAAACCATAGCCGAAATCATTCTAACTGGACCGTTTCGTTATCTCCAACCTCACTTTCTTTCTAAGTGAGACAGATTTCACTCGAATCATCATATAAGTTGAAACGGTCTTTGTTCATCATTCATTCACAATTAAAAGACTCATATGTAGAACAATACTATAAATCATAGTCTAAATCATTCTAACTAAACCTTTTCTATCTCTCCAAGCTCCTTTTCTTTCTAAGTGGGACGTATTTCACTCGAATCGTCATATTAGTTGAAACGGTCTTTGTTCATCATTCATTCACCATTATAAGACTCATATGGAGAACAATACTGTAAACCATAATCCAAATCTTTCTAACTGGACCTTTAATTTCTCTCAAACCTCACTTTCTTTCTAAGTGAGACAGATTTCACTCGAATCATCATATAAGTTTAATCGGTGTTTGTTCAACATTCCTTGCCCATTACAAGACTCATATGGAGAACAATACTACAAACCATAGTCCAAATCAATCTAACTGGACCTTTTATTTCTCTCTATCCTCTCTTTCTTTCTAATGAGACAAATTTCACTCGAATCATCACATAAGTTGAATCGGTGTTTGTTCATAATTCCATCCCCATTATAAGACTCATATGGAGAACCATACTATAAACCATAGTCTAAATCATTCTAAGTGGACCTTTTCTTTCTCCCCTAGCTCATTTTCTTTCTCCATGTCAAGTAGAATGCTAGAAACTCACTAGCATCCTCCAATACCAACTGACACGCTCCTAAATTCCTAAGACTCCCAAACAGGGACATCCGAGGAATCCAGGATGTGATCCTTAATACAAATGACCAACTAAGACATCATTAACCAATAAAACATATGGGTTAATGGTAGAAATGGTATATTCAATACCCAAATGGATAATAAACAAAGCAGCGGAATCTAACGAAAATCCGGCAGAGTTCCGTTTGTAAATGGAACATCCGGACAACAACCACAACACAAGAACCTGCCAATTGCAATTCAATAATCACAATGGCTTCCCAGCCCCACATTCATCAATCCTACTAGGGCCAAGATAATGGAAAGAAACCAAAACCTCTCCAAACCCTCTAATAATCAACAGAGCCACAAATGCTCGAATAAGATACAGTAAAGCACCTAGCTGTGCAGAATAGATACAATAACCATCAGAAAGAATAAATACATGAACTAAAGAATACATCAACAGGGATATGCCAACAGACTGGCTCCCAAAAGAAAATACATAACAATCCCATAACAATGGGTAGAGAAACTGAAATTGGATACCTATCGTCCCCAAACCCAGTCGTGTTGCAACCGTAACCGCATCACCCAACGCAACTCCAAAACCTGTAACAAGGAAACAAAAGAAAGCTGTCGTTGCACTGCATCCTGCTCATAGCCGTATATTTCCTGCAACCTGGCGTGGAATACCAGGGGGCGAATGAAATTCCCCTGTGAGCAAATAAGCTCAGTGGGAAAAGATATCCTAACTACCACATCCTCTGATAGTTTAGGTAAAGCTAAACCGTCTAATAAGAGATAAATATAGCCCAACTAGTCCCATCCACGCAAACCCAAGTCACACGCTCATATACTATCGTAAACGAGTAGACATAAGTATATAGGGAATATATATATATATATCTACACGTATATATATATATAAATACACAACATGAGTCTCTAAAACTCGTACTCCAAGT
This sequence comes from Cornus suecica, assembly GCA_963922005.1. Lineage (NCBI taxonomy): Eukaryota > Viridiplantae > Streptophyta > Magnoliopsida > Cornales > Cornaceae > Cornus > Cornus suecica. Next base: position 41,406,709 of record OY998246.1, on the reverse strand, counting down.
ACCCAACACCAGTAGTCTACACTACTCTCACCAACGTACACTAGGTACACGATACTAAGGTCCAGTCTAACAAATCACCAATTACTCACAACACAATTCAGAAGATCCAACCGAGGAGATCACCTCACCTCTAAAATCCACAAGGAAACAAAATCCACCAATAGTACCAAGGAAGGCTCAAATCCTACACCCCGATAACACAGGAAGGAAAACACCCACGTCCTTGCGTACTAACACAACCATAATCAATATATATATATATATATATACACAATATATATATATAACAAATCTCATCCCTCTCCTAGAGTAAGTCTGTACCTCAAGGTTGGGATCACCCCATCATCTCACTATGCGAAAACCTCAATGCTATCTCCAACAAGTCAATAAGTCACCAACAGGATAAATCAATCACTAACACTTGCACTATAAGCTACAAAACCACCCGATCAATTCACTAAGAGTACAAGACCTCAACTCACAAGAACGACCACCTAAGGGTCACCAAAACGAAGCAAAGGAAAAGAGTTCCCAATGCTAACCAACAGATAACCAAGACAACGATGTCAAGGTTAAGATACCACCAGTGAACAAGGACACAACCGAACAAGGAAACCGAAAATGAATGGCCGAGCGTGAAGGTTATAAAAATGAGGAATCCCAGGGATTCAATAGTTTTTAAGAAAAAGGTTTTTCAAACTCGAACCAATCCATTTGGCATCCATGCCCCTAACGTGAGAAAAACTCATATCACCTAGGTGGTGATACCTACAACCCAGAAAAGGGGAAGGCAACACTATATGTGTGCACTGAACAACAATAAGCCTCAATCCGAGACTTGAGCATGATAGGAAACAAAGGCGAAACAATGGAACACCTTTCAAAACTCTACAAGATGAGATATTGAGAAAGAAGTCTCGAAATCTCAGAATCCCAAGAAAATAATAAAATGGTTTTACTTTTGAGAACCACATAGTAAAAATGACCATCTTGCCCCCGGTCTCCGTCAATTGTCATCACCGGCTTTTAGAGTTAAAAATCTTTCCAAAGAAGATCCTAAGATCGTTTTATAAAGTGTTAAAACTTTTCATTTCCACGGGGGTAGGCGAAAACGGGTTTTTCCTTTTAAATACAAGAGTTTACTTCAAAACTTAGGAAACACCGTTTTCGAAATGACAGCCAATAAGAGAAAACACAACTCTATGGATTCCTATAATGCCCGAGAGGACAGTAAAGGAAGAGTACTAAATTGGGTTCACGGAACACAACTATCCGTTCCCAACCTCACGAAACCAAACGACAACACATGGAAGAGGTTCGGCACCACGCCGTAACCAACGAGTCAAGGAATGACATGTAAGTCAAAGGCCACGTACTAGTGTACAAACATTGTACAAGAAATGCTTAGGGGAATGAACTAAGCACTAGAAACCACGCTACAGTACCCTAAGTACTTAATGAAATCACTTCAATCATAACCTCTACCCATTCCTCAAAAGAATGAAAAACACTTAAAGGTCTATACTACCACCTCCACTAAGACCACAATCACATCAACCACCTTATCCAAGGCCTCAATCACAATTGATACTAAGTCAATCACTGACCTCAAATCTCTAAAGATATCACACAACTAACTACAACCACAAAACAATTAACAGTCCTCTCTAAGGCCACAAATCAAAATCAACTCCACAATCCACCACTAGCCTCAACTACTCACAGAGATTACTACGTCAATACACTTAACCTCCCTCAAAGGCATAAAAGCATATAACACCAAGTATAAAGATTATATGTTTCATTTATACTATAATGATTTTCTCATTTAAAGTCTCATTTCACATTATTCATTTTCAACTGAGCATTTATAAAATGTGAATTTAATTTACAATATTCATAAATAACATGCTCCAACAACACATGTAATATAGCACATATACATGTTAAATGAGATCACATAAATGACATGCAGTGTAATGTGACTCAACACTCCCCGTGATACTCACGCACAACACACCCTTCCCAAGGGCAACAGATACAAACTCTGTCCACTCATCATAGTGTAGAGTTACCACACCGACCCTTCCCAAGTGATTTTTCTCTCTATCACTTCAACAAGGAAGGCGGTTGTACGAGAGCCCAGCTTGCAACTCCGTACGCCATGACTACCCTTGAGTCAAGAACATAAGCCTCCACCCGGACTCTTAACTCACATTTGCCGGCTTTTTAGTTCCGTAGGCGTGATACCTCCTGGCCAGTTGTTGTGATGATCCGACACAAACCTTCTCATATACCACACGAAATGAGGTAAACCACACCAAAAGACATTTCTCTGCAAATGGTGAAACCCGTGCACTACGTGCACCCACACCCATGTGCTCACACGACATGGTGTACAATCAAATCATATCTCAATATAAATATGTCATGCATCATATTTGTAAAAATACCCACATGGTAATATAAGTCTCAAAATCTCTTTTCAACATGCTTTTAAAATACCATAAAGCAATTAAACTATATGAAAACAATTTCATATATAATTCATGTTCTCCAAAAATATATTTTCTATTAATTCTTTAGAAAATATTTCATTTTCAATTAACATGCCCTTTTAAAATAATTTAAACAATTATTTCACGTATTCCAAAAGGAACCTAGCACATCGTCTAAGCTTTACAAATCTCTACTAACCCATTTAAATTCGGAAGGGTTTTCTAAGCCGTCTATTATTATTTAATTTAAATAAGAATATTATTTAATCACATAGGAATAATTTAATAAATTTTCTTAAATTAATTCCTAAGTCCCATCCTGATCCTAAACAATTTATAGATATTTAAACTAGCAATTTAATATATCTATAATAAATTAAATAAGGGTTTTGCACCCCTAAACTACTTCAATAATGCGGAGTGAGAAATATAATTTCCCACCTAATTATACGTTACCGAACAGCCCGAAACAGCACAGTACCGGCGCCCGAATATGAAGCCCGCCGACCAAAATCGTCCAAAAACTATTTTGAATATATCTGAATGTCCGTCTCGACAACCTATACGATATATACGAAGCCCATAATCGGTTAATTAATTGGGTTAAATCTAAAATACCCCAAATGAAATCTATAACCTATAAATGCGATTTCCGGGCAAACCATTCATCCTAAAATCACGAAATTAATATATGACGAATACTACGTAGGTACGAAACTACTCACCGAAAATCGGCTCAAACCGATCACCGGAAGGTCGCCAAAAAATTGGCCGAAGCCTGGCCGGATCGCCCCTGCCACGCGCGTCACCCCTGCTGCGTGAACCAGCCGCAGCTACTCGCTCCTCCGTACAAGCCGCCGCCAGCCACGGTCGCCGTCCTCCGCCATAGCCGCCGCTCCCCTAGATCCAGCCGCCGTCGACCGCTGTGCACCAGGTCGTAACTCACTGGCCGTATTCCACAGTCCGGCGACCACCATAGTTTCCGACCCTCTCTCTCTCTCTTGCCTGACCGGCTACCATGGAGGATGGAGACGTGAGGGAGCTGCTTCAGTCGTGGAGAAGAAACAAAAGAGATGAAGAGAAACGGGAGTGGTATCGTGTAGGAGAAGGAGTGTTTCAGCAGGTCTGTGCACGTGCATATACAGATACACAAATATGACCTAATTGCACAAGCAACCCTCAACTTATCCATAATTGCGAAATGACCCCACTTCAATATATATATATATACAGTAAACCCCAATAATTATCGGGAACGCCCAAACATAATTTCGTAAGCTCGAAATAATAACGGGACGTCCAATTAATTATATCGGGGTAGAAACCCAAATGTCGGAACACTTAAACAAGCCCGACCAATTAAAATGTGTCGTCATTCAATCGAAACACAAATCATTAAACGTCGAATAAACTAATGTCGAAACGAGACCGTGTAATTGACAACAAGAATTCGCGTAGTGTCGTCCAGTCGACTTAAAAACTAAACGCGAAACATTTACAGGTATCAAATACCAAGAATAAATAATACGTCATGAACAAGTGACGTCATTATTGGAATTAAAATTATAAATAATTTCAGGAAAAAGAAAAATAACACGGGGTGTTACAGGCGGGCTTCATATTCGGGCGCCGGTACTGTGTTGTTTCGGACTGTTCGGTAACGTATAATTAGGTGGGAAATTATATTTCTCACTCCGCATTATTGAAGTAGTTTAGGGGTGCAAAACCCTTATTTAATTTATTATAGATATATTAAATTGCTAGCTTAAATATCTATAAATTGTTTAGGATCAGGATGGGGCTTAGGAATTAATTTAAGAAAATTTATTAAATTATTCCTATGTGATTAAATAATATTCTTATTTAAATTAAATAAGAATGGACGGCTTAGAAACCCTTACGAATTTAAATGGGTTATTAGAGATTCGAAAAGCTTAGACGATGTGCTAGGATCCTTTTGGTATACGTGAAATAATTGTTTAAATTATTTAAAAAGACATGTTAATTGAAATTGAAATATTTTCTAAAGAATTAAAGAAAATATATTGTTTAGAACATGAATCTATTTTCTCACAATTTAAATGCTTTAATATATTTTTAAAAGCATGTACAGAGATTTGAGATTTATGTTGATATTACCATGTGGGTATTTTTATAAATATGGTGCATTACATATTTATGTTGGACATGATTTTGTTGCGTACACCATGTATTGTGAGACATGGGTGTTGGTGCATGTGTTGCATGATTTCACCATTTGCAGAGAGATTCATTTGGTGTGGTCTACTTCCTTTGTGCGTGAGGCACGGGTAGACGTTTGTGTTTGGATCGTCGTGACAACTGGCCAAGGGGTGCTGCACCCACGGAACTAATCTTCTGAGAACGCAGACGATATAGGGGGAGGACACATAGTCCAAGGCCCTATGTTCACGGCTGGGCCGTGGTTGACGTCTTCCTTGGTTAAAAGTGTGAAGTGTCAAAAGCACTTGGGAAGAACGGGACGATGAGTCTACATTCCTTAGTGAGCTGTATCCTCAGGGGAATGGTAGAGAATGATCCAGTACCCTTGGGAAGGGTGTGTTTTTGTGTGTGTGTACCACAGGCGGTCTGTGAGTACGGTGCGTTGCATATCATCATGTGATTTATTGATATGTATATATATATATATGTTGGAGCATGATTATTTATGAATATGCAAAATGAATTTATTTTATAAAATGCTCAGTTGAAAGTGATAAATGTGAAAACGGGAATTAAAAGCAGTAATTATTAAAGTATAAACGAGGCGTATATCCTTATACTTGTGTTGTATACTTTTGTGCCTGTAGGGGATGTTAAGTATATTGGTCTGGCGACTTCTGTGGTTAGTTGAAGTTAGAGATGGATTGTAGAATTGAGGTTGAGTTGATGTGGAGTAATGCCTTAGAAAATGTGGTTAATAGTTTTGTAATTGTGGGTAGTAGCCTTGTGATTATGGTTAGTAGCCTTGTGATCGTGGTTAGCAGTCTTGTGATTGTGGTTAGTAGTTTGGTGATTTTGGTTGGCTGTGTGACTTGTTAGAGATTTGAGATCCGAGATTGATTTTAGTATCAGTTATGATTTGGGGCCTTCGAGAAGGCGGGTGATGAGATTGTGAGTTGTAGTATGGACCTTTAGGTGCCTTTCACTTTTGAGGAATATGTTATCAATTATAAGTGAGATTTTGATTGGGAGATAAGAGGTTATGGTTGAGGTGAGTTCTATTAAGTACTTAGGGTACTGTAGCGTGGTTTATAGTGCTTAGTTCATTCCCCTAAGCATTTCTTGTACTGTGTTTTGTACACTAGTACGTGGTCGTTGACTTGTATGTTATTCCTTGAGTTGTCGGTTACGGCGTGGTGCCGAACCTTTTCCTAGTGTTGTCATTTGATTCTATAGAGTTGTGTTTTCTCTTATTGGCTGTCATTTCGAAAACGGTGTTTCCTAAGTTTTGAAGTAAACTCTTGTATTTAAAGGGAAAAACCCGTTTTCGCCTACCCCCGTAGAAATGAAAAGTTTTAATACCTTATAAAATGATCTTAGGATCTTCTTTGAAAAGATTTCAACTTTTAAAAGCCGGTGATGGCAACTGACGGAGACCGGGGGCAAGACGGTCATTTTTACTATGTGGTTCTTAAAAGTAAAACCATTTTATTATTTTATTGGGATTCTGAGATTTCGAAACTTCTTTCTCAATATCTCATCTTGTAGAGTTTTGAAAGGGTGTTCCATTGTTTCACCTTTGTTTCTTATCATGCTTAAGTCTCGGATTGAGGCTTGTTGTTGTTCAGTGCACACATATAGTGTTGCCTTTCCCTTTTCTGGGTTGTTGGTATCACCACCTAGGTGATATGAGTTTTTCTTACGTTAGGGGCATGGATACCAAAAGGATTGGTTCGAGTTTGAAAACCTTTTTTCTTAAAAACTATTGAATCTCTGGGATTCATCTTTTTATTACTCCCACTCTCGGCCATTCGTTTTTGGTTTCCTTGTTCCCTTTTGGTGTTCTTTCCTTGTTCACTTGTGGTGTAACCTTGACATTGTTGTCTCGGTTATCTGTTGGTTAGCATTGGTATTTCTTTTCCTTTGATTGGGTTCTTGACTCTTACGGGGTTTTTCTTATCCTTAGTGAGAGTGTTGGTGATTTATTGACATTGTTGGAGATAGCAATTGAGGTGTTTATGTGGAGATATGATTGAGGTGGCCTAGTCCATGAGAGGTAGATTTTCTCTAGGGATGGGATGAGGGTTGTTATATATATATATTGTGTATATATATATATATATATATATATATTGATGATGTTGTGTTAGTACGCAAGGGTGTAGGTGTTTTCCTTCCTGTGTTATAGGGGTGTAGGATTTGAGCCTTCCTTGGTACTATTGGTGGATTTTGTTTCCTTGTGGATATTAGAGGTGAGTGTGATCTCCTCTGTTGGATCTTCTGTTTGGTGATGTGAGCACTTTGTGACTTGGTTAGATTTGACCTTAGTGTCGGGTACTTGATGTACGTTGGTGGGAATAGTGTAGACTACTGGTGTTGGGTACTTGGAGTACGAGTTTTAGAGACTCATGTTGTGTATTTATATATATATATATTCCCTATATACTTATGTATACTCGTTTACGATAGTATATGAGCGTGTTGACTTGGGTTTGAGTGGATGGGACTAGTTGGGCTATATTTATATCTTATTAGACGGTTTAGCTTTACCTAAACTATCAGAGGATGTGGTAGTTAGGATATCTTTTCCCACTGAGCTTATTTGCTCACAGGGGAATTTCATTCGCCCCCTGGTATTCCACGCCAGGTTGCAGGAAATATACGGCTATGAGCAGGATGCAGTGCAACGACAGCTTTCTTTTGTTTCCTTGTTACAGGTTTTGGAGTTGCGTTGGGTGATGCGGTTACGGTTGCAACACGACTGGGTTTGGGGACGATAGGTATCCACTTTCAGTTTCTCTACCCATTGTTATGGGATTGTTATGTATTTTCTTTTGGGAGCCAGTCTGTTGGCATATCCCTGTTGATGTATTCTTTAGTTCATGTATTTATTCTTTCTGATGGTTATTGTATCTATTCTGCACAGCTAGGTGCTTTACTGTATCTTATTCGAGCATTTGTGGCTCTGTTGATTATTAGAGGGTTTGGAGGGGTTTTGGTTTCTTTCCATTATCTCGGCCCTAGTAGGATTGATGAATGTGGGGCTTGGAAGCCATTGTGATTATTGAATTGCTATTGGCAGGTTCTTGTGTTGTGGTTGTTGTCCGGATGTTCCATTTACAAACGGAACTCTGCCGGATTTTCGTTAGATTCCGCTGCTTTGTTTATTATCCATTTGGGTATTAAATATACCATTTCTACCATTAACCCATATGTTTTCTTGGTTAATGATGTCTTAGTTGGTCATTTGTATTAAGGATCACATCCTGGATTCCTCGGATGTCCCTGTTCGGGAGTCTTAGGAATTTAGGAACGTGTCAGTTGGTATTGGAGGATGCTAGTGAGTTTCTAGCATTCTACTTGACATGGAGTATATTTTTATTGTTATTCCATGTGTCTCTTTGTTGTTGTTGACTCTAGTAGTCGCTTGACTAGCGTCATCCCTTGGAGATTCGCTGATTCTCTAGATTTGAGTTTCGGGAATCTTAGGGGCGTGACAGCGTGGTATCAGATCATTTTACCCTTTCGTGGGTATTTGATGATTGAATTTCGTTGGTTCTCATTTCTTTTTACTTCCGCAATCACTCCCATAGCTCTTAGGCTCGGGTTTCGGAGTCCTAGGAATTTGGGGCGTGACAGTATGTATCTTTCCTTCCCTAATCTTCCTAAATTCTCTTTGATTTCTACCTATTTCTCTTATATCTTTTAATTTTTCTCCTCTAATTTACGGTTATCTGAAATTTCACATGTTCTTTCCTTTTATTTGTATTATAATCTTTCTCACATCTTTTACTCTTCTAATTTAAAGTTTCAATTTCCTCTAAAATTACACAAAATTAGTTTTTCTTTTTCTTTCTTTCTGATCTTTGTTACTGTTCTGATCTAATATTAGGATTAGACTTGCATCATTGGTAGATATTGTTCATATTTTGTACCTGCAATGATTTATATTTAGTAGTGTTCAAATCTAATTAATTCATTTGTAACATGTATATTTACATCATAATTGATGCAAGTCTACTTCTTGTAGTGATATGTGATAAAAGTATAAATGTTGTATTTTTAACAAAGAAAAATAAAGTACTTTAGAAAGACCAATACATATTCATATATACCACATGCTGAAGAATATATTCACTTCTATAATATAATGTTATTTTTCAATTCATATGTTTTTATACTATATGTTATTTTATTTTAATTAACAATGCCTCCTTTTTATATTGTAGGGACTATGGAACTAATTTTTGCTCTTCAGTAAATATACTTTGGACATTATTGCGGGAAAACTCTATTGATTGGAGAATAAAAGAATTTTTCGCTCTTTCATTGTCTTTAGTAATTTTCATCTTTATTTAGCTTTGGCCTAATTAGTAGATGATCACAATAGTTTTTCTAAACAAATTAAAATTCTTATTTAGGAAATGGGGATATTTTCGCACAAACAATATTAAGTTCACCATTATTATTCTGCCTCTATATTTCCACATTATTTTAGTTTATAAATTGTCATAGTTAGATCATAATCCACTTGACCAAGTTCCAAATGTAAAGATGATTCTCATGCTCATCATTTGCACTCTAGTCTTATGTTAATATTATCTTGCATATATGTTACTTGAGAAGTTTGGATACTCATCTGATCATAGTTCATCTTCATCGATAGGGAAAATGGACAAAGCAACTGGAAAACCGAGGGAATTATCAGTTAACAAATAAAAAACAATCCCAAAAAATATACAAGGTCATGTTCCCACGTCATTAAACTATTCTTTAAATGATGAAAGCTTCGTGAATTGCAAGATAACTATACATAGTAAACAGACAGCAAACAACCGCCATCGCCCAATATCTCATGAAATATACCAGTGTATACAGGATTAGAGATAAAGAAGAAAGCAAACAAAATAAGTGTCAATACCTTTATAAATATATTTGCGGAACCACTTTTAAGAATACTGGGGTCTCTATGAGAGTACATAATTCTGATAGGTTTGGTATTGAGAGGAGTGAAGTAAAGCAAATCCATTGCCCTCGCCGTTGTGGTGGAAGTTAACATAGATGTCAGTAACAGTAACAAAAAAATCTAAATGCACATGTAAGAACAAAGAAAGAATCCAGCTCTAATAGAATGAGGGAACAAGAGAATATATATGTTAACACCAAAAATCTAATGCATATGATTACCCAATGCAACCTACCAAAACCAAAGCATATACACAATTCGAACTAAAGGGTAAAAAGAACCGTGAAAATAAAGCACACCTGCCATTAAAAATAATACACACATCCACAAGGATCTTTTTCAACACACTACCACGCAAAAGTGCATCTTAACCATTACTACAGGAGACATGCTCGTGAAACGAGATTCCCAATTAGTTGGAGCATTGTCCCCCAAGTTCTTATAACTATAAAACTCTACTAAGGATGCACAAAACTCCAATGTTTGGATTAGTAATGACTAGGGGTGGCAATTCGTGTCAACGGGTCGTGTTCGTGTCGGGTCGATATCGTGTCTGGTCGAAATCGTGTCGTTACTATACGTGTCGTGTTCGTGTCGTGTTTGGGTCGACCCACGGGTCGACCCATGTAAATTATGTAATTTTGTTTTTTTTTTAATGGTAAGATGATATAAAAATAAACAAAGGCCTAAGTCATACAAATGCTAATTCATTTTGCCTATTTATTAGAATATTTTAAATTAAATTTGACATAATCCATTTTATAGGTAAATTATTTAACCTATTATCAACAAAATTAAATTGATTTTGACACGATCCAATATTATTTTATTGATATATTTCAATTCATGACCAATTAGAGAAGAGAAAAATATAAAAATAAAGATAAATATGAACAGTAATCGTGTCAAACGTGTCGTGTTCGGGTTGACCCTTATATTTTCGTGTCGACCCATTTAAGGCCTTAAACCGTGTCGTGTCGTGTTCGTGTTCGTGTCGGGTTTTCGTGTCGTGTCCAATTTTGCCAGCTCTAGTAATGACTAATTATCCTAAACTAACAATACATTATCAGTGCTACTTACTAAGACCATACACTGTATTCTCACTTCTCTATCAATTAGAATAATCAACTGTTTGTGCTCTTATAACTATGAAAACTAACTAAGCATCCATAGAACCTTTGCATTAGCAATAATCTAGCATGACCACCTCTACAGCCAATACAGACCATTACCATGCTACTTACAAAGACTATTCACCCATTTCCCACTTATATATTAGTAAAGATAAAGAAAATCCACTTTTTAATAATCTAGCATGACTTTTTTTTTTAACTTTATATACCACAAAATCTATCATATATATGATTATGCCCCCCCGTGAAGTTTGTTTTGTGATTATGCCCACACTACAAGTTAGCATATTTCTTATCTACCCCAACTCAACTGTAAATGTTTTTTTCTAAACTACGCCCCCACTGTAGTAAGAAATCTGTAGTAAGAAATCTGGATTAACTGTAGTAAGAAACGAGCATAATGAACTTATACCCGAAAGAGTCACTTCAGGGTGGCGAATGTGCATTGACTATAGGAAACTAAATTCTGTGACCCGAAAAGATCATTTTCCTTTGCCATTCCTAGATCAAATGCTTGAAAGGGTAGCAGGTCATAGTTTTTACTGTTTCTTAGATGGCTACTCAGGGTATAATCAAATTGAAATTGATTTAGAAGATCAAGAAAAGACCACTTTCACATGTCCTTTTGGAACATTTGCATATAGAAGAATGCCCTTTGGTTTGTGCAATGCACCAGCCACTTTTCAAAGGTGTATGCTTAGCATTTTTAGTGACATGGTGGAACGTGATCTTGAAATTTTTATGGATGATTTTACTGTTTATGGATCCTCATTTGATAAATGTCTTACAAATCTTGAGAAAGTCTTGTGCAGGTGCGTGGAGAAGAATTTAGTACTCAATTGGGAGAAATGTCACTTCATGGTGACACGTGGAATTTTGTTGGGTCATATTATATCATCAGAAGGAATTGAGGTAGACAAAGCCAAAATTGATGTCATTACCAAATTGCCAATTCCAAAAACGGTAAAAGACATCCGATCATTTCTTGGGCATGCTAGTTTCTATAGGAGGTTTATTAAGGATTTTAGTCTTATTGCAAAACCCTTATGCAACCTTCTAGCCAAAGATACACCATTTGAGTGGAATGACAAATGTGATAAAGCCTTTGTCAAACTCAAAGAAATGCTCACTACTACACCCATTATGCAATCACCGGATTGGAGCCTACCATTTGAACTAATGTGTGATGCCAGTGACTATGTTGTGGGGGCGGTACTTGGCCAAAGAAAGGAAAAGAAACCATGTGTTATATATTATGTAAGTAGAACGCTCAATGATGCTCAAATGAACTCCACCACCACAGAAAAAGAGCTTCTTGCTATAGTATTTGCACTTGACAAATTCAGGTCATACCTAATTGGTTCCCCGATTGTTGTTTTCACCGATCATGCTGCACTTAAGAATCTTCTTACAAAGAAAGATGCTAAGCCAAGACTGTTAAGATGGATCCTTCTACTTCAAGAATTCAACATCCACATCAAAGACAAAAAGGGAGTAGAAAATGTGGTGGAAGACCATTTGTCCCGCCTTACTTTTAATGAATCTTTAGAACCCTGTCCTATTAAAGATTCATTTCCAGATGAGAATTTATTTTCTATTTCATCTTTACCTTGGTATGCTGATATTGTGAATTATCTTGTTTCAGGTAAGATGCCAATATCATGGTGTGCTCAAGATCGGAGGCGATTTGTCCAAGAAGCTAAAAGGTTCTACTGGGACGAACCATACCTTTACAAGTATGGCGCCGATCAAATCATTCGACGATGCATCCCAGATGAAGAAATTGAAAGTGTGATGTCTTTTTGTCATAATGAGGCTTGTGGAGGTCATTTTTCTTCAAAGAAAACAACCGCAAAAATTCTTCAATGTGGACTTTATTGGCCTTCCATTTTCAGAGACACCCACAACTTTTGCAAAGCCTGCCCAAGATGTCAAATGCTAGGGGGAATTACAAGACAGAACATGATGCCATTGAACCCAATCTTAATCCTTGAGATATTTGACTGTTGGGGCATCGATTTCATGGGACCATTCCCATCCTCATCTGGTAATTTGTATATTTTACTTGCAGTTGATTATGTTTCAAAATGGGTGGAAGCTAAAGCTTGCAAGGATAATACTCACAAAACTGTCATGAAATTCTTAAAAGAAAATATCCTTGCAAGGTTTGGCATTCCCAAAGCAATCATTAGTGATAGAGGGTTGCAATTTTGCAATCGTACAATTGAGAAACTCATGCAAAAATATGGTGTTACACACAAACTTTCGACCGCCTACCATCCTCAAACAAATGGGCAAGCCGAATGGGCTAATAGGGAGATAAAACAAATTTTAGAAAAAACGGTAAATCCAAATCGTAAAGATTGGTCATTACGTTTAAATGATGCACTTTGGGCTTACCGTACTACTTTTAAAACCAATCTTGGAATGTCTCCCTATCGGCTAGTTTATGGTAAGAGTTGTCATTTGCCTGTAGAATTAGAACATAAATCTTTTTGGGCAGCTAAAATAATGAACTTCGATTTTATTAAGGCAGGTGAAAATCGAAAATTGCAACTCGAAAAACTGGAGGAATTAAGGAGGGATGCATATGACAATGCCAAGATATATAAGGAAAGGGCGAAAGCATTTTATGAGAAAAATATTTTGAGAAAAGATTTTGAAATTGGGCAAAAAGTTCTTGTATATGATTCTCGTTTACATCTTTTTCCCGAAAAACTAAAATAAAAAATGGAAAGGTCCCTTTTTAATCAAATATGTGTATCCATATGGCACCGTGGATGTGGAGGATCCAAGTAATGGCTTTGTTTTTAAAGTTAACGGACAACGATTGAAGTCATTCTTTGAAATTCCAACTCTGGAAGAATCCATGTCTTTAGAAGACCCAACCTATGTGTAAAAACATTGGTTGTTCTTTAGAGTGTGTGTATATTTATTGTTTTGTTTTGCAAATTTGTTTCCTCTTTTCTCATCACAGAATTGGTAAGATTTCAACCTTACATTCTCTTTATACATTGAGGACAATGTCTGTTTCAAGTTTGGGGGTAAGGTGATTATATTTTTTTTAATTTTGTTTATATTTTGTTTTATTATTTTGGGTGATTATATTTAGTTTTTATTTTGATTACAATTTTTTTCAATTTGTGATGTTTTAAAAAAAAAAAAATTGAAAATTTATTAAGTTCTTCATTCGAAATATGTGCTTGAGGTCAAGTATAAGTTAATTTGTGAACATGTTATGACTAGTGTCACGCCCCAAATTCCTAGGACTCCGAAACCCGAGCCTAAGAGCTAAGGGAGTGATTGCGGAAGTAAAAAGAAATAAGAACCAACGAAATTCAATCATCAAATACCCACGAAAGGGTAAAATGATCTGATACCACGCTGTCAAGCCCCTAAGATTCCCGAAACTCAAATCTAGAGAATCAGCGAATCTCCAAGGGATGACGCTAGTCAAGCGACTACTAGAGTCAACAACAACAAAGAGACACATGGAATAACAATAAAAATATACTCCATGTCAAGTAGAATGCTAGAAACTCACTAGCATCCTCCAATACCAACTGACACGCTCCTAAATTCCTAAGACTCCCGAACAGGGACATCCGAGGAATCCAGGATGTGATCCTTAATACAAATGACCAACTAAGACATCATTAACCAAGAAAACATATGGGTTAATGGTAGAAATGGTATATTTAATACCCAAATGGATAATAAACAAAGCAGCGGAATCTAACAAAAATCCGGCAGAATTCCGTTTGTAAATGGAACATCCGGACAACAACCACAACACAAGAACCTGCCAATAGCAATTCAATAATCACAATGGCTTCCAAGCCCCACATTCATCAATCCTACTAGGGCCGAGATAATAGAAAGAAACCAAAACCCCTCCAAACCCTCTAATAATCAACAGAGCCACAAATGCTCGAATAAGATACAGTAAAGCACCTAGCTGTGCAGAATAGATACAATAACCATCAGAAAGAATAAATACATGAACTAAAGAATACATCAACAGGGATATGCCAACAGACTGGCTCCCAAAAGAAAATACATAACAATGGGTAGAGAAACTGAAAGTGGATACCTATCGTCCCCAAACCCAGTCGTGTTGCAACCGTAACCGCATCACCCAACGCAACTCCAAAACCTGTAACAAGGAAACAAAAGAAAGCTGTCGTTGCACTGCATCTTGCTCATAGCCGTATATTTCCTGCAACCTGGCGTGGAATACCAGGGGGCGAATGAAATTCCCTTGTGAGCAAATAAGCTCAGTGGGAAAAGATACTCTAACTACCACATCCTCTGGCAGTTTAGGTAATGCTAAACTATCTAGCAAGATATATATATAGCCCAACTAATCTCATCCACGCAAAACTCAAGGCACGCTCATATACTACAGTACATAAGTATATAACGGGGATATATATATATATACACGTATATATATATAAGTATAAATACACAACAAGATTCTACAAGGTACGACTAAGACTCGTACTCTAAGTACTCATACCGGTAGTCTACACTACTCTCACCAACGTACACTAGGTACACGACACCCAGGTCAAATCTAACAAGTTCTCAAGCACTCACGACGCTAACCAGAAATCTAAATAGAGGGGAAACACACTCACCTCTAATATCCACAGGGATCAAAATCCATCACTAGTACCAAGGAATACTCATAACTCACTCCCCGATAACACAGGAGGAAAAGTACTCACGTCCTTGCGTACTAACACAACCGTCATCCATATATATATATATATATATATATTGTAAATGTACAATATATATATATATAACAAACCTCATCCCATTCCTAAGAAAAATCTACCTCTCAAAGGCTAGATCACCTCAATCATATCACCATACCATAAATCATATCGACCTCATGATACTATCATCAATAGGGTCAATCACATCACTAACACTCTCACCTTAGGCGAGGAAAACCACCCAATCAAATCACTAAGAGTACACGAACTCAAATCACAAGAACGACCACCTCAGGGTCACCAAAGCCAGGCGAAGGAAAAGACTTCCCCATGCTAAACCAACAGATAACCGAGACAACAATGTCAAGGTTAAAGAACACCACAAGTGTTTAGTGAAAACACCCGAACAAGGAAACCAAAGCGAGGGGAAAGAAGTCCTAACGCTAAACCAACAGATAACCGAGACAACAATGTCAAGGTTAAAACACCACAAGTGTTTAGTGAGAACACCCGGACAAGGAACCCAATCCACTTGGTATCCATGCCCACAACATGTGGAACAACTCGAATCACCTAAGTGGTGACGTCAAAAAAACCAAGAAGAAAGGAAGGGCAACACTATATGTGTGCACTGAACAACACCAAGCCTCATACCCGAGATTTAGAAATGATAGGAAGCAAAGGTGAAACAATGGAACACCTTTCAAAACTCTACAGGATGAGATATTGAGAAAGAAGTCTCGAAATCTCAGAATCCCAAGAAAAGTAATAAAATAGTTTTTCTTTAGGGTGCGTTTGGAAAGCCTGTTTTTTGTATTTGTTTTCTGTCTTCAAATATAAAAATTGTTTTTGTATTTATCTTTGTTTTTTCAGGAAAAAACTAAAAACAAAAAAGCGTTTGGATGAAGGTGTTTTCATCACTTTTATTTGGTGAAAATTGTATTTTATGAATTTGGTGTTTTCATTGTTTTTACCACCTAAACAGTGAAAAAACTCAAAAAACAACTAAAAGTTGTATTTGGTGTTTTCATCACTTTTACACACTATTCACAGAAAACAGTTTTCTTGGAAAAAAAACAGTGAACAGTAAACGCGTTTGCCAAACGTATTTTTTTTTTTAGTCTTGTGAACAGTAAAAAAACAAAAACAAAAAACAGGGTATCCAAACGGACCCTTAAGAAACCATATAGTAAAAATGACCGTCTTACCCCCGGTCTCCGTCAGTTGCCATCACCGGCTTTTAGAAGTTAAAACCTTTTTAAAGAAGATCCTAAGATCAGTTTATAACGTACTAAAACTTTTCATTTCTACGGCGGTAGGCGAAAACGAGTTTTTCCTTTTAATACAAAGAGTTTATTTCAAAACTTAGAAAACGCCGTTTTCGAAATGACAGCCACATAAGAATGAACAACTCCACGGATTCCTATAATGCCCAAAAGGACAATAAAGGAAGAACAACACGTTGGACTCACGGAAGACAACCATCCGTTTCCAACTCCACCAAATCAAATGATTCCACGAGGAAGAGGTTCGGCACCACGCCGTAACCAAGGAATCTAGGAATGACATACAAGTCAACGACCACGTACTAGTGTACAAAACACCGTACAAGGAATGCTTAGGGGAATGAACTAAGCACAAGAACCGAGACTGTCAAGCTACGGTACCTCGAGTACTAAATAAAGTCACTCAACCGTAACCTCTTCTCACCAATCAAACTCCCAACTACAGTTGATAACTCATTCCTCAAAAGTGAAAGACACCTAAAGGTCCATACTACAACTCACAATCTCATCACCCGCCTTCTCGAAGGCCCCAATTCATAACTGATACTGAAATCAATCTCAAACCTCCAATCTCTAACAAGGTCACACAGCTAACCACATTCTCTAAGGCCTCAACTCAAAATCAAGTCTACGGTCCACCACTAGCCTCAACTAGCCACATAGATCACTATATCAATATACTTAACCTCCCCCAAGGGCACAAGGTATACAACAAGTATAAAGATTACGTTCCATTTATACTTTAACAATTTTCCCATTTAAAGTCATGTTTCACATTATTCATTTTCAACTGAGTATTTATAAAATATGAATTTAATTTACAATATTCATAAATAACATGCTCCAACATCCAACAGGCAATAATAACACATATTAAACCTGCTCCAACAACACATGAAATCATATCACGTATACATGTCAAATGAAATCACATAAATGCCATGCATATACAATGTGACTCAATACCACCCTTTGCCCACATCACGTGGTTAACGAATACGCACTCCACCCATTTACAAGGAGAAAGAGTACCGCACCGATTCTTCCCAAGTGTTTTTGACACTACACTTTCAACAAGGAAGACGGTTGCACGAGACGACCCGTGACCAAAGATCCGTATAACGGATGCACGAGACGACCCGCGACTTCGAGAATGAGACGACTCACCCTATACCCCATTCATAGCTCATTATTCTGTAGGATGGGAACACCCCCTGGCCAGTTGTTGCGACGATTCGACACAAAGACACCCCCACATGATTTCACAACCCACATATACCAATACCATGATTTGACACTACATGATATTCTCAATATGCATCCAGGTCCAAATGACAATCATGTCTCAATATAAATATGTAATGCATCATATTTATATACAATATCCACATATAATTCACACGGCGCCCATCACAGGTTAACGGATACAATCCGACACAAAACCGTCCCTACAGGATACATACCCCTGTACTCAGCATAAATATATAGTGCATCATATTTAAGCAATTACTCACATGGTAATGTCAACATAAATCTCAAAAATCTCCTTGTATGCTTTAAAATACAATAAAGCATTTAAACTATACGAAAACAATTTCATATATAATTCATGTTCTCCAAAAATATATTTTCTTTTAATTCTTTAGAAAATATTTCATTTTCAATTAACATGTCTTTTTAAAATAATTTAAACAATTATTTCACGTATACCAAAAGGAACCTAGCACATCGTCTAAGCTTTACGAATCTCTACTATCCCATTTAAATTCGTAAGGGGTTTCTAAGCCGTCTATTCTTATTTAATTTAAATAAGAATATTATTTAATCACATAGGAATATTTTAATAAATTTTCTTAAATTAATTCCTAAGTCCCATTTTGATCCTAAACAATTTATAGATATTTAAACTAGCAATTTAATATATCTATAATAAATTAAATAAGGGTTTTGCACCCCTAAACTACTTCAATAATGCGGAGTGAGAAATATAATTTCCCACCTAATTATACGTTACCGAACAGCCCGAAACAGCACAGTACCGGCGCCCGAATATGAAGCCCGCCGACCAAAATCGTACAAAAACTATTTCGAATATATCGAAATGTCCGTCCCGACAACCTATACGATATATATGAAGCCCATTAATAATCGGTTAATTAATTGGGTTAAATCTAAAATAACCCAAATGAAATCTATAGCCTATAAATGCGATTTCCGGGCAAACCATTCAACGTAAATTCACGAAATTAAAGTATGATGAATACTACGTAGGTACAAAACTACTCACCGAAAATCGGCTCAAACCGATCACCGGGAGGTCGCCGAAAAAATGGCCAAGGTCTGGCCGGATCGCCCCTGCCACGCGCACGCGCGGCTGTCGAGCCGCGGCCTTGCCCTTGCGCCACCGTGCGCGACTGCCAGACCGCCACCACCGGACCACCACGCCGTAGCCGCCCTGCCGTCGTCGTCCGCCTCACCGTCGCAGCTGCTACAGCGGCGGCGAACCGGTCGCCTGCACCAAGTGCGGCCCCTTGCTCCAGCCGGTTCCGGTCTCTCTCTCTCTTGCCTGACCGGCAACAATGGAGGTGGAGAATAGGTTCGGCCGGCCATGCGTGAAGAGGAAGGAGAAGAGTAGTCTTGGTAGCGTGAAGGAGAAGGTGTGGAGCAGATACAGTCTGTGTATATATATACATATATATATATGACCTAATTGCAAAACTAACCCTTTATTTCTCCAAAATCGCAAAATAACCCCCACTTCTATATATATATATATAATTGAATATATATATATATAATAAACCCCAATAATTATCGGGAACATCCGAACATAATCTCGTAAGCCCGAAATAATAACGGGACGTCCAATTAATTATACCGGGTTAGAACCCAAACGTCGGAACACCGAGAAAGTAAATTAATACGCTTCACAGTGGATCCGTAAAAGTACTAATACCGTAACCGAATTAATCGAAACGGTACCGTGTAGTCGAGAATAAGAATTCGCGTAGTCGTCAAAGAGAAACCGGAATGTCGTCCAGTCGACTTTAAACTAAACGCGAAAAATTTACAGGTATCAAATACCAAGAATAAATAATACGTCTTGAATAAGTGACGTCATTTCCGAAATTAAATTAAATATAATTTTAGGAAAAAAGAAAATAACACGGGGTGTTACAACTAGGAAGATAGTTGTATACAATTACCCCACTCATGAGTACGTAATAGTTCGATTAAATTAATTTTTAAGATGTAGTCCACATGGGTGAATAGATGAGTGAAATTGAAACCGAGAAATATAGTTTTGACCTATAAGCACTTGCACATATTCTCTATGGGATGATTAATTGATTTTTGACTATGTAGTTGAAAAAATAGTCTTATTTCAATGATAAGGGGAAAAATCTAAAAAAAAAAAATGAAAATGCAAAAAGTAGTTCTTCGATCTGAGTAACCGGCCCTTGGTATCACCAATATCATTGTTCGCGTAAAAAGGGGAGAAAACTAATGAGCATAAATCCCATGGAAGAAGCTCGGGCCCAGTTGGTTGGGATTAAAAAAATCCTCGCTGGAAAGTCCGGAGACTTAGAAAGACAAAAAGGGATAAAAATGCAAAAGTGATATTGAAGTTGTGTCATGGCAAAACTTGATCAATGAATTAGAAGAAGGGAGATTAGTCTACTATAGAGAATGTTCACAAAAACACGGAAAACTATGTGGATCGACTGTAGAAATTAGCAAGTTTATTTCACCACTGTGGGGACTATTCTTTTAAATTTAATTCATGAAAACTTTTATTTATGAGTGAGTGGGGATAATTTGTATGCATTTTATTCTTACGACATCATAGCATTACATGATTAATGAGTATTTGATTTCATGAGCATACAAGAATGAAGAATAAAAAAAAATACGAAAAAAAAAAAACAAACAAACAATGTTTGTGGATACCATTTCTGTTAAACCCTCACGAGACTTCACTCGTCCTACTAGGGATGCCTAGGGGTTTAAAAGACTTATCAATTTTAATTTTACTCTTTTTAATTTATGTTGGTATTACTAGGGACTAGTAATATGTAAGTTTGAGGGTGTTGATAAGTGTCAAATATTATATATTTAAACCCCTTAATTTACATATTTTAGTTCTATAGTGATATCTTTTATTCAAGTTTTATGATATTTTTGTGTTTATCTTATTTTCTAGGTCTTCATGAAGAATTCAATCAATTCCATGCAAATTGGGTCATCAACTATGCATGAAATATATTCATCCTGACCACCCTTTACTTAAATGCCTATAAATAATTCTGTGTTTTGATTCTGGAAATGGCATTGGTACCATTGGAAATTTGATTCATAGACCTTCAATTTGAGCACAAGAATGACCTTATTTCGATTTGAAATGAAGGCGTTATGGCAGTTGCAAGTCAGCTTCAAAACTGCAGAATTGTGCAGAAATCAATACGGGTTCGGGTTTACCAAAGGGTGATGTGAATTTTACATTTTTTTGAAAATTTACCACATTCATTGGATTATGATTTTACAAGAGTAAATCTGATCCATGTCAAGAAACAAAGGCACATGTGAAAAGAAGACAATGGGGTGAAAAGTAATGAATATTCAAACAAAAAGAAATCCAATTTATCTTTTCTAGTTGTCATTTGATTCCATATTTTCCCTATAAATAGAGGTAGTCTTTCATTTGTAAGGGAGAAAGAATAGGAGTGAAGAGAAACATAGTGATTTATATATTTGTAATGGAAGAGTAATTCTCTAGCTAAGGCTAGGGAATGAATTTAAAATGAAGAACCAAGTGTTTGCATATCCAAGTATTTAATACTTAAAGGTTAGTATTATTGATAATATATGAATCTAATAATTTTTATTCAATGATTCTTTGCATCTTTATGCCATGTATATTGAGTTCTTTGAATCAATGAATACACTTAGGTAATTACATCTAAGATTCATTATGCCATACAATGATATAAGTAATGCTCAACCCACTTTATGTGGTGTTCTTGATTTCTTATGATCTTACATAGGTATAATGAATACTTTGAATGTAATTACATCTTTATAGTTCACAATTCTTATGATTCATATGTAATTAATAATACTACTTATTTAATGGGATTTACTAGATCATTAGTATGTTTATTATTATTGCTAATATAGGCATGATTTGTACAGTTGTTTCATTAGCAAACACTTTCTTGCCATAGCATTTATAATGAACATATAATAATTTTATTAGTTAACTTATATAATTCATTTAGTATGTTAATTATTTATTGCTTATAGGCATGATTTGGAGAGTTGCGTTGTTAGTATGGATTATCCTACCAAGCGACCCCTTTCTTGCCATGCAAATATAATTAACATATGATGATTGTATTGGTTAATTTTTATTACTTATTTGGATATGTGGTATACTTGGTTTCGACATTGTAAAGGAATTCCCAATGTATTAGTATTTAATTTAATTCAAGAAAACAACCAAAATCAATCAATCAAATCAATTCAAGGACAAAAATATAATTTATTTTTCATACATCTTTCCGACTCTCCCTGAGATTCGACACTTGGACTCACCAAGACTATATTATAACTTGACTACTTATACTTGGGTATTGTAACGTGGAACACATTTCTAGACACGTCAATCACTACAACAGAATTACCAAATAGTAACAGAGTGCAGAAGAGGATGACCGGGAACAAAACCAACATGTATTCTAGAGGAAAAGGTAAAGGGAAATTATAAATAAATAGTAAAAGACATTGCTAAAGTGTGCAATTAATGCCCATGACTCCCACTTGCATAGCATGAATCTTTAATCAACAGACTCATCCAACAGACAATATTTAAAGCATCACAGTCTCATAATCCCATTTCCCCCAATCCTGCAGTAACCATTCGAAAACCCATTTTTACATTCAACTTTATCAATCCATACTCAATCAGTATAACCAACCACAACCATAATCATAACAAAATACATACTTCAAATTAATCAAAAGTGAGCCAAACCCACAAATCAGAAACCCTAACCAAAGAATTAGAAATTCAAAGAATGATCAAATCAATAACTAATTGAGCACGACATATATGAAATTAAACCTAAACCACGGAAGACAATATCGATATACATATAGATAGATAGGAGAGGTGGGTACGAGGAAATGGGCAATATTGACGATGAGTGCAGACGAAGAGAGAGAGGACCATGAGCCAGGCGAAGAAGAGAATCAATATGTATTACCCTATAAACTATACATATATATGTAGTATATATATGTATATATGTATTATATACCTTGATGTTCCATTATTTGGGTTATGACTGATGACAATAGCGTAATATCCAGAAGCCCTAGCAAAGACCCCGCGATCACCCACATGGTGTTCGATGTTGCAGACAACAGCACCCTCGGGGATGGATATGAGAGGGAGGACATTGCCGACCATGAGATTGGCCTTTTTCCCAAAATATGCCGGTTTACATACCCTTGGCGGCGACGAAGAGCTCCTTCTGGTGCTTGTATCGGAAGGTGACTTACGCCAACGGGATGCCATAACCCAGGTCGTGGAAGATCTTGGTGATGACTCCCTTGAGATACCCGTTGCGCTCGCCGAAGTTGAGGCGGAGGAACCTCGCAGGACCTTTGCGGTGGTGGGTGTGTGTAGATGCCAAAATTTGCACAACACACGAATGAATCTTTTTATTTAGATTTTGTCTCTTTTATACAGATACCCTTAATGGGCTTTGAGCCCATTAGGGCAATCTTATTGTCATTACATCATTATTACATCATCATCTTTATTTACAAAGAATGATAAGTTGAAATGGGCCTGATGCCTGATAACTTTGCTGGGTTGTTAGTCCGATGGGCCTGACGCCTGATAACCTTGTTGGGTTGTTAGTTCGATGAGCCTGATGCCTGATGGGCTTCTATGGGCTTGGAAATTCACACACTTACAATAACTTTGTTGGGTTGTTAGTTCGATGAGCCTGATGTCTGATGGGCTTCTATGGGCTTGGAAATTCACACACTTACACAGGCCCTCTTATTGGTTGTGGGCTTTCAGTCAGGCAAGCCCATTACCGAGAAGACAAAGTGTGGGAGGAAGGAAATATATATATATACATCACCCTGTTGGGGTGACGTGATAGGTTCATTAAATAGGACGGTTATGCCATCATTAATATTTTGAATTCATGGCTTAGGTGCCCTTGATTCGCGCGATGGGGGCTTGAGTTTCTGGGAGCACCCGACCGCTTTAAAACTCCAACTTACATTATATCCCGGTTTGATCTCCTTAAATCTAAAGTTTGGGGACAACCCCTGAGGATGTGTAGTAATCACCTGACGGGTTCTAATTTGCAGGCATTATCAACAGAATGACATAATATCATGCTGAGGATCCCGACGCATGTCCTTAAAAGGAAGGCCAAGCGAGCAACGGGCCCTCAAGCGAAGCTTCTGGAGGAGAAAGCCGAAGCTGAGAATCTCCTGGCAGTGGAGAGGTCAATGGTGGAGATGTGCCATTGGGGTGGCAATTAGATGTATAAACGCCTCTGCGACACCGCCTAGTATAGGATCGGGTTTGGCTGGAGCTCATGCTTCAAGGACATCCAGAAACCTATTGAGGAGAGGGACTTCGCCTCAGTGGGGGAACTGGATGAGTCTTTGGGCATTGCTTCGCCGTATGATGATCCGGTTATAGGTCCCGATGACATTCGCTTCAGTGAATTCCACACCAAGCCTCTTCCGGGGCCCAAATCCGATTCTGATCCTTCTGTTCCCGATGGGACTATTGTTCTTGTGAGCTCAAATGTAGGGGGCATTGATAATGGTACTTAGGATTCTTTATTTGTAAAGTATTTTGTAAGCCTTGGCCATCGGGGCCCATTTTTTAGTGAAAAATCATGGTTCATGTCCAGTTGACTTTTTTCAATACTTAGATTATTTTATTCAAAAGTACTGTGTCTTTCGGGCACTTCAGGCCATAGGAAAGACATCACCATAGTTGGGTTTATTTTCTTGTGAAAATTTGCTCTTTTCATGATTAATGTTGTGTCTTTCGGGCACTTCAGGCCATGCGAGAGACAAAGCAACACGTGATTTATTTTTTACAAAAATATTGATCCCTTCAGGATCGGTGTTGTGTCTTTCGGGCACTTCAGGCCATGCGAGAGACAAAACAACACTTGATTTATTTTTTACAAAAATATTGATCCCTTCAGGATCGGTGATCCCTTCAGGATCGGTGTTCCCATCAGGATCGGTGATCCCTTCAGGATCGGTGTTGTGTCTTTCGGGCACTTCAGGCCATGCGAGAGACAAAACAACATTTGATTTATTTTTTACAAAAATATGGATCCCTTCAGGATCAGTGTTATGTCTTGTGATCCCTTCAGGATCGGTGTTGTGTCTTTCGGGCACTTCAGGCCATGCGAGAGACAAAACAATATTTGATTTATTTTTTACAAAAATATTGATCCCTTTAGGATCGGTGATCCCTTCAGGATCAGTGTTATGTCTTTCGGGCGCTTCAGGCCATGCGAGAGACAATGCAACACTTAGTTTGTTTTTGGAACTTTGATCTCTTCAGGATCAGTGTTGTGTCTTTCGGGCGCTTCAGGCCATGCGAGAGACAACGCAACACTTAGTTTGTTTATTTTTGGAACTTTGATCTCTTCAGGATCAGTGTTGTGTCTTTCGGGCGCTTCAGGCCATGCGAGAGACAATGCAACACTTAGTTTGTTTTTGGAACTTTGATCTCTTCAGGATCTGTGTTGTGTCTTCGGGCACTTCAGGCCATGCGAAAGACAATGCAACACTTAATTTATTTTTGGAACTTTGATCTCTTCAGGATCTGTGTTGTGTCTTCGGGCACTTCAGACCATGCAAAAGACAATGCAACACTTAATTTATTTTTGGAACATTGATCTCTTCAGGATCTGTGTTGTGTCTTCGGGCACTTCAGGCCATGCGAAAGACAAAGCAACACTTAATTTATTTTTGGAACTTTGATCTCTTCAGGATCTGTGTTGTGTCTTCGGGCACTTCAGGCCATGCGAAAGACAATGCAACACTTAATTTATTTTTGGAACATTGATCTCTTCAGGATCTGTGTTGTGTCTTCGGGCACTTCAGGCCATGCGAGAGACAATGCAACACTTGATTAATTTTTTACAAAAATATTGATCCCTTCAGGATCGGTGATCCCTTCAGGATCAGTGTTATGTCTTTCGGGCACTTCAGGCCATGTGAAAGACAGAACAACACTTGATTTATTATTTACAAAACTATTGATCCCTTCAGGATCGGTGATCCCTTCAGGATCAGTGTTATGTCTTTCGGGCACTTCAGGCCATGTGAAAGACAAAACAACACTTGATTTATTTTTTACAAAAATATTGATCCCTTCAGGATCGGTGATCCCTTCAGGATCAGTGTTATGTCTTTCAGGCACTTCAGGCCATGTGAAAGACAAAACAACACTTGATTTATTTTTTACAAAAATATTGATCCCTTCAGGATCGGCGATCCCTCCAGGATCGGTGTTGTAGCTTTTTTACAAAAAGATGAAAGTATGAGTAAAACTTAGCCCTTTATGGGTAGTACCTCTTCAGGAGAGAGGTGATGATCCCGAAGGGGCTGACGACCCTGATGGAGTCAGACGCTTTTAATCAGACGCCTGGTCCTTTGATTGGGATTCAATGCTCTCCAAGACTGTCCTCTTTCGCCTGACGGTTTCCTCTTCTTCGATCCTCAGGTATCCTTGGGCTCTGGAGTTTAACTCCCCAATGCCCGATGGCAGGCGCTTCACCAAAGACTGATGGAACTTCGTCCCTGGAATAAGGGCCATCCGGACGGCCTCAACAGCAGAGTGCTGGTCACAGTTACCGACAGAAGAAGACTCAATGTTGAAACGGGATAGAAAGCTCTTCAGCGACTCTCCTTTCTCCTGGATCATGGTGAAGAGGCAGGATATGGTTTTCTTCTGTCTCTTGTTCCCATAGTATTGGGCAATGAAGAGCCTGGTCAACTGTTGCCAACTATCGATAGATCGAGGCGGCTGCTTCCTGAACCATAATAGAGCTGCATCGGCGAGACTCGTGGAAAACACTTTGCATAGCAATGACTCGTTCTCAGCGTACATGATCATCTTTTGATGGACCTGGTAAATATGCTCCTCGGGGTCCTTGGTACCATCGTAGGGGGTGAATTGAGGCATGACGAACTTCCTTGGGAAAGGTTCCCGGGTTATCTCAGGGACGAAGGGTGATTGTACCAGCTCAGTAGACGCCTGGGCGGCCAGGTCGTCGATGGATTGTGCTCTTAGATCCCCGAGGATTCTCCTCTGGAATTCGTCCATCATTGCGTGAATCTTCTGTGGGGTAATGGATTCGTCGGCCGCGGGGGCCTTTCCTGAACGCCGGGAAGATTCGGCGTGCTTTTCCGGTCCGTCGCTACCTCGCTGGTTCAGAGAATGGTCAAGCACCGCTGCTGGAGGGTCAGGCGCTACTACCGAAGGAACAACTGGTGGTGGAGCCAACCTCGCCATGAGCTCTGCATTTTGTTTCTCCAGAGCCAGGTTGCGTTCCTCAGCTGCCATCAAGCGTCGAAGGATTTGCTCCATAGATTGGGGAACTCCCGCACGACTATCCGCAGTGGTTGGAACGTCTGCTTGCCAACGAGTAACTGGCATCTTTGCCCAAGAAGTAGTGAGTGGAGATTTCAGGAGGCGGTGAAGAATAATCGGAGGTTGAACAATAAAGCTCAGTTTTAAGAGATGAGAAGAAGGAGACGCTTCCCACAGACGGCGCCAATGTGTAGATGCCAAAATTTGCACAACACCCGAATGAATCTTTTTATTTAGATTTTGTCTCTTTTATACAGATACCCTTAATGGGCTTTGAGCCCATTAGGGCAATCTTATTGTCATTACATCATTATTACATCATCATCTTTATTTACAAAGAATGATTAGTTGAAATGGGCCTGATGCCTGATAACTTTGCTGGGTTGTTAGTCCGATGGGCCTGACGCCTGATAACCTTGTTGGGTTGTTAGTTCGATGAGCCTGATGCCTGATGGGCTTCTATGGGCTTGGAAATTCACACACTTACAATAACCTTGTTGGGTTGTTAGTTCGATGAGCATGATGCCTGATGGGCTTCTATGGGCTTGGAAATTCACACACTTACAGTGTGGGACTCGAAGACGAAGTCATTTAACTGTGTGTGTGTTTGGGAGGCGCAGGGGATAAGGGAGTGAAAAGGAGAAGAGGAGATGTGTGTATAGGGTTTTGAGGGAAAGGAGGTGATTGCGATTGCCCTAGGGTTTGTTTGGTTATTTAACTTCTCACTAGTATCATTTCCATTTGCTGATTTGTAAGATCTAATGGTTGTGATTTAACCATCTGATTTTGCCACCTCACTCAATTATTAAATTCAGCACTACCTCATTTAAGTATTAGAAAAGTTACTAAACCATATACACTTATTGTATATTGCAATATATTTGACATATTTATAACTTCGTATATGGCCATATATTTGATAAATATATTATATCTATATCTATACTTTATTATTATCTACCCCCTATTCTTTAATTTTAAATTAAAAAAAATCAAAACCTATTTAGACTATCCAACCGAAGTTATTAAAATATAGATAATTAGGACATATTTTCTTAAAATTTATCTTTAAAAAACCTAGGTAAATTTATAGATCAAAAGTAAAAGTACGATTAATGTAAAAGTCTATACCTTGTGTTATTTCATCATTTTTTTTGTCCTAACATCGTAAATTGGCACTTCAAATATATACATATATTAGTTTAGATAAAATATATATTGAAAACAAAGAAAAGAGTTATAACAAAATATTTTTCCTTAAAGCTTAGAAAAATATATATTTAGAATTAAAATATAATTTAAAAATAAAAAATAGGGTTGTGATCAATATAGAACTCTTAACATTATCAATAAGAATAGATTAACAGTAGTATAGATAATTAAGCAATTTTGTAATTATCTTAGGAAAATATAATTTTAAAATAAAAAAAGAAGGGCTAAAGTAGGTAATTCTTTCTTGATATATACATAAAAAAATCATTTTAATTATATCTATAAACTACACATGATTATTCTAATCTTGTAAAAGTATTTAATTTTTTTCTTTTCAAATGATATTATTTAACTATTCTATTCATTCCTAAAATAAATTCTTTTTAAATAACAATAGTTTACCTATTCTATGGTAATTCTTTGTAAAAATAAACTCTTCCACAACCCCATCCCAACCCCCTTACCCCCTCCACATTTTGGCATAAGGATTATTTAAGGAAGATGGTCTAAACAAGGTAACGCATTAGAATAAATACATTGGTTATTCATTTATGTTTAAATTTTAGCATAGATCTCATCATTCTCATAATTTATTTTTATTCTCGATATATCCTGTTAGATTGGATTTTTATTTATTTTAATTACTTTTTTAAGTATATTAATTTGAGTTTGAGGAGTTCTTTTTTGTTTTCTCTCTCTATATTTTGATATGATAATAAAGATTTTGAATAATTCTTTTCTCTTCTTTCCAATTTTGTATGGTTACAACCTTTTTTATTTATTTATATTAACTTTTAATTATTATTTTACTATTTTGTAAGTATTTATTAGTTGAAGTTTTAAAAATTGAATTCTCAGCTGAACCAATGTGGATATTGGATTCTGGGTTTTGATTAATAGTTTTAAACTTTTATGATTACATTTTGCGTTCTTTTTTTTGTTCTAATATATTTGATTGGAAATTTATTTATTGATTTTACTCTTTTTTTTTAACTATAATAGTTGTAATTTGAGGATATTTTGTTTTTTTTTTTGCTTTCATTTTTAAATTTGTTAACTATATTTTGAGTTTGAGAAGCTGTATTAACAACATGACTTATATTTTTTTTCAATTTTTTTTGATTTCATTTTTTGAGTGGTTTTCAAAATATTAGTTGGGGTTATTTTTATTTTTGTTTCTATAATTAAATATATTAATTTAAATGGGGGAGATTCAATTCATAATAGTGTTGATATACTTATTAGGTATTGCAGATATTTTTTTCTTGCTTTCTAATAGGATAAATTTGTAATTTAAAGCAACTCGTAGTATATATTCTAATATTTGATAACATTCATACATATATATATATAGATATATATATTTGGTTTATTTATTTGTAATGAATATTTTAATTTAATTTTGGAAAAATATATATCGTATAATTCTATTCTTTCCATGTTTTCCTAATATTTTTAACTTTTATTCAACATTTAAAAATAGATAATGAAAACTATATATATCAAATAATTTATTTAAAAATATCATTAGAACGTATCTTCAATTTGTATCTCGTGCATCGCACGTGTACTTTACTAGTTACTATTAAAAATGTGCCGTGTTTCAGTATTTCAAGGTTCAGCCCCTATTTTTATATTTAAATTATAAAAAAATTAAAATATTAATTTTTGTTAAAGTTTATCGTTAAAAAACCCTATTGAATTATTATTTGTACCAATTAAAGTACAATTTTTAAAGTGAAGATTAATTAGGATTCTATTTGGAACAATTATAGTGGCTTTAAAATCGGTGAAATTATAATTTAATTTTGAATGTTAAACTCAATCACTACAACCTAATTTTAATTACAGCCTAATTTTAATTAATTCTGTCTCCACAACCTAATATTAATTTTAGTATTATCTCTTTTATTTTTCTGTTATATTTTAACTCTATAACTTTATATGTATTACTCTAAATTGTTATTTGCTAAATAGTATAGGACACTCTTATTATTTGAATAGTATTTTATTTTTGTATAAAATTCGTTGAGGGCCATGTTAAATGATTTTACTCCCAATGATGCGTAATGGTGTATAAAATTTAATTCTAAAATTTTCATGGATTACTAATCAATTCCACTATCACATATATCAAATTAAACACCAAATTACCATATAATATATAACTTATACTTCTAAAACATATACTCCTAAAATACTTTCAATTAGCATCTATATTGTAATCTCTATTATTATCATTATGTTATTACCTCTATTATTGTTTTAATTTGTTTTATTAGCGTCTCTCTTTTTATGTTACATTTTTTAAGTCATTAAATTATAATAAAGTTTTAAATAAATAAAACTCCTAAATTCTACAAAGCTTATTTTTAAAATACCTCTATCTCCTAATTATTTTATTTCAAATCATCAAGAGTAGTAAATATTTTTATATTAGTAGTCCTAAATTTTTCAACTTACTTATGTCATTATCTCTATCATCTTCTTCTAAATATAAATTCATAATACTTTATTCAAGCTCTAATGGCCTTATTTATATTCTGATTCTTGTACAAGCTTTTCCTATTTTAAAGGATCATGCTCCTCAAAATAGGGAGTCATGACCCACTTCAATGTTAACTTCTCACTACTTCTAGGTAGTGGGTCGTTAATTCCCATTTTCTAAGGGATGATGGGCCTGTTCTAATCAGTATTGGGCTAATTATTCATATATGTGCCAGATCAATATTGGGCTTTGTTCTCCTACCATTGTGTATTGCTAGTCAGGTACTACTCTTCGTCTTTTGTTTGATTTCAAGTGGTATATGAGAAGTACAAATATTAAGGTAATTTTAATTCCTTTTTTTGTTATTTTTTATAAATCGTAGTGTTTGTGAAGGATTTCTCCATTACTATAGCTTTTTAGTAAGAAATATGTCAAAGATCTTAACATCATATTGCTAATCTTTCAATTGCAAAATTCTATATATAGCTAATACGCTGAGGGAACTAGACATTACTCTTATGAATCAAGATATAAGCCTAAGAGTTCAGATTTTTCAATAACACGTTTTAGATTCTATATGCTATATTGGTATATTCTTTATAATTATTTTTTTCGTAATATTATTTATTTAATCAATATACATTACCTAATCATTACTGCTTTCAAATTGTTTGTTTATAATGTTTTTAGAATTTTAATAAATTCATTCCTTTATTTTTTAGTTTAAATGAGTAGATCGTAATTTGTATGTTTGTTAATCCTTAAATCGATATATATATATAGAGATATATATATATTCTCTTTTGGTTATTATATATCTATTCACGTTTTGAGTTTGGATGAATTTATATAGTTATTTTTATTTAATCAAATTTATACCATCTTACATTATTCCTTACGTACTTTTTCACGTATTATTAGTTTCAATAGATACCTCATCATTTATGTATTGGTTTTATATCAATTTTAATTATTTTCTCAACCTTTTTGTCATTGTATATTTGTGAATATTTTGTATATTCAAAAAATATTTAGAATATTTTATTTTTCACTTTTAGTTTCAATAAATACCTCATAATTTTTATGCAATTAATTATGTTTTAGAGACGTTTCATTAAAGTAGTGTTTACTAATAAATTCTATAAAGTGACTTTTTTATTTTAAGGTATTTTATATTTATATTTTGAGTTTTTTTCCCTCTCTTTTAATATTTGTATTATGATTAAAAAAAAATTACTTTGAATTTTGAGAATTATTATGATTAAATTATTTGATTTGATTTATAAGTTTAGTCTCAATTTGCTCCCCCGGGACATTTCACTCACTAAGTTTTGTTTCCTATTAGTATATTGTAATACCGCGTGATTTTTTGGACAAAGAAATTAAATATATATATATAAATTAAGTTGGATAAAATTTATTTCTTTAATTAAATAATATAAGTTGGGCTTATAAGCCCAATGAATCACTACTTAATTACTTTTGGCATATTATATATATATATATATATAATATTTTTGGGCCCATAGGAATTATGTAAAATAAATATATATATTTATAAAAAGAAAACCCTAATATAGTCATACGTTTTTGTAAGACAAGTAGAGGGAGAGAGCAAAGTCACGAGTCGCGTAGAAGATAGAGGAGAGAGCATCGATCGGCCTACAGTTCGTGCGTGGTTTAACCTAACGATCAGACAAGTAGAATGTTCTTTTTTTCCCCTTTGAACCCGTGATAACATCTTCTATATATTGTAATTTTGGTTAAATTCGTATGTATGTATATATATACATGTTATCTGTTAATATCTATGAGGAGCTTTTATATATATATATATATGTATAAATTCGTGTTATTATATACATACATGTTATCTGTTAATATTTATATTATGTATATCTGTGTCGTTGCACTATTTAATATATATATATATATATATATATATATAGATATTATATATACGATCTGTGTTCTGTGCAACAGACTCGGTCACCTGCGCTAACTCATATAAGTATATAGGTAAATATATGTATTGGTGTGGTAGGGGTTGTAATAATCAAATCATCAATGATCACTTTACATGTACATAGCTGGAAATCATTTTGGGCATGAGGTGGAAATCAATTTGGGCATCAAATTATTTGTTTCATGCTTGGTAGTTAATGGACCCACCATTAAAGGAATTGAGTGAATCAATTTTGTTCCTGAAGTTGTAATCACAATGCATATATATATATTTATATAGTAATTTGTCCATGATTATATGGGTATAACAGAAGCTCTCAAGTGGTCTTACGACAATTGTGACAATACACAGTAATATATTGGATTTTATTATATATATATATGTGTTGTAAATCTTGTATAAATTAGTATATACATGGGTAAATGTATTTATCGGTGACCCGTTGGTATTTCTGGTAACGAATTAATTTAACAAATTTGTAGTCATTTTTCCAAGTCCAATTTGTGAGTGTTTTAGCATCCTGTTTTGTTTAGAATATTTTTAGAACACCACGCTTAATGTATTAATGGATTTTACATATTAGTGGAATTATTTTATAAGAATTAATAAATTCTTTAATTAGAGACATACTTCGTGAATTATATATATATATATATATATATATATATATATATATTTCTGTTATGGAGGAATGGAGGAAACCACGATGAACTGACTAATAAGTCAGTCTCATCTGTATCATAGTCACGATATTGATAAGTTGTTGGGTACGTGGTTATGGTTAGGCATGGTTAAGTTGCCTATAGACTTGTGATTTAATTAATGTTGTACTTATATGTTTTTGCCTATTGACTTGTGATTTAATTAATGTTGCATTTATATGTTTTTGTCTACTGACTTGTGTTTTAATTAATGTTGCACTTATATGTTTTTGTCTATTGATTTGTGATTTAATTATGGTTGTGCTTTATTTGTTTTTTTTATTTATGCATTTATTTATTTTTGGAGGTTGTTTATGCAGGAGTGATACTTAAAGTTATAGGAATTATAATTTTACTCTTATTTTTGGTTGGGTAGATGATGGGATTATGGGTACTCTGTTTGGAATCATGTAGAGTCTACTTTGCTCGTGGGTTTGACCCACCATTGTTAACATTTCATGTCCTCGGTAGTTTCCACCACAGGATTGATGACTCAATTCATTTGGTCACTCATTTTCAAGTTGTTCAGCTTTTCACTTTATTTCAGTGTAGGGACTCAAATCAAAAACATATTTTCAGACTCTTGTTTTCATTTATAGTTAGGGGTCCATAATTATGGATTCCCGAGTTGTACCCTTTGGGGATTTGGATTTCTTAATTTATTTATTTAAGGAAATTGAACTTTTGAGACTCAATTATTTATTCATTATGTATTTTGATTTCGTGCTTGTTTATTATTGAGTGTTGATGCGTCTTAGTTTTCGGTATAGGCCTGGCCAACCGATGCATGAAAATTAGAGGGTATCACATATATGCTAAAATGTTCCTTTTGATATTGGTCTTATGAATTAATTTCAAGCTTATATGTTATTATTACTTTTCAGTTATATGGTATATATAGATAAAGGAATATCTACAGACAAATCTTTCACCATTTTGGAATTAGACTAATGGTGTTTGGTACATTGATTTTCCTGTGGGCTTATATGGTATTCCAATGCAACCAGTTTGTTGCTCAATAGCTAGGAAATAATGAGCAGATATTGGACTTCACTTGCACTCGCTTTAAGGCTGAATATTCTATTTTTGATAAGGTAGGAACCAAATGGAAGATGATTATTTCACACTTTTGTTTTATTTTAGTTTTGGGTTACAACTTAGTGTATACTTGAATATTTGCATTTAAGAATGTTTGGATTTTGTTTTAGTATTTAGCAGTTTGAAAGATCAGTGTTGCAATAACTAAATATGTCATATTTTAAAGAAAATATCTTTTGATTTGTTTTCATGTCGGTTGTAATGTATTTATTCACATTTTTTGCATAGATAATTTGAATGACACGTCATATTTTTAACTTTTACTTTTTAAATAAATATACATCATCTTATCATTCAAATCTTCCAAATTTTTATATACTATTTGATATTTTTTTTGGTTTCAATAATTATATATTATAATTTCTATAACTTTTTTCTAAAATTTTCTCCACTCGTATTTGGTTCACTTTTTCTTTCCAATTTCATTACATGCATTGTAATATTAAAATCTGTTGATATTTTTATTTTTATATTTTTTTAGTTTCCATGAATGTTTCATATTTTTATACTTTATTAGTATTTTATTTTGGTTGAAATTTGATTATTTTTCATTTCACCAAATTTAATTGGATTTGTGGTTTGACATTATTTTTAATGGATAATTATGTGATGTTTTTTATTATAATAATAAATTATGTTTATGTGTTAATTTGTTTAACATTTGCACTTTTAGTTTATCCTTTTTTTGGTATTTATGCTATGAATAAATTTTAATTTAAAATAAATTTATAAAAAATATTACAAAATTAAATTTATTTATGTGCAAAGCACGTGTTTTTTACTAGTACTATTAAAAGTGTAAAGAGTTTCCAACCCTAATTTTTAATTTAAAAGTAATTTTAATTCACATGTAATTCTATAATTAAAGATAATTATTAATTTTATTTTGGTATTATATTTTCACTCAAAAATCAATTACTCTTCATGATATGTGTAAACATTCCTAAATCAAATAAACTACTAATAATTACCATATTGGTAAGCAATACAAAGAGCTATAAATCTATATTTATATCTATCTGTATACTAATCTATTAATTTTTTAATTATATTTTAATTTCATATATAGACAGTTGAACTCCATATCTAGAACATATATATTTATATTCTAATTACAGTTAAACAGTGGAGTATTTCAGTGCTTAAATAAATCTATACTACAATAAAAAAAATTCGTTCAAAGTAATTTACTTTATCCATAATGACTTCACTACACCACTGTACAAGTTTACAATAATAATATATTCATCTTCAAATGGTTTTCACTTTTTCTCTAAATAAACAAAATAAACAACCCTCTATAATTTTATATTCTAATTTTCTTAAACAAACATTTCTATACTCGTTCAATAATTGTCACACTCTTACAATATAATTCCTAGGTGTATGGGGGTTCGTGATTTGATTAATTTAGAAATAGTTTATGCAAACTCTAACACTCCTGACAAAGATGGTTTTTATTGCTTCTTTTATGATTTACAGAACTATGGAAAGAGGAAGGAAGAAAAGAGAAATAGTATAGATAATTACTTGTAAATCACTCTTTCTTTCTCTAAGTCTGAGAAGTCCTTTGAAATGAAGGCTTGGGTCAGTATTTATAGACGCTGTGACCCATCATCTCTTCGCGAAACACTCCTACCATGTCAGCACTTTGTCGCGCCTTGGATGGTACATCTTGCAAGATCCCTAAGGTGTCTCGCGACCCATGATCCGCATAGCTTCCTCACGGATCCTCTTTTCCCTTTATCCTTCCTTGTCTAAGGAGTTGTAATGTTTATAGCCTTTTCCTGGGTCATGACCTATTTGCATGCATACCATTTTCATGACCCTGAGTACTATTGGCCTCTCTGAGGTACTTTTGCTTTAAATGACACAAATAGGGTCACGACCCACTATTTGTATAATCGAAGCATTTCCCTAGATTTTCATGTAGTACTTTCTATACAAGTAACATATAGGACTATGAGTTTAGATGTTAGCTACACCCACATCAGTCCCCTCATAGATACCTCTATGCAATGTTTTTACATGTGTATAAACCATTTTGGGTCAGTTCCCAAATAATACTCGCGAGGCACCCCCTTACATTTTCCCCATTGTCCTTTAGTACTTAGCTAAGTATTACAATCCTTACCTCGCGAGTTCTTGATGCAAATTATTTCTTTTCGCGAATGGTTTATCATTGTCGCGAGATGCTTTTCCGCAACCCCTTTTATCATGATGAATTTTGTTTTTCTTTTCGCGAAATGCTTTTTCACTCAATTCAATTTTGCCTCTTTATATCTGCATTCAGAGTTTCAAAATAATTCATTCTCCAGGATCCACGACCAATTTTGGTGTGCTTGGCTAAGTGACATTTCACCTCCTTCGCACATTTATTACGCATTTTCATTTTTCGCACCTAGACCCTATATAATCCACACTTGTCATTTTTATTTCATTTTTACTTCTCTTCTTCCCAGAGCTCTCCTATTCTCATATCTCATATTTTCCCATATTTTGTCCCATCCTCTC
Organism: Cornus suecica; assembly: GCA_963922005.1. Lineage (NCBI taxonomy): Eukaryota > Viridiplantae > Streptophyta > Magnoliopsida > Cornales > Cornaceae > Cornus > Cornus suecica. The sequence goes on along the minus strand of OY998246.1, from coordinate 41,369,282 downwards.
CTTTCCTATATCATATACACCTCGCATATTTATCAATTTTCAACCCCTCGCAAGTACTTTATCTTCCTGCTTTGTCATCATGACTAAAGTATCCACCCCAAAGCTTTTTGCTCCTTATTCAGGGCTTGTTCCTCCTATTCCCCAAGCTTCAGAATGGCGTAAAGCCCCCTTTTCCGACATTCATCATGATGTTTTTTGGTTTGCGATGGAAAACTTTGTTGCTAATGATGCTGTCAGTGATAGTGACCAAATCACTTTAGATCCAGACCACGAGGCTACTTCTATTTTTATTCCTCTTTCTAGTACTCCCCATTTTCTTATTGAGAGGGGAGATGCCCCTTTTTTGTTCGTTGAGTATAAGGGACACGTGGCACCCATCAATGATTGGAAGATGCGGTCTAGCCATATTCTTAGCCAAGAGCGTGATAGCGCTGTTTTAGCCAAAGCTGGGGTACTTGAATCTATAGAGCTCTTCTCAGATTTTTATGTTCGTCGCGACATAGATACTCTGACTACCCTAGTCTCGCGATGGAGCTCCTTTTCACACACCTTTATTGCTTCATGGGGAGAGTTTACACCTATTCTTGAAGATGTGATAATTTTATTTTGTCTTCCTCTTCTTGACTCACGCCCCATCAAGGCCCCACTCGTCAATCCAGAAGACAAGAATATCCTCAATCAACTCCTTTATTGCGGCAAATATGTATGCTAGCGAGGCAGTTGGTTTGACAAATGGGTGTTTTTCCTAGAGCAAGCCATGTCCAACCATCCTAAACTTTCATACTCCTCATGGTGTCACCATTTTTTCCATGAGTATGCTCCTTAGAGACTTGTTTCAGGTCAAGATCACGAGTCAGCCCTAGGTCCTCAATTCAATGGCCCTTTAGAACTGGCTAGTTTCCTCCCGTACTGGCTGGATTGTTACATCTTTCAAGTTAAACCAGAAGATGGCCTTAGTAATTTCGTATTTCTTCTAGCTGTCATGATCTCGTGAGGCACCCGTATCTCTCTTACCCCTCTATTTATTGGCACTTTATATTATCAACTAGATACTCTTTCCAATGACTTCTCAAGGTCACTTAGCAGATATGATATTAGTACCCATGTATTAGGTACTTTTCTAACTCTATTTCTTTTAGAGTGTTTCCCCAATTATGCTCATGTCCCTCATTCTTTTCCTCCTTTAGGTTCTTCAAAGGTCGCGACCTCATCTTAGTTGAAGTCGTGAGCATCTAGGTGGTCTTCCCTCTTCTCCTCAAAAGTACTATCCGACTTCATAGATATACCCTATGAATTTTCTGAGGGCTTCTATTTTTTCCTGAGTTTTATCTCAAGAATGAAATTGTGTCTTATGAAATCTCTTCTGATGATCATCTTGTCTTTTCTACCATAATATATAGATGTCACCTTCCTATTTTCAGTGAAACCTTTGATAAAATTACTGCCTACAACCCTGCGTGAGTGTCTCGCCAGTTTGGTTTTGATCAGGCCATTTCTTCCTTTACCTCGCAAGAAGACTTTTGATAGGGCACTCATCCGTTAACGCGAATCTTTAGAAAATAGTCTTCGTATATTCTCCACTATCATATATATACCTCCAGGACAAAATCAACTTCCATACTAGGAATAATAGGTTAGAGAGAGAAGCTCCTCATTCTCTCTAGAATTTGGAGTTATGGTGTACTGATTCATCTTGTTGAATTGATTTGTTTGTCTTTCTCTATGGCTTTCTTTGACATTTACTCTTGATTCTGATTCCTTTTGGTTGTCACTATAGTTTTCCATTTGATTTATTGAGATTTTTGTTCATCTTCTAATCTGATTCTCTTTTTTATGAGATTGAGTGGTTTCTTTCTGATTTTAAGTTCCCTCATTTGTTTCTTATCACTTTCTCACTTTCTGATTTTACTTTTGGCTAATTGGATTCTCATTATCTTGCTGATTTTCAAACCCTTATTCCTTGTGAGGAAACAATGGCCGACCTGCATAAGGAATGTTGTTAGTCACTAATTAACCCTAGAGGGGGGGGGGGGGGGGGGGAATAGGGTGTTCAAAAATTAAGTCTAATTCTTTTCGAGATTGGAACACTCTCAAAAAAAAAAACTACATCACAATAAGCAAGTGAATGATTTAATTTGAACTTCTCTAACTATTAATTTCAAGACAAGATAGCATACAAGATATTCAAGCAATTATGGCATGCAAAATAATTAATTAAAGAGAAAGAGATAGAGAGATTTGACACCGTGATTTTTTCGAGGTTCGGTAACTCCTACTCCTCGGCTCAAGAACCCCTTCTTGAGACTTTTCCCGATCCTTTCACTATGGCCCTTCCTTCACAGGTGGAATGGCAAACCTTTACAACACAAGCCTCTCGAGCTTGTCCCTCAATCAAGAGAACAACCCTCTCTTGAACAATCGGTGGACTTCACTTATCCGAGATTACAAATTCGTATGTAATCAATAAAATCACTCAAGAACAAAAACACTCAAAACCCAAAGGTGTTTATGGAAGATAAATCAATATAAGCTCAAGTGTTTTTGGTGATTTTACAATAGCTCTAGAAATGTATTCTCAAAGGGTATGATCAATGAATGATATTTGGAGAATAAGAAGAGATACTAGAGGTTTTGTTTTTCAAAGAAACTTGGTGAAAAAAATAGATTTTCAAAGCTTGGTTTCAATGGCTTTTGTAGAGAAAATTTATGCAGAATTTTTGATAGCTTTCTTTCTTTTTGTATTTCAATCTCTTAATCTTCAATATACACATCTCATTCTATATATAGCATTGCATTAGGGTTTTGAAGAATGATTATAGTATTTGAAAGATAAGAGCCGTTTGAACACCGTTGAACACAATCCACAAAACATGGGAAATGTTTTCTGAAGAATCTGCAGGTTTTAAGGAACTTCTAGTCGACTACTTCTCTGTTGTAGTTGACTACAATGGACCATCTAGTCGACTAGATTGAGTTCTAGTCGACTACTTTGGACCATCTAGTCGACTAGAATGAGTTCTAGTCGACTACATGAAGTAGTCTAGTCGATTCAAGCTCTTTTCAGTCGACTCTTTTGATGTGGATGAAAAACCTATAGCTACTGATTGTTTTAGTCGACTACTAGAAAATACACAGGCTCATTTTAGTCGACTACAAGATGAAAAACATTTAATAAAAATATTTTTCTTTCCGTTTAAGTTCGGTAAAGCGTTTTTCATTTCATTTGAATTTGGTTCATTTTATACTTGAGCTTATACGATAAAATCGACCCATAAAATTACCTTGTTACAATGATCGCTTCCCGACCTATCTACCCCAAGTCTTGAGTCTTCGACTTTCGCCTTTGCCGTTGATTTTCCATTTGCGCTTCAATTTCTTTTATGGCTTTTCGCTTTAATTCAAGCTTTCTTTCCGAACTTGCTTTCCGAGTCGTTTTCTTTCCGAGTTTGTTTTCTGAGTCGTTCACCTGTCTTTTGCTGAAAACTTAAACTCGAAAATTCATTAGTATCAAACACTCTTCAATGGTTTGTTATCATCAATTTTGGAATTGTTTGCCGAAAGTAAATTTCAAAGCCAACAAATGTGAATCTGAAAAGAGACCTCCACATATTAATGTAGAGAAATCTAGTAATACTATTGTCCCATGGATCCTATATTTTACTACACCTATTGGGGAAGGTAGATCCGAAGTCTCCCATAAAGGGGCTGAAATTTCTGAGGTGGACCTACTAAGGAAGGAAGTGGCTAATTTAAGGAAGGCTCTTGAAGCCACTCATGAACTCAATAGCAAATACAAGTTTGATAGGGAATGTGAAAGTTCTGCCCACCAAGTGTTTGATTATATGAGTAAGTTACGGAATTATGAGTTTCCATGTTTGGATGCTAGTTATAATCTAGCTCCTTAATCTGGATATATTACAAATGTTATAGCTTCAAGAGTGGAGAAAGCTAGTGATTATTCAGTTTTGAATACACAAGCTGATGGGATTATTTCTAATGGAAAATCAAGAGTTGAATACGATGGAAATTCCCACCAAGTGTTTGATAATTTGCCAAAGAATATGAATAATAACTCTCCTCCTACTTACTGTGAAATTGCACACCAAGTGTTTGTTAAAAGTACTGAGAGGCCTGGAATTGTTAAAGGGACTGACAAAACTGGATTCAATAAGGTGTTCCCTACACTTCCATCTTTGAAAGGTAAGAAGATTGCTTCTGATGGTGGTAGGGATATGCAACAACATGTGGGTGATGAAAGTCTTAAGGAAAGTGCTAAACCTGCTAAGAATTCAATGTCATGGGCTGAAACTTTGTCTAAAAATATCTCAAAGAACAAAATGCAATTGAAGTATTATCCTCAGGCTGTGAAAGATAAAGTGGTAGAGATTCCTCATGAAGTTGAAATGAAGGGGTGTTATATGTGGAAGGATTGCTTAGTGGGTTATTGCATGGAGAGGAAACTTCCATTTCCAACTTTGGATTCAATTGCGAAGAGGCTTTGGGGTAGAGAAGGATTGACTGAAGTTATAAGTTTATACACGGGTTTTTTCGTGTTTAAATTTGATTGTTCTGAAAGTAGTGATTCTATCATTGAGAATGGTCCGTGGCATTTTGCAAACCAACTTATGGTGTTGCAAAAATGGAGACCTGATTTAGCTATTCACAGACAATGCCTTATAAGTGTTCCCATTTGGGCTAAGTTTTTTCATGTGTCATTACAGTTGTGGACATAAAAAGGTTTGGGTTATATTGCATGCATATTGGGGAAACCACTTTATGCGAATGCTCAAACTGATGGAAAAGGGAGATTAAATTATTCCAGAATATGTATTGAGGTGGATATAAATGTTGAGCTACCTTCTGAGGTTGAGGCTAGATTGGTTGATGGTAGAATTGTTCCCATTGCTGTTGAACATCAGTGGATTCCATTGAATGTACACATTGTGAGTTTTTTGGGCATTCAATTAAAAATTATGTTAAATTGAAAGTTCAAAATGTAGTTCAAAAACCTAAAGAGATTAAGAAAAAATGGGTGGTTGTGGGGAATAAAACTATGAGTGCTGATATGAACAATTCTGGGGAGAATTTAGTTATTTCTGAAATCAAAGACAAGAATCAGAAGGAAAAATGGATAGAGAAGGCAGATTATTCTTCTAGGGAGGTTGGGGAGAGTATGGAAGCTGATAATTTGGAGACTAACCTATCAAAGGCTAATACGGTTGCTAAGGATGGTACATATGTGAATGATATAGAGCAGATTATAGAGGAAGCTACAGGGGTAAATGATGCTATAGGGGATACTCACAAATCTCCAAACAAATTTGCATGTCTGCTGAATTAAGAAGACCAAGATGTTGGGGATACAAAGGAGAAAAATGATACAATGACAAAGAGCTGTTGGTTTGGCCAAAGAACCTCCGAAAAAGCTATTGTTGGGAAGCAATATCAATGGTAAGGTTTCTATGGAAAATTTTAAACCTAAAAGATTGCTGAAGAGAGATTTACCTCACAAAGGTGGGGAAGAGGTAACCAAATCTTCTATTGTTTAAATGATTTATAGCATTTGGAATATTAGAGGCTTGAATAGTTATGTCAAGTAGTTGGAGATTAAGAAAATGATTAAAGAGTTGGGTATTTCTTTGATGTGTCTTATGGAAACTAAAGTTTAGCAATGCAATATTGATAAAACTGTAAAAGTGATTTGCCCAGGATGGAAGAGTATCCAAAATTATGAACATGCTGAATTGGGGAGGATTTTGATTTGTTGGGATCATTATAAGATAGTGGTGAACACTCTTTTTGCTACTGATCAGATTGTCCATTGTCAAATTGCAAATGTGGAGGATTCTTTTGTGTGTTTTGCTTCATTTGTATATGGCAGCAATGATTATATAGAGAGAAGGAAACTTTGGGTGAATCTTTCTAATATTGCAAATAGCCATCAACATGAGCCTTGGTTTGCAGCAGATGATTTTAATGCCATTAGACACAAACATGAAAGGGTGGGGGGTTCTACTAGGTGGAAACCTTACATGCGAGAGTGTGAGAATGCATTGGATGAATCTGGATTAATGAATATTACCTATTCCTGAATGAAATATGCATGGAATAATGGGCAGAAGTTCAGGAAGTTGGATAGGTGTCTTGCAAATCACAAATGGTTGGAGCTGATTTCTAATGGAGAGGTATCTTTTATACCTCCTTTTATTTTTGATCATGCTTGTATCCTTTTCAAAATTCATGTAGAGGAGCTCAAAGTAAGAAGGCCTTTCAGATTTAATAATTTTTTGATTCATCATGAGGGTTTCCTTCCTATGATTGTTGATGCATGGAGTAAGGAGATTAGGGGATCAAAGATGTTTGTTGTCACTCAGAAATTAAAGCTTATCAAGCAAGGGCTTAAAACTTTAAACTATCTCTACTATAAAAAAATCTTTGATCAGGTCAATGTGAGTAGAAGGAAGTTGTTGGATATTCAGAAGATCATTAATAACGACCCAACAAACTCTGATTTTAAGCAAGTTGAGAAGGATTGTCTTCATCATTTCTATAAAATAGCTCATGCATAAGAGATTCTTTGTAGACAGAAGTCTAGAGTGCAATGGCTTAATTTAGGGGATCAAAATACATCCTTTTCCCATAAGATGACTACTCAAAGAAGAGCTTTCAATAGAATTATGCCCATTACCAAAGAGAATCGAAATGTGGTTACTTATCCTGAACTTGTGAAGATTGAGATCATTCAATATTACAAGGATTTGTTCTCTAAACAAATCAATAGTAGTAGGTTAGAGGAGCTTGACAATTACATTCATCACCCTATCTCAGGTGAACAAGGAGAGCAAATGTGTAGAAGTGTTACTGCTGATGAAGTGAGGCATACTTTCTTTGCTATGAATGATAATAAATCTCCAGGGCCAGATGGTTTAAATTCATTGTTCTATAAGGCAGCTTGACCTATAATAGGGAAGGAGGTGGTGGAAGCAATCCAAGATTTCTTTGAATCTGGAGAAATTCTAAAAGAGATCAACACTACTGCTATTACTTTGATTCCTAAAATCACAAACCCTTCTAAAGTTACTGATTTTAGGCTTATATCAGTTTGTAATTTTCTTTACAAATGTATTTCCAAGATTTTGGCTAATAGACTCAAAACAGTTTTGTCTTCGTGCATTAGCCTAAATCAATCAGGTTTTGTTCCTAGGAGACATATTCGGGATAATGTGCTACTTTCTCAGGAGATTCTTTTACACTCTCACAAGAATGATACCCCTGCTAGAGTGGTTATGAAGGTGGACCTCAGGAAAGCTTATGACACTATTTCTTGAGAGTTTTTAGCTAATTGAAAATTTTGGGCTGCCAGAAAAGATGCAGAAATGGATTATCACTTGTTACTCAACTCCTATGTTTTTTATAAATATCAATGGAGGGCTAGAAAGATTCTTTTCAAGTGGAAGGGGCTTAGAGAAGGAGACCCAATCTCTCCTTATCTTTTTGTCATGGCCATGGAAGTACTTTCAGGGATTCTGAACAACATTGAAGAGGGAGACCAGTTCCAATACCATGTGAGATGTCAAAGTTTGAAGCTTAACCACTTAATGTTCGCTGATGATCTTCTTCTTTTCAGTAAGGGTAATTTATCTTTTGTGTCTACCTTGATGAATGTTTTGCAAAAGTTTAATAACATTTTTAGTTTAGCCCCTAATCCTCAAAAAAGTTTGTTTTTTTTGCTTCTGGAGTGGAAGAGGATAACTTGCAGACTATTCTCATCATGACCAACTTTAACTTTGCTACTTTTCCTATCAAGTATTTGGGCATCCCTTTAATTTCTACAAGACTTTCAGCTGTTGATTGCCAAGAGTTGGTGATTAAAATCACTAGAAGAGTTCAATCTTGGAATACAAGATTTTTATCTTTTGCAGGAAGATGGCAACTTATTGTTGTAGTGTTGTTTTCGGTTCAAGTTTACCGGGCTACTACCTACATTCTTCCTAAAGGGGTGACGAAGGAGATTGCTAGCATTATGAGGAAATTTTTATGGAAAGGGCTAGATTTGTCTTCAGGGGGAGAGAAGGTGGCTTGGTCTACCATTTGCCTTCCAAAAGAAGAGGGAGGATTAGGGCTTAAAGATTTAGTAGCTTAGAACATGACTGCTATTAGTAAACAAATTTGGAGCTTGCTTCAGACTGATCACACTAATCTTTAGGCCCTTTGGGGTAAGGAGGAATTGGTTTAAAACAAAAACTTTTGGCTCTTAAAGATCCTTGATAAGTGCTCTTGGGTGTGGATAAAATGCTTGGAATGAGAGATCAGTTTAGAAGACACCTCAAGTTCATAGTTGGAAATGGGGAATCAATATCTCTATGGCATGATAATTGGGTATATGGTTGCTCTATAGCTCAACATTTAGGAACTAGAGTTATCTACGACTCAGGTTTACCAAGGGATGCAAAAGTCTCTTATATGATCAGAAATGATGGTTGGATTCTTCCTATTCCAAGATCTTTATAGCTCATGCAATTGAGGGCTAATATCCAAGCTTTTGATCCTCCTAATATTTAACATAATGATAAAATCATTTGGGTTCCTACTGGAGACAATTACACAATCAGATCTGCTTGGAATATGCTTCGAAATGGAAGAAATAAGATGGAGTGGATGCATACGGTTTGGTTTCCCAAACACATCCCAAAACATGCTTTTAACCTTTGGGTGGTGATTCAAGATAGGTCAATGACTCAAGATAGGATGATGATTATGATTTTAATTCAGCAACAACAATGTGTTTTTTGCTCTCAACCTATAGAGTCAAGACAATACCTATATTTTGAGTGTTCCTTTTCCACTTAAATCTGGAATTTATTGCAGCAAGCTACGTATCTCTTCTTTCCTAATCTCCCTTGGACTGCCCTAATCAATTATTGTAATGTATAGCTTAAAGAAAATGAGTTGGAGTCGTTTCTTGCTAAGTTATGTCTAGCTTATACTATTTACACTATTTGGTAAGAGAGGAATAAAAGGATGTATGCTGGAGAATTCAGAACTTAAGGTTAGATTCAAAGAGAGATTGTGGAGTCAGTTACTATCCGAGTTTGTGCTTTTCAGAAAGTAAAGGTGACTAAGGAATTTGGATATTGGAACTACATGGAGACTACCTCATTCTATATTTCTTGTATAAAGAAAGCTTGGTTAAGAGTGGGCTGCTCAGATTTCATGGTGTTTTGGTGTATATGCAGTGGTTTGATGTTTATCACTTTTCTTTGTGATATATGTTTGCTATTAATTAGCTTTATCATGTATACCCACAGGTGGATGAGTGTTTGTTTTATTTTGAGAAGACAAATCAGAATGCCTAGTAAAGGAACTTATATTATGTATAGATATTCTTATTATAGTGATGGTAGACGAGGGAAAACTAGATGATGGTTTTTCTTACTTTGGTGGATGTGGGGATTCGATTTATGTAATGTTACCTGGGGTATGCCCCTTGGAATGTGTATGGTCTTCTAGACCTTATTTCTTTTTATAAACTGACTTGCTTATCAAAAAAAAAAATATACCTCCAGTTACTCGCAAAGGTGGCTTAACCCTTTTTTATCTTGAATTCTAGAAGGAACAATAACTTAGATTTAAAACTTTCATGGATCATCCTCACAACACCATAGTCCCAATATCTATTTATGCTTCTGACCCTTCTTTAAAGCTTCGCAAGTCACGAGGCTCACGTGGTCCTAAGTCCAAAGCACAAACTCTGGATGTTTATATTGGTACTTCACCAGTAGACAAAGCTCCTACCCAGCAAAAACCTCAGAAGACCAATAATGTACCTCATGCAGGGTCAACTAATACACACAAGCGTTCACATCGCGTGGAAGTTTCACCCGTGAAGTCTCCTACTTGTGAGGAGCCCAATGTGAGAAGACTGGTAATCTCTATTTTCTCTCTTTTTGTGGTTTAACGCATGGCGTGCGTTTTGAGGTGAAAAAAATATTCTCACTGCTGTATCATTTGCTATGGTTTAGGTGTGCGAACCTAGTCCTAGCTTTTATTTTATTTTAGATATTTATATTTGTGAATATAAAATATCTGTATATGGGTTAGAAGCGAAGCAGGAGATGAAAATTAATTTTAGAAAATTACATAAATATTTTTATGCTAAATTAATACATATTTGAACTGAATGAGAATAGGTGGCCTAATAACCCCTTGAGATTTAAAGCGGGTTAGTGAAATTTATAAAGTCGGGACTTGAACTTAGAACGTGATATTAGTTTCCCCTATTGCTTGTGTTTTACGGATTTTAAAACAAGTCAGGGGGTATGTGAAAGTGAGGGACCGTTCAAAGGCTTTATGATCATCATCGCACTGAGCTCAAGGACCGTGTCATTCGACAGGAGAAATAGACTGAGATAGCAAAAGCTCGCAGGACACTGGCCTTACTCGAAGAGGATGACAAGAAACTTTAAGACATAGCTGATCATTGTGAGAGGACTCTTATGTATTGGGAGGAACATGAGGGTTTTAAGCTGTCAGATCCTATCACCAAAGATATTTTTAGTATATTGTCTTATTTTGTACTTTTATCCTCATGATGTATACACATTTTTGATACACTGATTTTAGTCATATTTTATGCACGTATCTTGTTGAATGACATCATATTATGACCGTCTTTACTATTTCAACATTTCTTATTACATGCTTCTGATTCTTCTTTTCAATTTTCTATGCATTTAAACTTATCATCTTTCCTTAGAGCATAAAGGCTTCATGCTTGATACAGTTTTATCCACTTCACATTAACGTGCCTAGTTCTCTCATGAGTGATCTCGTGCTCCATTCTGTAGTAGCCACTACTGCTTTCACTTGTAATTACATAAAGACCCTTCCACTTAGCTTCAAACTTTCTTACTCTTTGTCCTCTCATAATTGCTGGAACTGTTTTCAACACCTTGTCCCCTTCTTTGAACCATCTGTATCGTACATTCTTATTGTAATTTCTTGCTTGTAGTTTATTGTAAACCTTCTGATTTGTGAAGGCCTCAGCCCTTATTTCTTCCAATGCTTTAATTTCCAGTAGCCTTTCTTCCTTACTACCTTTTGACATCAGTATTTTAGCCACGACCTATAATTCTGCTGGCAACACAGCCTCAACCCTATAAACCAACATATATGGAGTCAAATTTGTAGCACTTTGAAAATTACCTAGACGATAGTGAAAATAGCCTAGAGGGGGGTGAATAGGCTTTTTGTAGATTTATTGACAAATTAATATTTAATTGCGGAAAATTTAATTTTAATCCAATCATAAAATCCTAATTCTCAAACCACATCATTCAAGCAATATCAAACAAATCATCAATGTAGTGTAGAAAATAAAGCAAGAGATGACACAGAGAATTATACATGGAAAAACCAAGGAAACGTTCCAAGAAAAAAACCACGGGTACACTCAGGTACCGATGCACTATGAATCAACAAGTACAAACTCTATGAGAGTTTTAGACTTACAATCATTCCTGATATGCCTTCCTCTACTCGCGGTCTAAAACCCTTGAATCACTCGTACTTCACGATGCACACTTGCTCCGCCAGACACTATGAGACTCACAAATCATGCCTGATTTGCCTTTCTCTACTCGCGGTCTAAAATCCTCGAATCGCTCCGTACTCGGATGAATCAAAACAACCTCGTTGCAATGGACGGTGTGATGATTTTTCAGCAATCACTCATCCAACCGTGCATAAAGAACTTCGGTGTAGAAGCACGATTGGAGAACCTCAACACAAGAGATAACACCAATATGTATGATCACTCCATAATCACCTATCTGTGTGTATCACTCTGTAGAAGATTATGAACTATAGAAAATTGCAGAGCTCTCACCAAAAACCCTCTTGAAAAATCATCATAAAAAATCGTAGCCACTTCTCTTGTAGAACCTTGGTATTTATATACCAAGTCATAGAAAATTCTAACCTTGCCATCTTATGTAATTTCACAATACCTTGATAAATCCTCTAAAATTTGATGTAAATATTTGTATATACCAATACATAGAGGTATGAAGACGTCGATAACTTAAAACTTTGAAGTAGGGACCAAACTGGAAAAATCCGAAAGCACCCCGAAACAAATCCTACATAACAAGTGATCACGTGACCAAACATTGGGACCTACGCTTAGGCGTAGGTCTAGGGAATAGGGTCCCCTCGCAGCTCTAAAACCACAGCGTAGGTCAGAGCCAATTTGTCATGTTTCAGCCTCTGACAACGTAGGTATGATGTATCTTTTGCAATTTTTTCATATTTGAGCTAGACTAGTAATCTAGAACTCCCGATGCTTTTGGTTGAAGTCATGATGTCTGGAAATGATATTTTTTCCCTCTGGTGAAGTGACGATGTTTGGAAAAGATGATTTTGCCCTCCGGTAGCCTTTTTTGCTTTGACACATTCCTTGACTTCTTTGTCGAGATAGAAACGAACATACTAACAACTAGATTGCAAATACACAAAACTCTCAACATGACGATTCACTTAATATGGTTATTTTCTAGAACATTCCAAACACAAATAATACTATAAATTTTCTTACAATCTCCCCCTTGGCATTTCTGAGACAAAAACATGTTTTACAATATAGCCTCACAAATAACAACATAACATCTATACTTATGAACACACACCAACAAACATAGATATAAACTGTCACCTTGCTTTCATGATGGTCAACTAATCCTGTAACCACAACACTGAACAAACCATTAAACACAGGTGTGGAAAACAAACATAAAATGATCATAAGAAAATGATAACACCAATGCACACATAATGATCATCATTCTCCCCCTAAGAATAAACTCCCCCTTGCTAAATATTTCTCCCTCTGAATCATTCAAACAATCTTAACCAAACAACCTCAATCTCTCCCCCTCACTTAATATACTTTTCCCCATTTTTATCACTGAAATGTCAAACAAAGAGAGTATATGCCATAACAATAATGTAGAGAGATGCAAGGAAGTACTCAATGAAAAACATCAAGATATAGATCTCTTAACATAACATATACAAATGCATGATCCTAATACTAATGCATGAATGCAAAATGTTTAAAAATAAAATAAAATATTTTTGTTTTTTTAGAAATCTGTGAGCAATGTAGTAGAGACACAAAGCCAATCATTAACACATCATATTCTCAGATTTAACTCGACAATTATACACATGATATAGAATAAAATTAGCACACATACCTTGTAAACTCAAGAATGCACAAGTCAAGTTTTACAAATATATATATATGAAAATTCTCATGTGCAAGCACTAAGGAAAGATGAAAAAAATACACACTAAAGCTGATAATCTCCCCACCAACCGTGATGATAATTCAATACAAGATCCAAACTAGAAGGCAAAAACTAAAAATACTTTCTCTTTGTCACACAATTTCCTCATTCTCATCTTTTCAACTTTTTCACCATATCCCTTTTTGTCTTTCAAAGCTCCGGACTTTCCAACGATGATTTTTTGTCCCGACCAAATGGGCTCGAGCTTCTTCCATGGGATTTATGCTCATTAGTCTTCTCCCCTTTTTACGCGAACACTCAATGCTTACTAAGGCAAGAGGCCCATTTACTCAGATTGAAGAACTACTTTTTACATTTTTAATATTTTAAACATCTAATTTTTTTCAACATCACCACAATATTCATACACATGCAAAAAATATTTCATGCATAGACCAATCTAGCATAGCTCATGAACATTCATACCACTTCGGGTTAAATAAAAAAAATTAACAGATTCAACATACATTATAATCATCATCGAAGCAACTAGCACCTAAGATTAAAGTCTTGTAACATAAAATAATCATGCCAAGTGATCATCCAAAAATCTTAGGTCAGTCTGATACCTCTACTTCACATATGCATAATGAAATAAATAAATGTGAAAATATAGTAAAATATGACAATTTTTGTACTCTAGCCAAGCTCAACAGTCTCAAAACTTTTATTATCATTTATTTCAAAATAAAATGCATGCATGAATAAAAATAATACAAATGAATGATTACTTATCAATTCTAAGAAAATAATGCAATGTGCTTCTAGAATGATAGATAAGAAGATATCTATTCTAAATAAAGAATACCAATAGATTTCCTAAGACTAACATGTTTTTAAAAATCTAATGGTTTTGTAAAGATATTTGCTAACTGAGAATCTGTGGATATGAACTTTAGAGACATTAATCTTCAACAGGACCACAAATGAAATGATGTCGAATATCTATATGCTTTGTTCTAGAGTGTTGAACATGATTTTTAGAAATTTTTATTGCACTCGTGTTATCACAGAACACAGTCATCGTGCCTTGAGAAAAATCATAATCCTGCAACATTTGATGCATCCACAAAACCTGAGTACAACAACTACCAACTGCTATATACTCAACCTCAGTAGTGGAAAGGGAAACACAATTTTGCTTCTTGTTATGCAAAGAAACTAAGCAATTTCCAACATAAAAATACCATCCACTGGTACTTTTTCTATCATCAACATTATCGGCCCAATCAACATCAGAAAAAGATGCGATATCAGTATTAGTACCTGATGGATACAATAGTCCATAATTCACTGTCCCTTTAACATACTTGATAATCCTTTTCACATCATTAATATGAGACTCCTTAGGACTTGCCTGGTAACATGCACACAAACCAACACTAAACGCTATGTCAGGTCGACTGGCAGTGAAATACAACAAACTCCCAATCATACTCCTATAAAGTGTAGGATCGACATCTTTGCCTTTAGTATCTAAGCTAAGCTTAACACTTGTACTCATAGGAGTGCAAGCATCCTTAGCCTTTTCTAAACCAAACTTTTTCACTAATTCCAAGGCATAACGAGTTTGAGAAACAAAAATCCCATCTGTTAGTCACTAATTAACCCTAGAGGGGGGGTGAATAGGGTGTTCAAAAATATTTCTAACCCTTTTCAAAAATGGAACACAGTATAACCAAAAATTAATTTCTCAAGCAAGTGGATGATTCATGTTTCATTTGATCTCCAAAATAATGAACAAACTTATCAGAAGTGGATCCAAACACAATATCATCAACATAGATTTGAGCAACAACTGTATCACTCTCAATTTTCTGAATAGACAGTGTTTTGTCCACTCCCCCTCGAGTAAAACCTGTCCCTAATAGGTAATCAGTCAACCTTTCATGCCAAGCTCCAGGAGCTTACTTTAGCCCATACAAAGCCTTTTTCAGCCTGTAAACATGATCTTGACAATAAGGAATTTCAAATCCCTTGGGCTGCTCCACATATACTTCCTCATTAAGAACACCATTCAAAAATGCACTCTTCACATCCATTTGATACAACTTGAATCCAAGATTGCATGCAATAGCAAACAAAATTCGAATAGATTCAAGTCTCGTTACTGGAGCAAACGTCTCATCAAAGTCTATACCTTCCAACTGAGTATAACCTTGAGCAACAAGCCTAGCCTTATTCCTAACTACTGTACCATGTTCATCCTTTTTATTCTTGAATATCCACTTGGTACCAATCACATTTATCTCCTTCGGTCTATGCACAAGATACCACACATCATTCTTAACAAACTGTCAAATTTCTTCTTGTATAGAATTTATCCACTCACTATCTTGAAGAGATTCTTTGACATTTTTAGGTTCCAAAGAAGATGTATAGCATGCATACAAAACCTCATTCCTAGCTTTTCTCCGTGTCACCATCATTTGATCAACAGATCCTATAACATTATCCAAATGATGGTAGAACTTTACCTATGCAGATGGTTCCTTAGACTGTGTAGGTTGAACATTACCAATTGAATAGGACTTGATCATCACTAACCACATTATCCTTGTTATCAACCTTAGAAGAACCATCATCCAAAATAAAGAACGGCTCACTATCTTCCTCCTCAGCAGACATTGGAGACTCATCAACACATGAGTCATCAACCACCACAGTGGCAAATTCCATCATCGTTTGAGTTCTAAGGTTACAAATCCTATATGCTCGACTAGTCAATGAATAACCTAAATATATTCCTTCATCATTCTTAAACTCAAACTTCCGAATAGATTCACGATCTCTAAGAATATAACATTTTGCTTCAAAAACCTTGAAATATTTCACATTGGGTTTCTTACCATTCCATAGTTCATAAGGAGTTTTTAAGGTGTCAGGCCTAAGATAAACTCTGGTTGAGGTGTAACACGTTGTGTTCACTGCCTCGGCCCAAAAATACCTAGGAACATTTCTACCTTGTAGCATAACATTGGCCATTTCCTGAATAACCCTATTCTTCCTCTTAACTACTCCATTTTGTTGAGGAGTTTTAGGTACTGAAAATTCATGTTTTATTCCTCTCTCATCACAAAACACTTTAATTTTTGAATTTTCAAACTCCCTTCTATGATCACTCCTTACTCTAGAAATGAAACAATTCTTCTCAGTCTGAATTTTTAAACAAATTCTCTTAAAACTTTTAGGAGCTTCAGACTTTTCACATAGAAATCCAACCCAAGCAAATCTTAAATAATCATCCACCATGACAAAATTATACTTCTTTCCTCCTTTGCTCATGGTCCTAGCGGGACTCATTAAATCAATATGCAACAACTCTAAAGGTCTAGAAGAATTAATGACATTTGTCTTTTTGTGCTGACATCTAACTTGTTTACCTTTCTGACATGATCCACACACAACTCCTTTTGCATAACCAAGCTTATGGACTCCCTTAACAATTTCACACTTAGTAATTTTTGTTAATTCATGAAAATTAACATGTCCCATCCGCTGATGCCATATTTTAACTTCATCAAGTTTAACTCTATTACATAACAATTCAGAATTAGGAACAGTGCAATAACAATTATCAGTTGAACGTATACCTTCCATTATGTAATTCCTAGAAGAGTTAATGATCGAACACTTATCAGGAGAAAAAACGACATTATGATTGTTATCACATATTTGACTTATGCTCAATAAATTTGCTTTAAGACCCTCTACATAAAGCACATCTTCTAGTTTAGGTAGACCAGAAACCACATTGGTACCTTTTCCTAGAACCTTCGACTTCTCTCCATCACCAAAAGTGACTATCCCACCATGACATTCCTCGAGAAATCCAAACAATGACTTATCTCTAGTTATATGACTCGAACATCCACTATCCAAATACCAAGATGTAGACTTATGTGCTCTAAGTGCAGTATGAACTACAAGACAGTGTAGCTCACTTTTTCTCACCCAAGCCTTCTTCATCTTCGAAGCACCTTTTGCCAATCTTGACAAATTCTTAATTTCTTCATTCGGTATTCGAATTTGATCTTGAACATGTCTCCATATTGAACTCTTTGTTCCTTCACCAATTGCTGAGTCTTCCCTCTTAATTTTGAACACCTTGGTGGAATGTGACCACTGACACCACAGTGATGACAAATAGGAACAAACCTCCGGACTTCATCAGTTAACTTCCTAGGATATCTAGGTGTAAGGAAAGGATTGTTTTCAACAGGTCTTTTGACATAGGATTGAACCCTAGGATTCCAATTTGAATTTCCTTTTGAAGAACTCGATGCTACTTAAGAGGCTTTTACAAAGGTGGTTTTTGCAGCAACATTTGAATTTTGCAATATTCTAACAAAACCTAGTCCCTTTGTATTTCCTGTGGACTATCCTATACTCAACATATGATTAAGTTTAAGAGTTCCACTAGACCATTTCTGAATAGTTGAGTTAGCATCTTTCAGCTCTTTTTCCAAATTTTCAATCTTAGTAGATTTCTCAACCAATTCCTTATTGAGACCATTTATTAACTTTAAAGCCTCGGTTTTTTCAAGTTTAAACTTATTCAAATCCTCAATCAACTTGGCCTTTTGAGTCTGTAGATGATTTAGAGTTTGAGAACTATTGGCTAATTTGTCTTTTAAAGAATGAAGTTCTTTGTCCATGTTAAGACTTTTAGTCAATAATTTCATGTAATTCTTGTGAAGTTGTGTGGTCTTATCAAGTAATTTATTATAAGACTCTTGAAGTGTTTCATCATAATCTTCATCACTCCCAGAACCTTCCTCTTCAGACATCGCCAAACTTGAAGCAACTTCTTTAACCTCTTTGCTTTGTACAACAAACACAGTGAAATTCTCAGAATCATCACCTACTTCTGATTCTATCGCATCACTAGCTGATCCATTGTCAGAGTCATCATCCTAACTGACATCTAATCCTTTGGATTTTTTCAGTGTTTGCACACTCTGCAGCTATATGACCATATCCTTGATATTCAAAACATTTGGGTTTCTTCTTTTTAGGATCAGACTTGTCCTTCCTAATTTGAGTCTTATTTATATTTCTGGACTCACCCAACTTATCCCCAAATTTTTGTCCCTGGCCATTCTGTTTAGCCGTAACAAATTTGTTCAACCTCTTAGCAAACATGACAATATCATTCAGACTCAACTCACTTTCTTCATCAAGTTCAACCTGATCCTCCCTAGTGGTTTTGAAAGCTATGCTCTTTTCTTTTATGCCACTTACCTTTTTATGAGGATTTTTGAACATCTCCATCTCATAAGATTTTAAATTTTCAGCCAATTCTTCAACCTAAATTTCTTTAAGACTCATGACCTCAGAGATGACAGTGACCTTAGATAAAATAATGTTCAGGAAGAGACCTCAGGATTTTTTTTTACTATTGTAGTCTCATGAATAGGCTCACCTAGGTTATGACAACCTATTACAATATCAGTTAACCTAGCCTCAAAGTGTGCGAATACCTCATCCTCCTCCATCTTCAGCTGTTTAAATTGAGAATTCAAAATTTGAAGCTTTGATTGTTTCACCTTAGACGTTCCTTCATGATTAGACGGTCCTTCATGAGTGACTTGGAGAATGTCCCAAGCTTCCTTGGCAATTATGCACGTAGCAATCCTCTTAAACTCACTCGGAGTTACAGCATTGTATAACACATTCAACGCCTTCGAGTTCCAATTCGCGCTATTTGTCTTGACAGTAGTCCACTCGTTTCACAGTTTTGGTGTTGATTCATTAGTCACGTCGTCTTTCACAGTAGGAGGTGAATATCCTACTTCAACAGCATTCCACGCTCTCTCATCTAAAGATTTTAAAAATGCTCTCATTCTCGCTTTCCAATATGTGTAATTCGACCCATCAAACAAAAGGGATCTAGATATGGAATCTCCTTCACGAGGCATCTCCATCGTCTAAGTTCATGATCTAACCCTAGGTATCTAACCTAAATCGGGGCAACCACGCTCTGATACCAATTGAAATTACCAAGACGATAGTGAAAATAGCCTAGAGGGGGGTGAATAGGCTTTTTATAGATTTATTGACAAATTAATAATTAATAGCGGAAAAGTTAATTTTAATCCAATCACAAAATCCTAATTCTCAAACCACAATATTCAAGCAATATCAAACAAATCATCAATATAGTGCAGAAAATAAAATAAGAGACGACACAGAGAATTATACGTGGAAAAACCAAGGAAACTTTCCATGGAAAAAACCACGAGTACACTTAGGTACCGATGTAATATGAATCAACAAGCACAGACCCTATGAGAGTTTTAGACTTACTATCACTCCTAATATGACTTCCTCTACTCACGGTCTGAAATCCTTGAATCACTCGTACTTCATGAAGCACGCTTGCTTCGCAAGACACTATTAGAGACTCACAAATCATGCCTGATTTGCCTTTCTCTACCCGTTGTCTGAAATCCTGGAATCGCTCCGTACTCGGATGGATTAGAACAACCTCGTTGCAATGGATGATGTGATAATTTTTCAGCAATCACTCATCCAATCGTGCATAAAGAACTTCGGTTTAGAAGCACGATTGGAGAACCTCAACATAAAAGATAACACCAATATGTATGATCACTCTATAATCACCTCCTTGTGTGTATCACTCTGTAGAAGATTATGAATTATAGAAAATTGCAGAGCTCTCACCAAAAACCCTCTTGAAAAATTGTCATAAAAAATTGTAGCATCTTCTCTTGTAGTACCTTGGTATTTATAGACCAAGTCATAGAAAACCCTAACCTTGCCCTTTTATGTAATTTCAAAATACCTTAATAAATCCTCTAAAATTTGATGTAAATATGTGTATATACCAATACATAGAGGTTTGAAGACATCGATCACTTAAAAACTCTAAGTAGGGACAAAACTAGAAAAATCCGAAAGCACCCCGAAACAAATCCTGCATAATAAGTGATCACGTGACCAAGCATTGGGACCTATGGTTAGGCGTAGGTCTAGGGCATAGGACCTACGCTTGGGCGTAGGGTCCCCTCCCAGCTCTAAAACCAAAGCATAGGTTAGAGCCAATTTGTCATGTTTCAACCTCTGACAACATAGATATATTGCATCTTTTGTAGTTTTTTCATATTTGAGCTAGACTAGTCATCTCAAACTCTCGATGCTTTTGGTTGAAGTCATGATGTCTGGAAATGACTTTTTTGCCCTCCGGTGAAGTGACGATGTCTGGAAAAGACAATTTTGCCCTCCGGTAGCCTTCTTTGCTTTGACACATTCCTTGACTTATTTCTCGAGATAGAAACAAACATACTAACAACTCGATTGGAAATACACAAAACTCTCGACATGATGATTTATTTAACATGGTTATTGTATAGAATATGCCAAACACAAATAATACTATAAATGTTCTTACACACTTCAATATGAGGTCCGATGTGCCCACAATGCTATAGGAAGCTCCTCTACCCATTTCTTTTCGTTATCATTTACCAACCTTGACAAGATTCGAATCAATGATTTGTTAGAAACTTCAGCCTATCCATTCCCTCTAGGATGGTATGGTGTTGACTTATGACGAATTATTGAATATTTTCCTAACAAATCTGCGACTTTATGGTTAACAAAAGGAGTCCCGTTATCTGATAATATGACATTCGGTAACCCAAATTGGCAAATGATGTTTTATTTTATAGGTCGCACCACATTATCTGTTGTTGTCTGCCGTAATGGAATAACCTCCACCCACTTTGTGAATAACTCAGTTGCGACTAATACCCATGTATGCCATTGAGCTCGTGGTGTGATTGAGCCGATTATATCCAATGTCCAAGTATGAAAGGGCCATGGAGTGGATAGGCTATGCAATTCTGCTGTTGGAGCATGAATGAGATCTCCATGCACTTGACATATGTGACATTTATTGACGAAGTTACCATCATCCTTTTCCATTATTGGCCAATAATACCCAGAGCACCTTTATTGGGCCCTGATGCCCAAATTCATGGGTCCGTTTAAGTCCTTCCCTTTTTTCCTCCTCATCAATGTATCTTAGTAGTTTTCCCTTGAAATTTTTGTGGAACAATTTTCCATCTTGGATGACAAATCGCGGGGCTAACTTCTTGAATCGTAACTTGTCTACCTTAGGCAAGATCCCTTCTTTCAGATAAAGCTCATACTTCTCCTGCCAGTTAGTTGTTTCCGCGAAGTTTCCCTCACTCGTGGAAGGGTAAGCATTACAGTTCTGACATCTACCTTGTAACTCGGTTGCATCATTTTTCATGTTTGTCCAAATATATCGTTCTCGTTATACACTCTTGTGGATAATCACATCTGTTTGCCCACACATTCTTTCGTGAGCCTGCTGTAGTAATTGTTGTACTTCAATCATTGGCACACACTTGGCTAAAATTCCTTCTGCTCCTCTATGATATAACACCCCTCTTATGATTTGGTTACCTTGTCGTATGGTAGTGCTATCATTTCTTAGCAAAGCTTGCACTATATTTTCCCTCCAATCCTAGTCTGGGAAGAGTTATAGCTCCTCTTTATGACAAACAATAGAGCTGGTCCTTTGTAATATCTATAAAGTGGCATCTTTCATTTGAAACTGTAGTCGTGAGCCCATTGTTGCTAATGCATCAGAACGCCGATTTCCCTCTCATAACTCATGTTAAAAGTTTACAGATTCAAAAGTTCCCAGCATCTGTCTCATGAGAGTTTTGTAAGGCACGAGGTGTGGTTCTTTGATAACATATTCACCCTTAACCTATTTGATGACAAGTTTGGAATCCCTTTTTACATGCAGGACTTTCACTTTCAATTGTTGAGTCATCATCAAACCTAACACTAAACCTTCATATTCTGCTATGTTGTTGGTGCAGGGAAAATCAAGCTTGTAGGCCATGACCACTTCTTCTTTTATTTCTTCATTTCTTAGTACAAATCCAGCCTCACCTCCTTGTTTTATGGAAGAACCATCAAATTCTAATATTTATTTTGCCACATGCTCTTCTTTACTAAACCAACAAATATGATAATGCTTGGCTTTTTACTGCTTCTGGCCTATAACACGTAATCTCATACTCGGATAATGATAGTAGCCAACGCGCTGTTCTTACACTAAGTATAGGCTTTGTAAGCAGATATCGAATAGGGTCGCTTTTAGTCACCAACTCCAACAGATGAGCTAATAGATAATGCCAAACTTTCTGTGACGTAAATACTAAAGCCAAATAATGTTTCTCTAAAGATATATATCGCGATTCCGGCCCTCTGAGCACACGACTGATGTAGTATACTGGTTTTTCTTCCCCGTTATAATCTTGCGCCAAAAGTGCTCCTATTGATTTATTAGTGGATGTGAGGTACATTATTAATGGATTTCCTGGCTGTGGTGCTACCATCATTTTGGGAGAAGCTAAAATCTGTTTAACCTTTACAAAAGTCTCTTGTTGCTCTTTTCCCCAATTATATACCGCCTTTAATTTTAGTAAAGACATAAGGGGATGAGTGACTTTTGCTAAATCCGGGATAAACCTTCTGAGATATGAGATCTTTCCCATAAAAGATTTTAACAACTTGCGGGTTATAGGTGGTGCCATCTCCAACACTGCTTTAGCTTTTGTTGGGTCCAAATCTATTCTGTGTCGATGTACAACATACCCTAGAAATTTTCCTTCGGGTACCCCAAAAGCACATTTCAAAGGATTCATTTTTAAGTTATACTCTCTGCACCTTTGTAATACTTTCCTTAAATCACCCACGTGATCTTGGATTGCTCTGGACTTGACCACCAAATCGTCGACATCATCCTCAACTATTTTATGCATCATATTATGAAAAATGGTTGTCATAGCTCTTTGATATGTGGTTCTGGAATTTTTAAATCCGAAAGGCATTACGGTATAATGGAAATTTTCCATTGGAATGCAAAAAGTAGTTTTTAGCATCCTCTGGTGCCATTTTTATCTTATTGTAACCACTGAATCCATCCATTAATGAAAATATCTCATGTCCCACAGTTGTATCTACCATAGTGTCGATGTTAGGTAGAGGAAAATCATCTTTTGGGAGGCCTTATTAAGGTCGCGGTAGTCCACATAGACTTGAATATGCCCATTCTTCTTTTTCACAGGTATAATATTCGCGAGCCATGTCGGGTGTTTAGTAGGCTTGTTGAATTATGCTTTTAACAACTTTTCCACTTCTGCCTTAATCTGTATCTCCAGATATGGGTGAAATACCAGTTGTCGCAGCTTCTTTGGTTCCGACGCGGGGTGTACAATTGAGATGATGACTGACTAGCCCAGTACTTAACCCCGACATCTGACCATAATTCCAAGCTAAAACATCACGTTATTCCTTATGCAGATTTACTAAAGATCACGATAAGATGCTGCCTATAAAGGTTGGTCGCGGTGTTGTTCTGACTCCTATATCAACCTCGCGTAAACCATGTTCTGGTCGCAGATTCAACTTTGATGTCTCGGGATCAGTGCCAACTGTGCAGGCTTCTGACCCCCCAATCCTGTCATAATTTATATACCACACGCCCATCAGGCATTTTGACTCGCGACCAACTCACCTCCTTTGCCCGTCTTTTGAGAGAAACTTCAGCTTCCAGATTCTCCCATTTTGGTAATGGGGGTAGCATAGACACCGCGCCCAATTTCATCTTCATACTCTGAGAAATGAACTGCATCTGCGAAGTGAGATTAAGAGGAGCATAAAGGGCCCTTTGAGATTATTCCCTCTCCCCAATTAGCTTTTATCACTTGATGATAAGATGATGGGACTACGCCATATGCATGCAACCATGGCCTTCCTAGTAGAAATTGATACGAAGTTTATCCCTTAATAATACGAAACTTTATTGGGGCTCTGATTTTCCCAACCTTAAGATCCAACGTCGCGAATACCATAGTGGCTTGTTGGTCCCCGTTAAAATCAGTAAATGAAATAGCATGAGTCACAATTTTACTTTCAGGAAAGTTTATCATTCGCAAGGTTTCAAGTGGAAGTATATTAACAGATGCTCCACCGTCCAGAAAGGTCCGTTTCATTTCACGGCCATTAACAATAGCAGGTATGTAAAGGGGCCTATTGTGAGGAAATAAAACTTGTCTGTCAGCTTCTAAGAACATGATCTCTCCTATGGATTTCCCTTGTTGTGATATCATGATGGTGTGATTGAGGGCAACAATTGTTTGCTTTTTCAAAAATTCCCTCAGATGCTCTTGTATTGGAAGTTCATTGAAGAAGACTTCAAATTTAGCAGCATCAACTATTTCGCAAACAAGAGCACATTCACACTTGCCCATGCTCACTATTTCTTCAGTGTGATCGTAAGCACTTACTACTGCCACATGTGCAAGAAAAGGTTCATTAGCTACATTTTTCGCAACATCTAAGGCTCCTGATGTTATTTTCTTGTGCACTATTCTGGGAAATGCCCAACACCCACTCAAAGAATGCCAGATGGACATGTGATAAGGACATTAGTTACTTCTCATTTTCTCATCCCTCATTGGCATCCTTCGCACCGGAGGCAGTGCTATAATCTCATTATTGATCCACTGATTAAGCAAAGCAATCGCTTCCTTTTCACCAATTAGGTTCTTATGAACAACATAATGAAATGAACTCCAAAATAATAAAATAGTAATACAGTCATCCAGCCAGCCCTCCAAAATAATACAACTCAAAGATGCAAAGTAAACTAAAATAATGAAATGAACTAGAATAAAAGTCTAAAGGGAAGGACATTCGAAGTAAGCCATCGTACATAGCTCAATCCTCATCCGTTGTCGGTGCCTTTCCTAATTTTTTTTATAAACAACGGGGTGAGCAACTTAGCTCAGTAGGGAAGTGCTATCAACCTCCACCTCGACCATACAAGATATGATAACCCACCCCATGGTGTATGCTACTATCCTAGGTCAAGTCAGTTGTCCCACACGGCACTCATGCCGATCAAGGACCCCAATAACACCCCACAAGCAACCCCGCAACAATCATGTAGCATCAAATAAGTCTCTAAGGCAAACTCCATGGTAATATATGAAAAAAGGGAAGCATAGCAAGTTCGAAAACCCAAATGCTATCTTTGTTAGATGCTAGCATCTTAGCCACAATTTCTATCATGTGTAGTTATTTTAGTCATCGGGCACGTTATTGTATTGACGATGTTTAACTCTCTACTTTTATTAAGGCTTGTATGGATGTTCATTTAAAGCGTCTTGAGCCGCCAAAAGTGTTGTCGACCGGGTGGATCCGGATTCTTGGATTAATGCTCGTTAGAGATATAGCCATTTATCGCTCTGTTTGGCACCCGATGAGTTGCTTGCTTTTCCATTTTTTCTTATTATTGTCGGTCTGAGTTCTTATAGCATTACAGACCTTATCGCCCGTGTTGGCCTTTGCCCGAGGCATTCCAGGTGTCAACAATGGTTGTTTGAGGGTCACTCGGGAGGTTAGAAAGGAACAATACCATGTCCCGAAGTTGTTACTCACCTAGTTCTGGGAAAGGTAGATTGATACCATTTTTGTGAGATCGTTTTGTTTGGATCAACCCTTTAGTATTTTCAGCATATTTTGGACAACGGGATGAGTGTTTGGATGATTTTAATCATGTGGATAGCTAGTTTATTGAGGATGACTTAGACTCGGGACTCATTCAAAATGGATCTTATTTGATCGAGTTGTTACCGTTTGACTATGATGTCTTTCAGTTGGGATTCATTGAGGTCTTTGTATTTTTTTTCCAACTTTCATATCCGTTTCTCATTCCTATGTCAACCTCGGGTTTCATCGATTTCGGAGTCTATGCATCTCGGGGCGTGACAAAGTTTCTATTTATTTCTTTTCCTATTCTTATTTGATTTAGGATTTTGTTATTTAAGGTTTTCTTAGTCATATTTATAGGTGTTAATGTAATAGTCAAAGATTCATTCTTCACTTTTATATAACAAAAAATTGAGAGTTTCTCTCAATCCCTTCTCGTGGATTCCAGTGTTTTAAAGAACACGGTGTGATTCTTATTTATCATTCTTGCTTTTATTGATCCATAGCGTCAAAAGTCAATGACTCGTTCTAGAAAGGAGATATAAGTAGAATAACCAATTAAAATCATACAAATTGTCACCAAAGGAAATCATAAAATTTTACAAACAAAGAAGGAAAATGAAACCATAGTTTCCAAGTAATAAGAGCAAATGATTCCAAAATTATAAAGATAGTAGAACCTACCTTCAATAATGTCAGCAAGAATTAGACACCAAGATCTTGGAAAGTATTGGTAAGTGCATCTGGAAAGTATTGGTAAGTGCATCGTTAGAGTAGGTTTTTTCTCCTTCAATTTTTCCTAGAAAAAATAAAACTTCTCAGATGAAAATTTCGGTAGCTCGTCATCTCCACAACAAAAAGAACATGAAAATTTCAAAATGAATAAAAAATACATATCAAATATATAGAATATATGGTATCAAATTAAACTATTCAACTGGCCAACTATACCGGATCAGATATGTCACTGGACTTCAATTTCAACCTACACAAAAACATAGAACGCACAGATAACTAGAACACATCCTCCAAGGTCAATAAGATGATAAAAAATCGCCACACAAAAGCAACAACAAGAAACGACGTAATAACGTCAAAACACGACACGGAAGGGGACATAAAAAGAAGAAGGCCAACGTTCTACTCGAAGACGTGCTGCAACAACACACAGGCTCAACACCCAACGTCAACCTGAGAAACACCCTTCACATGCAGAAAACTCAAGAGGGTCGACATAATCAAGAAATGGACAAGTCGCGTAGAATTGATACAAGGCTAGAGCTAACCGTAAAACATCCCACCCGAGTACACGAACACCAAAGGGTAAACCCACTAACTTCAGTAATCCCTTAGATAATGGAACCTAAAGCTTTGATACAAAGTTGTCACACCCCAAAATCCATAGGACATCCAAAACCGAAGCCTAGGAACCTCCGAGTGCAACTTTGCGGAAAAACTAGAAATTTCGATAGTCCCAATTATACTGGAAACAATTTTGTGGAAAAATAACCTGATAAAAACTATGAATAAACCAAAAGAGAAGTATAAAAGCCACCGGGCAAATCTAACAAAAATCCGACATAGTTCCATTTGTAAATGGAACCCCCCGGTGGATAAGGTCTACTTCTAAACATCCTGTATAGGCACAAATACTAATATAATCCAAACAGATCAAAATAATTAACTAAGGACCGGGGTAGACGACACGGTAACGCTGCCATGCCTCCAAGCCGCCAAACATATCTACAGTCCAAAATATAAATACATTGCCAACCCGGGAATAGATACATGACATGCACGCTAAGTGTCAGTAGAATAGTAATATAGTCATCCAGCCAGCCCTCCAAAATATTACAACTCGAAGATGCAAAGTAAACTAAAATAACGAAATGAACTAGAATAAAAGGATAAAGGGAAGGACATTCGAAGTCAGCCATCGTAGCTTAATCCTCGTCCGCCGTCGGTGCCTTTCCTGAAAAGTTTTATAAACAACGAGGTGAGCAACTTAGCTCAGTAGGGAAGCGCTATCAACCTCCACCCCCGACCGTACAAGACATGTTAACCCAACCCATGGTGCATGTTATTATCCTAGGTCAAGTCAGTTGTCCCACACGATACTCACGCCAATCCGGGACCCCAAGAACACCCCACAAACAACCCCGCAATAATCATGTAGCATGAAATAAGTCTCTAAGGCAAACTCCACGACAATATATGAAAAAAAGGGAAGCATAGCATGTCCGAAAACCTAAACGCTATCTTTGTTAGTCGCTAGCATGTTAGCCACAATTTCAGTCATGTATAGTTCTTTTCGGTGTTGGGCGCGTTATTGTATTGACGATGTTTGACTCTCTAATTTTATTAAGGCTTGTATGGATGTTCATTTATAGCATCTTGAGCCACCAAAAGTGGTGTCAACTGGGTGGATCCGGATTCTTAGGTTAATGCTCGTTAGAGGTAAAGTCATTTGTGGCCCAGTTCGGTACCCGATGCGTTGATTATTATTCCATTTTTCCTTATTATTGTCAGTATGACTTCTTGTAGCATTACAGACCATCTTGCCGGTATTAACCTTTGCCAGAGGCGTTCTAGGTGTCAACTTGGGGGTCACTCGGGAGGTTAGAAAGGAAAAATCCCATGTTTTTGTACTGCCCAAAATTGTTTCTAACCAAGTGGGATCGATCCCATTCTGGATCCCTTCAGATCAACAACTTTCCTTTTGTTCTGGGCCAGGGAGATCGATCCCATTTTGGTGAGATCGTTCTGTTTGGGTCAACCCTTTGACTTTTCTTTCGTTTTATCACCCCTTCAGTGGTTTAAGCATATCTTAGACTATGGCATGAGTGTTTGGGTGATTTGTTAATCGTGTGGATACCTAATTTATTGAGGATGACTTAGATTTGGGACTCGTTCAAAATGAATCTTATTTGATCGAGTTGTTATTGTTTAACTGGGATGTCTTTCAGTTGGGATTCATTGAGGTCATTTTATTTTCTTTCCCACTTTCATATCCGTTTCTCATTCCTACGTCAACCTCGGGTTTCATGGATTTCGATTTCGGAGTCTATACATCTCGGGGCGTCACAAAGTTTCTATTTATTTCTTTTCCTATTCTTATTTGGTTTAGGATTTTGTTATTTAAGGTTTGCTTAGTCCTATTTATAGGTGCTAATGTAATAAGTCTATGATTCATTCTTCACTTGTATACAACAAAAAATCGAGAGTTTCTCTCAATCTCATCTAGTGGATTCGAGTGTTTTAAAGATTACGGTGTGAATCTTATTTATCATTCTTGCTTTTATTGATCCGCATCGTGAAAAGTCAATGACTCCTTCAAGAAAGGAGATACAAGTAGAATAACCAATTAAAATCATAAAAATTGTCACCAAGGGAAATCGTAAAATTTTACCAACAAAAAAGGAAAACGAAATAATAGTTTCAAAGTAATAAGAACAAAGGATTCCAAAATTAAAAGGCTAGTAGAACCTACATTCAATAATGTCAGCAAGAATTAGACACATAGATCTTGAAAAGTATTGGTAAGTGCGTCGTTAGATTAAGTTTTTTCTAGAAAAAATAAAACTTCTTAGATGAAAATTTTGGTAGCCTATCATCTCCACAACAAAAAAAATATGAAAATATCCAAATGAAGCAAAAATACAAGTCAAATATATAGAATACATGGTATCATATAAAATTATTTAACTGGCCAACTATACCATATCTAATATTTAACGGTTCCACCCAAACACTTAAGCTATTAGGGGGACAAATGCCCTCTAGCATACTCCCGCATTCGAATTCGTAATATCCATATGTTCGGACCATCCTATGAAGAAAACGTTTAATATTATGTTTCAAGAAGCATTGGGAAGATCGTTTAGCTATAGTCCTCGTGTCCTAAACTTGTGCTCCTTACGCAGCTTGAGCCAAAGCGGACGCTAAATCATGCAATAACTGAGCAACATTAACGACCGGAATTGCCGCTACACTCCCTCTATACCCCAAGAACTCGCTCACTGTCCCTCGGACGCTCCCGTCGTGGTGGCATGGTCCTAAAAGTGATAATAAAGATGATTAAGAAACAAGGATTTCAAAACTAACTTTTTATCACTGGGACTAAAATGCCAACCTACACAAAAACATAGACCGTGCAGAATAACTAGAACACAACCTTCAAGGTCAATAAAATGATAAACGTTCGCCACACAAAAGCGACAAGAAGAAATGACGTAATAATATCAAAACACGATACGGAAGGGGACATAAAAAGAAGAAGGTCATTGTTCTACTCGAAGACATGCTGCAACAACACACAGGCTCAATACCCAACGTTAACCGGAAAAACACCTGTCACACACGGACAACTCAAGAGGGTCGAGACAATCAGGTAATGGACAAGTCGAACATAAGTGATACAAGGAAAAAGTTAACTCTAAAACATCCTTCCGGGTACACAAAAACCACAGGGTAAACCCACTAACTCCCGTCATCCCTAAACCAATGAAACAACTCTGATACAAAGTTGTCACGCCCCGAAATCCCTAGGACTTCCAAAATCGAAGCCCAGGAACCTCCAGGTGCGACTTGGCGGAAAAACAAAAAAAATTGACGGTCCCGATTGTACTGGAAACAATTTTGTGGAAAAATAACCTGATAAAACAGATGAATAAATGAAAAGAGAAGTATAAAAGCCATCTGGCAAATCTAACAAAAATTCAGCAGAGTTCCTTTTGTAAATGGAACCTTCCGGTGGATAAGGTCCACTACTAAACATCTTGTATAGGCACAAATACTAATATAATCCAACGATATCAAAATAATTAACTAAGGACCGGGGTAGATGAAGTGGTTACGCTGCCACACCTCTAAGCTCCCCAACATATCTACAGTCCAAAATATAAATACAGTGCCAACCCGACAATAAATAAATGACATGCACTTTCCCTGCTAATAGAATAGTAATACAGTCATCCAACCAACCCTCCAAAATAATACAACTCGAAGATGCAAAGTAAACTAAAATAACGAAATGAACTAGAATAAAAGGCTAAACGGAAGGACATTTGAAGTCAACCATCATAGCTCAATCCTCATCCGCCATTGGTGTATTTCCTGGAAATTTTTATAAACAACGGGGTGAGAAACTTAGCTTAGTAGGGAAGTGCTATCAACCTCCACCCCCAATTTTACAAGACATGTTAACCCACCCCATAGTTCATGCTACTATCCTAGGCCAAGTCAGTTGTCCCACACGACACTCCCGCCGATCCGGAACCCCAAGAACACCTACCCCACAAGAAACCCTGCAACAATCTTGTAGCATGAATTAAGTCTCTAAGGCAAACTCGACGGTAATATATGAAAAAAAGGGAAGCATAGCAAGTCCGAAAACCCAAATGCTATCTTTGTTAGACGCTAGCATGTTAGCCATAATTTCAGTCATGTATAGTTATTTTAGGCTCCGGGCCCGTTATTGTGTTGACAATGTTTAACTCTCTACTTTTATTAAGCCTTGTATGGATGTTCATTTATTGCGTCTGGAGCCGCCCATAGTTATTAATGGCTCAAGGCGCACTATGGCGCTAGATGTCCTCTGGAGCCTAGGCGTGAGACACTAGGCCAGGCGCATACATAGTTGTTAAAAGCCCGTCGGGCGAGCACCTTGGGCGACGGGCGCATCAAGGTTCACCATCAGCGCTTGGGATATGCCTAGGCAAGGTTAATTTTCATAGGCGCGAGCCTGTTTGGGTCAGGTGCATGTTCTAAGGCATAATTAAGGTGCGCCTTATAGAAAACAACTTTCAAAAGTTCATAAACAGCTGTATTTGCCTATTTAGTCTCATATATTGGTGGGCCATGTCTATCTGATTGGCTACTTACTTTCTTTTCAAACTCTTTTCAGTTTGAGAACTTTGACTTTTATTATTCTTTTAGTGGATTGTGAGACCTAAAGTCCTTATGATATACAATATATATTAAGTTACTAAAATACATAATCTTGTTTGAATGAGAAGTTTTGCTTTGGTATTCCCATCACGTGATAACTTTTCTTTATGTTCAATAATTTAATTTTTTGGATTGTGGGGCCCAAAATTTTATATATTTTGTGGTATATCATCTTATACAAGATCTTTTGTATACAAAACTCTATTCATATCCCAAGATTTTATATATTGTATAATATATCGCTATATACAAAATGTCTATTCATATTCTATTATTCTTCTGAGGCAAAGGAATGTTGGCTTGAGGCCACCTCATATTCAAACTCTCCATCAAGCTCTCTTCGAGAACTAGGTACCTCTCTTCTCTTGTTCTTCATATATATATATATATATATATATATTTGTCTCTTTCCGTGTCTTTTTCATTTCTTTGTTCTATAGATTTTTCTACTCTTCATTCTCTAAATAAAAAAAGTTTTTCCTTCTCCTCCTCCATTCTCTGTAAATTATTTTTCTTCTTAATCTTTTTTTTTTTCTGTTTCTTATTAAAATTCTTATATATTTTTTTCTTCCTTATTTTCTTCTACTTCTCCGTTCTCTGCCATAATTTCTTTATCTTTTAATTATTTTTTATTCTTATTCTTCATTTTGTTTCATTATTTGTTTGGTTATCCATCTTTGTTTTTTTTAGATGTCTTTCTCCAACTCCATTTTGTCTTTTAGTTTACCAATGTTAAGACTAAAATCATAATCCAATTCTAATATGCTTGTATTGTTCAATTGTTGTGAGAACATGTCACGCCCCGAATTCCTAGGACTCCGAAACCCGAGCCTAAGAACTAAGGGAGTGATTGCGGAAGTAAAAAGAAATGAAAACCAACGACATTCAATCATCAAATACCCACGAAAGGGTAAAATAATCTGATACCACGCTGTCACGCCCCTAAGATTCCCAAAACTCAAATCTAGAGAATCAGCGAATCTCCAAGGGATGACGCTAGTCCAGCGACTACTAGAGTCAACAACAACAAAGAGACACATGGAATAACAATAAAAATATACTCCATGTCAAGTAGAATGCTAGAAACTCACTAGCGTCCACCAATACCAACTAACACGCTCCTAAATTCCTAAGACTCCCGAACAGGGACATCCGAGGAATCCAGGATGTGCTCCTTAATACAAATGACCAACTAAGACATCACTAACCATGGAAACGTATGGATTAGTGATGGAAATGGTATATTTCATACTTAAATGAATAATAAACAAAGCAGCGGAATCTAACAAAAATCCGGCAGAGTTCCGTTTGTAAATGGAACATCCGGATACACAACCACAACACAATAACCTGCCCAAAGCAATTCAATAATCACAATGGCTTCCAAGCCCCACATTCATCAATCCTACTAGGGCCTAGGTAGTGGAAAGGAACCAAAACCCTTCCAAACCCTCTATAATCAACAGAGCCACAATTGCTCGAATAAGAATACAGAAAAGCACCTATCTGTGCAGAATAGATACAATAGCCTCCTGAAAGAAAAAATACAGGAAATAAAATATACATCAACATGGATATGCCAACAGACTGGCTCCCAAAAGAAATACATGACAATCCCATAAAACATGGGTAAAGAAGCTAACAGAAGACAACTACCGTCCCCAAACCCAGTCGTGCTGCAACCGTAATCGTATCATCCTGCACCACTCCAAACCTATAACAAGAACAAAAGGAAACTGCCGTTGCACTACATCCTGCTCATAGCCTTATATTTCCTGCAACCTGGCGTGGGAATACCAGGGGGCAAATGAAATACCCCTGTGAGCAAATAAGCTCAGTGGGAAAGGATACTCTAACTACCACATCCTCTAATAGTTTAGGTAATGCTAAACCACCCAGTGAGATACATAGCCCACAACATAACCCATCCACGAAAACCCAAGATACATGCTCATATACTACCGTACGTAAGTATCTAAGGGATATATATATATATATACATATATATATAAATACACAACATGAGCCTATAGGATACGACTAAGACTCGTACTCCAAGGACCAACACAGGTAGTCTACACTACTCTCACCAATGTACACTAGGCACACGACAATAAGGTCAAATCTAACCAAAGCATTCAGCGCTCATAACGCTAACCACAAAGTCCAACAAAGGGAAAACACACTCACCTCTAATATCCACAGGGATCGAAATCCACACTAGTACCAAGGAATACTCATAACTCACTCCCCTAAAACACAGGAGGAAAAGTACTTACGTCCTTGCGTACTAACACAACCATCATCAATATATATACATATATATATATATAAACCATCATTCCATTCCTAAGGAAAATCTATACCTCAAGGATGAAATCACCTCCTCATATCACTGTATGCATCTCGTATACTATCCCCAACAGGGTCAATAAATCACCTACACTTTCACTATAGGGGACCAAAGCAAGGGAAAAATAAGTCCTAATGCTGAACAAATAGATAACCGAGACAACAAGGTCAAGGTTAAAACACCACAAGTGCTTAGGGAGAACATTTGGACAAGGAACCCGATCCACTCTGTATCCATGCCCTAATGTGTGGAACAACTCGAATCACCTAAGTGGTGACATCAAAAGCAAGAAGAAAGGAAGGGCAACACTATATGTGTGCACTGAACAACACTAAGCCTCATACCCGAGACTTAGAAATGATAGGAAGTAAAGGTGGAACAATGGAACACCTATCAAAACTTTACAGGATGAGATATTGAGAAAGAAGTCTCGAAATCTCAAAATCCCAAGAAAAGTAATAAAATAGTTTTCCTTTTAAGAAACCACATAGTAAAAATGACCGTCTTGCCCCCGGTCTCCGTCAGTTGCCATCACCGGCTTTTAGAAGTTAAAAATCTTTTTAAAGAAGATCCTAAGATCATTCCATAAGTGTTGAAACTTTTAGTTATTACGGGGGTAGGCGAAAACGAGTTTTTCCTTTTAAATACAATGAGTTTGGAAAACACCGTTTCCGAAAGACAGCCGAATAAGAGCGAACACAACTCCAAAGATTCCTATAATGTCTGAGAGGACAGTAAAGGAAGAACAATACGTTGGACTCACGGACCACAACCATCCGTTTCCAACTCCACAAAAATCAAATGACAACACGAGGAAGAGGTTCGGCACCACGCCGTAACCGACAACTCAAGGAATGACATGTAAGTCAAAAACTACGTACTAGCGTACAAAACACAGTACAAGGAATGCTTAGGAGAATAAACTAAGCACTAGAACCAAGACTGTCAAGCTACAGTACCTCGAGTACTTAATAAAGTCACTCACTTTAACCTCTTATAACCAATCAAAATCTCACACAATATCATCTTAAACCCGCAATTCAAATATCCATGAATTGACACAACACCCTCAAAGTCACAATTCATATTATAATGAATTTACATAATACACCTCAAGGTCACAATTCATATTATAATGAATTTACATAATACACCTCAAAGTCACCCCTCAATAGGTTATTGCAACTTAAGCCCACCATCCATATTTCAAAGGATTTATGCTGACACACACCTAAATCCGTAATCCATGTCAAAATGAATTACCTCAACCACACCTTAATTTCCTTAATCCACTTAAGTGAATCACTACAATCATACCTCAATACCACAACCCCAAACCAGGGTTCATGCCTGAGTTATACAACACTCCCACATTAGCATTAATGCCAAGCCCTAGCTCCAAAGCTACAATCATATCTCAATGATTAAATAAGAAAACATATATATATATATACACAATTCATAACATTATGAATAATTACACATTAACTCAAATTCACAATTCACATATATCAATGGAATATAAAATCACATAACAATTTATAATCATGCATCAAATGCTATGAATAAATGTATGCAATGAACTAAACACCCGCACGTGACTCAACTCACGCACCCGAAACCACGGACTTTCGAACATACGGCCGAAGCCCAATATGCTTTACTGCATTCGTTCATTGGAGAGCTAGTCCAAAGGTCCACGCGCACCCTCATGGCCATGTTTAGGGTCTTGCACCCTAGGGCTCCAGGCCCTTCTTGCTATTGCCGTTTAAAGTTTTATAAAAAGTTTTTAGAGTCAAACTCCACACTAAACTTCATATAAAATCAACCCATGCATGATCACATGAATGTTATAACCATGCATCAACATAAACATGTAATAATCCATATTTATGAAAAACATCCACAGGAAAATATCCACAGGAAAACATCTAACATAAATCTCGAAATCTCTTTACATGCTTTAAAATACAATAAAGACATTTAAATCGTGAGAAAACAGATTTATGTTTTAAACAATATATTTTCTTTAATTCTTTAAGAAAATATTTCAATTTCAAATAAATTGCTTTTAATGCAATTAAAGAAATTAAACCACGTATTGTAAGGGGAACCTAGCATAACGTCTAAGTTTTCACGTCCCTCACGTTCACATACCCCCCTAACACAGTCAAAAGGGAACTAGCAACGCGTTTTAAGTCCACGTCTAATTCTTACAAATTTTTACGAGCCCATTTAATTTCTCAAGGGGTTCACTAAGCCACCTATTCCTATTTAATTAAAATAGGAATTTACTTAATCTCGTAGGAATATAATTTAATTAATTTTTTAAATTAATTCCTAAGTCACACTTCTCTCCTAAGCCAATTATAGATATTTAAATTAACAATTTAAAATATCTATATTAAAATAAATAGGGTTTTACATACCCCAAACTACGTCAATAACGCGGAGTGAGAAATATAATTTCCCACCTGAAATACGCTTACAGAACAGCCGTTTTGGGCCCACCGTGAACAGTACCGGCGCCCGAATATAACGCCCACTGACCAAAATTGTCAAAAATTATTCCACATATATCGAAATGTCCGTCTCGACAACCTATACGATATATACGAAGCCCATTAGCAATAGGTTAATTAATTTGGCTAAATCTAAATTAACCCAAACGAAAACTATAACCTATAAATGCGATTTCCGGGCAAACCATTGATCCTAAATTCACGAAATTAAAGTATAACGAATACATGGTAGAGACGAAGCTACTCACCAAAAATCGGCTCAAACCGATCACCGGAAGGTCGCCGAAAAATTGGCCGAAGTCCGGCCGGATCGCCCCTGCCCACGCGCGTCTCCCCTGCGCGAGCTCAGCTCTGCCTTGCGCCACCCTACGCCACCATGGCCTCCTGCGCCGCCGCTTGGTCCAACCGACGACCACCAAGGGTCGTCGACCCAGCTCGGTCGCCGCCGCTCCAGCTGCGCAGCCGCCTGTCCCAACCGTGTCTGCCACCAGCTGCATCTCCCTCCAGCCGGCCTCTCTCTCTCTCTCTCTTTCTCCGCCGGCGACCATGGAGGTGAAGGAACCGCTTCAGTTGCAGAGAAGCAGAAGAGAAGAGTGAAGCTGTAGCTGTGGGTAGCGTGAAGAATAAGATGTGGTCTGCAGATATTGTATTCATATACCCATATATGCCCTAATTGCAAAAGCAACCCTCTAAATGTCCATTATTACGAAATAACCCCAAAACTATATATATATATAATTATAATTAAATATATATATATATACAGTAAATCCTAATAATTATCGGGGACGTCCAAACATAATCTCGTAAGCCCGAAATAATAACAGAACACCAAATAACCAAATTAGTCCGAAAGAAATACACCGGGTTAGGAACCCAACGTCGGAACACTTAAACAAGCCCGATTAATTACAACGTGTCGCCGTCCAGTCAAAACACTAATCATTAACTGTCGAACGATACCGCGTAGTCGAGAATAAGAATTCGCGTAGTGTCGTCCAGTCGACTTTAAAACTAAACACGAAAAATTTACAGGTATCAAATACCAAGAACAAACAATACGTCAAGAACAAGTGACGTCATTACCGAAATTAAATCAAAAATAATTTCAGTAAAAAGGATAATAACACGGGGTGTTACAGAACATATCAAAGAGTTTCTACTTTTGCTGTGTAGTTGTGAAAATTCATGCATGTAGCAGCAGGATGTTAGCTTAGCCTTATTCAACACTATTTTTATGTGTGATTTTTGTTCTTAAAATCTTATTTTTAGCAATGTAGTTGTATTTCAATATAAAATATTTATTGTGTGTGTGCTATTTCACTATGGTTTGCAGTTACACTTTGCACTATTAGATATGCCTAGTGAATATGTAAGAAAGGATCCGACATGGAATTACGTCCATTTGGAAAATCCAAAAGATACGAATGCACTTACTTGTAACTTTTATACAAAGGTTACAAAAAGAGGTGTTTATCGAGCTAAGCAACACTTGTCGGGGGGGGGGGGGGGGGTTAGGAATGTGAGTGCATGCAAAAGGTGTCCATTAAGTGTTAGAGACGAAATGAAAGACTACTTGAATAAGAAAAAGGAAGAAAAAGAGCAAATGAATTTGTTACCTGGGGTTGAAATTAATGATATTGATGGAGACAAAGAAGGTGACATTGAGATAGTTGGCAATCGGGGGAAAATAGTAAGTGGTGGAGCTAGTGCTAGTCTCAATTCATCAAAGAGACCAAAGCAAAAAGGACCAATTGATTTATATTTCACTCCTAAACCGGAAATTGTGGTATAATGAAGAAAGGAGGGAAAGGGAAAACAAACAACCATTAATGAAGCATGCAAGAAAGAGTTAAGGGGACGAGCATGTGCTGCTTTTGCAAGGTGGATGTATGATGCAGGAATTGCATTCAATGTTGTTAAATATGATGGCTTTGTTGAGGTGGTTGAATCATTTCGATAATATGGTCCCGGTATGAAACCTCCTAGTTATCATGAGATGAAAAATCCTTATCTTAAAAAGGAATTGGAAAATACCAAAAATTCAATGAGTGACCATAGAAATGAGTGGTCAAAATATAGATGCTCACTAATGGCGGACAGGTGGAAGGACAAGAGGGAAAAAACTTTAGTTAATTTCTTGGTAAATAGTCCAAGGGGAACCATGTTTATTGAATCGGTGGATACTTCTTCTTATTCGAAGGATGGCAAGAAGATGATCGAATTACTAGAAAAAATTGTTTTGCGCATTGGAGTGGAAAATGTTGTCCAAGTTGTTACGGATTGTGAATCGAACAATAAGTATGCAGGTGAGAATGTCCAATAGTATATATTACAATCATTATAATGATATTATTTCAAGAATTTTAAATTACTCAATTTCTTCGATATAATTTTGTTTTGTTATTTATTATTATTATTTTTTTAACAGGGAAGATGTTGGAGGCTCTCGACCCACATTTGTATTGGACACCATGTGCAGTTCATTGCTTAGATTTGATCTTGGAAGACATTGGAAAGATACAAACTATTTCTTAAACATTGAAGAGGGCAATGGAATTCAATAGTTATGTTTATTTGCGCCCAAAGTTGGTGAACATTATGAAGCACTTTACTCATAAAAGGGAGTTGCTTAGACCGGCTAAGACTCGATTTGCTACTTGTTTCATTACATTGTCAAGTATTCACAAGCAAAAAAATAACTTGAGAAAGATGTTTACTTCGGAAGAATGGAGTCGTAGTAAAAGGGCTAAAGAGGAAACCGGGAAAAGAGTAGCTTCTTATATTTTGATGCCTTCTTTTTGGAACATCGTCTTTAGACTTAAGGTTTCCGGTCCTCTTGTTGGTGTTTTAAGATTAGTTGATGGTGAGAGAAAGCCTCCCATGGGATACATTTATAAGGCTATGGATAGGGCCAAGGAAGCCATTGCAAAATCATTTTGGAGAAAGAGAAGAGAAGTACAAGGAAATTTTCAAAATCATTGACAAGAGGTGGGAAGTTCAATTGCATCGCCCTTTGCATGCGGCGGGTTATTATTTGAACCGACAATTCTTTTATTCAAACCCAAATATTGATGATGTAGAGATTACAAATGGTTTGTATGATTGTATAGCAAGATTGGTCCTGGACACCAAAGAGCAAGACAAAATTACCGAGGAGTTGTTCTCTTATACTAAAGCCGAGGGCCTCTTTCGTAGCGTCCTTGCTATTAGATAGAGAACCACAAAGGCACCAGGTAAACTATTTTTAATTAATATTTTATTTACTAATTTCTTAAGTTATTTAATTTATCCAAAAATATATATATATGGATAGTAAAGTCAAACTAGTTAATTCAACAGTGAAGCTAAACATGTCATTTACCAATTTTTTATTAGCTGCATG
This sequence comes from Cornus suecica, assembly GCA_963922005.1. Lineage (NCBI taxonomy): Eukaryota > Viridiplantae > Streptophyta > Magnoliopsida > Cornales > Cornaceae > Cornus > Cornus suecica. The sequence continues at coordinate 41,329,160 of OY998246.1, read as the reverse complement.
GTGGGAACAATATGGCAAGTTGACAAAACATCTCCAAAAGTTTTCCATAAAGGTTCTAAGCCTCACTTGTAGTGCTTCCGGTTGTGAGCGCAATTGGAGTGTGTTTGAATATGCAAGTATCTATAATTAGGTTAGTTAATTTTGTTATTGAAGATTAAATTCTTAGTTTTTATTCTTACTAGTTAAAGATGAATTTATTGCAGATTCATAGGAAGAAAAGAAATAGGCTTGATCAAAGAACTTTGAATGATTTAGTGTTCATCAAATACAATAGGGCTCTAAGGCGACGATATGATTCACGTGATACTCTTGATCCTATTATGCTCGATGACATTGATGCAAGTAATGAGTGGTTAACAGGAAGGATGGATGATGATCCTGAAGCACAAGATGATCTAGTATTTGATGATGATTCATTCACATGGGGTGATGTTGCTACTGCTACTGGTATTGGAGAGGGTAAAAGGGAATGGTCTAGATCAAGAGCTAATTTTCATCCAATAACAAAGGATGTAGGAAGCTCTAATTCAAGTCGAGTTCAAGTTGTGGATGTTGACGAGGATGAGGCAGATGAGAAAGAAAAGGATCCTGAGAACTACGAATCTTTAAGTGATGATCAAGATATGTTTGTTGATGATGAGGATGAAATTTAGGTCATTTGGTATTGTCTTTTTAGGAATCATTCTATGTTTTTACAGATTTTATTTCATTAAACATATTCATCTATCTATTGAACTTGGTATTTGGTTTAGTTGAATTTTATTATCTTTGTGGTATTGTGTTGACTAGATTATGGAATTAAGTAATTTACATGGCATTTTTGTATCTTTTTTAGTGTTTTTTTTCTTTTTCTTCAACTTGCGCCTTGCTTCAGTCAGGCTCGCGCCTCGCCTTGCACCTTGCGCTTCAGGCTCCAAGAGGCCTTAGCGCCTTAATGCGCCTTGAGCCTTTAACAACTATGGGCACATGCCTGAGTGAACTGAGGCGCACAATGGAAAATATAATTAAAAAATAAAATTATTCCTAAAGCATTCATACTTCATAATTAAGGCGCAAATATAGGCAAATGCGCTTTTACCCACACTTGAGGCACAAGTCTTGAGCCTCCATGAGGCTGGAGCTTAGGCGCACACCTAGGTGCGCCTTTAACAACACTGGAGACTCCAAAAGTGGTGTCGACCGGGTGGATTCATATTCTTGGGTTAATGCTCGTTAGAGGTGTAGTCATTTGTCGCTCGGTTCCGTACCCGATACGTTGCCTGCTTTTCCATTTTCCCTAATTATTGTCAGTCTGAGTTCTTGTAGCATTACAGACCTAGTCACCGGTGTTGGTCTTTCCCAAGGCGTTCCAGGTGTCAATAGTGGTTGTTTGGGGGTCACTCGGGAGGTTAGAAAGGAACAATCCCATGTTTTTGTACTGCCCAAAGTTGTTTCTGACCTAGTGCGATCAATCACATTCTGAATCGATTCAAGTCAACAACTTCCCTTTTGTTCTGGGCCAGGGAGATCGATACCATTTTGATGAGGTCGTTCTATTTGGGTCGACCCTTTGACTTTTCGTTCGTTTTTAGCACCCCTTTAGTGTTTTGAGCATATCTTGGACTACGCTATGAGTGTTTGGGTGATTTTAATCGTGTGGATAGCTAATTTATTGAGGATGACCTAGACTCGGGACTCGTTCAAAATGGATCTTATTTAATCGAGTAGTTACCATTTACTGGGATGTCTTCCAAATAGGTCTTTGTATTTTCTTTCCAACTTTCATATCCGTTTTTCATTCCTACGTCAACCTTAGGGTTCATGGATTTCAATTTCAAAGTCTATGCATCTCAGAGTGTGACAGTTTCTATTTATTCCTTTTCCTATTCTTATTTGGTTTAGGATTTTGTTATTTAAGGTTTGCTTTGTCCTATTTATAGGTGCTAATGTAATAGTCTATGATTCATTCTTCACATTTATATAACAAAAAATGGAGAGTTTCTCTCAATCTCTTCTCGTGGATTCGAGTGTTTTAAAGAATACGGTGTAATAATTATTTATCATTCTTGCTTTTATTGATCCGCATCGTCAAAAGTCAATGACTCCTTTTAGAAAGGAGATGTAAGTAGAATAACCAATTAAAATCATACAAATTGTCACCAAGGGAAATCATAAAATTTTGCCAAAAAAAAAGGAAAACGAAATAATAGTTTCCAAGTATTCAGAGCAAAGGATTCCAAAATTTAAGGATAGTAGAACCTACCTTCAATAATGTTAGCAAGAATTAGGCACCTAGATGTTGGAAAGTATTGGTAAGTGCATCATCAGAGTAGGATTTTCACCTTCAGTTTTTTATAGAAAAAAAAACTTCTCAGATGAAAATTTCGGTAGCCTATCATCTCCACAACAAAAAGAACATGAATTTTTTTTTAAATGAAGCAAAAATACAGTTCAAATATAAAAAATACATGGTATCATATTAAACTATTCAACTGCCCAACTATACCGGATCTAATATTTAACGGTTCCACCCAAACGCTTAAGATATTAGGTGGGACAAATGTCCTCTAACATGCTCCCGCATTCGAATTCGTAATATCCTCATGCTCGGACCATCCTACCAAGAAAACTTTAGAATATTAAGTTTCAAGAAGCCACGAAAAGATAGTTCAACTCTAGTTCCCACGTCCTCAACTTGTGCTCCTTTCGCAAATTGGGCCAAAGCGGCTGCCAAATCACGCAATAACTGAGCAATATTAATGACTGGAACTAGAGTTGCACTCCCTCTATACCCCCAAGAACTCGCTTACCGTCCCTTGGACGCTCACGTCATGGTGGCATGGTCCTAAAAGTGATAATAAAGATGATTAAGAAACAAGGATTTCAAAACTAACTTTAAATCACTGGGACTTCAATGCCAACCTGCACAAAAACATAGAACGCGCAGAATAACTAGAACACAACCTTCAAGGTCAATAAGATGATAAACGTTCGCCACACAAAAGAGACAAGAAGAAATGACGAAATAACGTCAAAACACGACACGGAAGGGGACATAAAAAGAAGAAGGCCACTATTTTACTCGAAGATGAGCCACAACAACACACCGGCTAGACACCCAACGTCAACCAGAGAAACACTCGTCACACACGGACAACTCAAGAGGGTCGACATAATCAAGTAATGGACAAGTCACGCAGAAGTGATACAAGGCAAAAGCGAACCATAAAATGTAACACCCCGCTCCAACACTTGGTATGATATTGTCCGCTCTGGGCCCAGCCCGTACGGTTTTGCTCTTGGGCTCCTCCCGAAAGGCCTCATACTAATTGGAGACAATACTGCACATATAAGCACATCCCCAGATCTCTACCCGGGCGATGTGGGACATCACAATCACCCCCCCTTGAGACCCAGCATCCTCGCTGGCGACCCACGGGTGATGTGCATGCTCCCACAATTAATTGGAGTGGGGCGTTACAATTGGTATAAGAGCCAGAGCCCGGCCAAAATTAAGTGTGGGAGCATGCACATCACCCGTGGGTCACCAGTGAGGATGCTGGGTCTCAAGTGGGGGTGATTGTGATGTCCCACATAGCCCGGGTAGAGGTCTGGGGATGTGCTTATATGTGCAGTGTCGTTTCCAATTGATATGAGGCCTTTTGGGAGGAGCCCAAAAACAAAACCGTGCGGGCTGGGCCCAAAGCGGACAATATTATACCAAGTGTTGGAGCGGGGTGTTACAATTGGTATCAGAGCCAGAGCCAGGCCGGAATTAAGTGTGGGAGCATGCACATCACCCGTGGGTCGCCAACGAGGACGCTGGGTCTCAAGGGGGGGTGATTGCGATGTCCCACATCGCCCGGGTAGAGGTCTGGGGATGTGCTTATATGTGCAGTGTTGTTTCCAATTGGTATGAGGCATTTTGGGAGGAGCCCAAAAGCAAAACCGTGCAGGCTGGCCCAGAGCGGACAATATTATACCAAGTGTTGGAGCGGGGTGTTACTATTTGTATCAGAGCTAGAGCCCGACCGGAATTAAGTGTGAGAGCATGCACATCACCCGTGGGTGGCCAGGGAGGATGCTGGGTCTCAAGGGGGGGTGATTGTGATGTCCCACATCGCCCGGGTAGAGGTCTGGGGATGTGCTTATATGTGCAGTGTTGTCTCCAATTGGTGTGAGGCCTTTTGGGAGGATCCCAAGAGCAAAACCGTGCGGGCTGGGCCCATAGCGGACAATATCATACCAAGTGTTGGAGCGGGGTGTGTATAAAACATCCCACCCGGGTACACGAAAACCATAGGGTAAACCCACTAACTCCCGTTATCCCTAAGACAATGAAATAGCTCTGATACAAAGTTGTCACTCCCTGAAATCGCTAGGACTTCCAAAATCAAAGCCCATGAACATTCGGGTGCGACTTCACGGAAAAACATCCGCTAGAAATTTCAACATTCCCGATTGTACTAGAAACAATTTTGCGGAAAAATATCCTAATAAAAATGATGAATAAACCAAAAGAGAAGTATAAAAGCCACCTAAGAAATCTAAGGGGTTTTAAAGAGACATTCATATACTTAATTATTTCATTCTCCCCTTTTGTTTATCCCCTTTTTAGACGAACACTCAATGCTTACTGAGGCAAAGAGGCTCAGTTACTATGATTGAAAATTTAAGATAATCACATCTGCCTTTTTCCGCGAATACTCAATACTTGATGAGGTACTTAGACCCGGTTACTCAGCAGTCGGACCATTGCTCTAAGGGGTTTTAAAGAGACATTCATATACTTAATTATTTCATTCTCCCCTTTTGTTTATCCCCTTTTTAGACGAACACTCAATGCTTGCTGAGGCAAAGAGGCCCGGTTACTATGATTGAAAAATTAAGATAATCACATCAGCCTTTTTCCGCGAATACTTAATACTTGCTGAGGTACTTAGACCCGGTTACTCAGCAGTCGGACCATTGCTCTAAGGGGTTTTAAAGAGACATTCATATACTTAATTATTTCATTCTCCCCTTTTGTTTATCCCCTTTTTAGACGAACACTCAATGCTTGCTGAGGCAAAGAGGCCCGGTTACTGGGATTGAAAAATTAAGATAATCACATCCGCCTTTTTCCGCGAATACTCAATACTTGCTGAGGTACTGAGACCCGGTTACTCAGCAGACGGACCATTGCTCTTAGGGGTTTTAAAGAGACATTCATATACTTAATTATTTCATTCTCCCCTTTTGTTTATCCCCTTTTTAGACGAACACTCAATGCTTGCTGAGGCAAAGTGGCCCGGTTACTGGGATTGAAAAATTAAGATAATCACATCCGCCTTTTTACGCGAATACTCAATACTTGCTGAGGTACTGAGACACGGTTACTCAGCAGACGGACCATCGCTCTATGGGGTTTTAAAGAGACATTCATATACTTAATTATTTATTTTTCCCTTTTTGTTTATCCCCTTTTTAGGCGAACACTAAATGCTTGCTGAGGCAAAGAGGCCCGATTACTAGAATTGAAAAATTAAGATAATCACATCCGCCATTATACTCGAACCCCTTTTGTTTATCCCCTTTTTAGGCGAACACTCAATGTTTGCTGAGGCAAAGAGGCCCGGTTACTCGGATTGAAAAATTGAGATAATCACGTCCGCCTTTTTACGCGAATACTCAATACTTGCTAAGGTACTAAGACCCGGTTAGTCTGCAGTCGAACCATTGCTCTAAGGGGTTTTATGGAGACATTCATATACTTAATTATTTCATTCTCCTGTTTTGTTTATCCCCTTTCTAGGCGAACACTCTGTGCTTGTTGAAGCAAAGAGGCCCGATTACTTGGATTAAAAAATTGAGATAATCAGGTCTGTCTTTTTACGTGAATACTCAATACTTGCTGAGGTACTGAGACACGGTTACTCAGAAAATGGACCATTGCTCTAAGTGGTTTTAATGAGACATTCATATACTTAATTAATTCATTCTCCCCTTTTGTTTATCCTCTTTTTAGACGAACACTCAATGCTTGCTGAGGCAAAGAGGCCCGGTTACTGCGATTGAAAAATTAAGATAATCACATCCGCCATTATACGCGAATACCCAATACTTGCTTAGGTACTGAGACCCGGTTACGCGAATCCGCCATTGAAAAATTTTAATTCCTTTTTTTGTTAGTTTTTATAAATCGTAGTGTTTTTGAAGGATTTCTCCATTACTATCGCTTTTTAGAAAGAAATATGTCAAAGATCTTAACATCATATTACTAATCTTTTAATTGCAAAATTCTATATATAGCTAATACGCTGAGGGATCTAGACTTTCCTCTTATGAATCAAGATATAAGCCTAAGAGTTCAGATTTTTCAATAACACGTTTTAGATTCTATATGCTATATTGGTATATTCTTTATAATTATTATTTTCATAATATTATTTATTTAATCAATATACATTACCTAACCATTACTGCTTTCAAATTGTTTGCTTATAATGTTTTTAGAATTTTAATAAATTAATTCCTTTATTTTTAAGTTTAAATGAGTAGATCATAATTTGTATGTTTGTTAATCCTTAAATCGATATATATATATATATATATATATATATATATATATATATATATTCTCTTTTGGTTATTATATATCTATTCACGTTTTGAGTTTGGATGAATTTTGTCACGCCCCGAAACCGAAAACCCAGATAATGACTTAAATTTAATTAAAATTCATAAAGTATCAAATGGTCAAACTAGTCAACCGACACTGTTTACATGGTACAATTCATTTTTTTTATATATAATTCACTAGTGCGGAAGCAAAATAGAAATAATAAAATCACACACAAATTCCGAAATGAAATCAAATCAAATCACAACACGAACACACTTGTCCAAAGCCAAACAAGTACAAATCATAATAAGCACGCAATCTCCATTATTACATAAAGATGTAATTATTATAGGTTCAAATTCCACAAATTTCCAATAGCTCACGCATCATCCACCAATGGTTCTTTTCCTGAAAAATGTTAAGGGGTGAGCACAAACGACCCAGTAGAGAAAAATCATGAAGCGTAAGATTCCGCAAGTATGTAAATTAATGAATACGTATAGGGTCAAGTCTCTACCCTAGTCCAATGTCATAATATAAATGCATAAGGAATCACAATATAAACTCATGTAGAATAATTTAAATAATACCATCAAGATAATTTAAAAGTTCTATAATCACGAAATTAAAACCAATAATCTCAATACGAACTCAAATCCAACTATCACAACCGAGATAGCATCAAATTCAAAATCATCAAATGGGAAAATTATGTCGTGAAACAAACCCTAGGACATGAACTACCTGTTCATCTGCCTAGCCGTCTTGGGGCTACTAACCCTACGGTGACGTCAACCAATCGCGCGATAATTCGAGGACTTGCACCCCGGGAGCTCCTTCATCCCCCCATTGCTCACACCACACGACCATTTCCCAAAATCAACAACCAATCCACCATTCACAATTCAAAATTCATAAATGTCATTCACATGCGCACATAAGTAATAAATACATCCGCACTCCATGATCCACCTAATAAAAATTCTATTGTGGCATGAATCAATGCATTTAAACACATTAATGCAATTTCACAACTCATGTCAAAAATAACACAATATGATGATGAATCTATATATAAACATTAAAATGCATAAATGAAGATTATTAAACTCACACGATACCCCAATAAATCCCTACCTCAATTGGATAAAATATCCAGTAAAATACCAACAATCAAAAAAATATGTTTGTGTAGAGAATGAAGAAACGAACGGTTCCCCCGTCACGTCTTCATTTGTACCTTGTTATGCCCGAAATCAATTAACACATATTGAATAATTTTTATATTTATTTTTATAATAATATTTTACAATAAACATTCTAATATATATAAATATCTACTCAAAAATATTCGGGATTAATTGACAAAAATTAGCTACTTAATTAAGAATCGAAAAGTTCGATTTCGAATACTACCGTAAAACGGACAGCAGGTAATCTATGAATTTTAGAAAACTCTACAGGTTTGATAAAACTATGAAATTTACAGGATACACTCCGAACCTCTACGTAGGTCTACTGTAAAAGTTTCATAAAATTTAATTAAGATACGGTGGTCCAAATTAATTATAAAAAACAACTTTGATAACAGTTCCGAAAACTGAACACCCTTTACTCCAAGATTTTTACAAAACTATCCATGAATTATATGACTACAAAAATCTCCAAATTTACATGTTATATAATAAATATTAGGTGATAAAATTATAAGTACAAAATCAGAATTATAGATAGCTCAAATCGGTAACACAAGTTCCGGTTTCGAAATATGATTGAAACTGAACAGTTACTACTCAACAATTGTTTTTACCAGTATGAATTAACTTAAAATTCTTGATATTCAGTAAATATGTCCTAGACATATACAAAATATTATAATAAAAGTTTCAAGATTTATAAGAATACGAAACCATATGAAACAATTGACTAAACCGAAACCAAAATCGGATCAACAAGCAGTAAAATATCACTGGACAGCCTACTTCCGTGATTTTTAGAAAATTAATTATTTATCTAAATGATTTGATATTTTTATAGATTAAACTAGACATATCAAAAATCATACTGTAAAATTTTCAAAAATTTATAAATAAGTTAACATGGTCTATAAATTACTCAAACTAAGGTAAGAAAACAATTCTGCAAAAAGAACTATATCCGAAAATCATGAAATTCCGGATTTTTAATTAAAACTATATTGATCTATAATTTCTGAAATTTTCAGGAACATATAATCTCATACATATACATATGCTGTAAACGTTTTCAGAAAATAAAACGAATCCTTACATATTTTAAAAAATCATAGATCGAAGGCTTTGATTTGCTAGAACAATGAGAACAATAATCTGAAATTTTTGAAAAATCAAATCAAATTAAATAATATAGATCACATACCGTAATTGGTATTAAATCGAAGATCGGAACACATAGAACAACTTTCTAGTTGATCACTTCATCAAATTCCTACTCCAAAGATCTCTAATCGTAGAGAGAAGAAGAGAGGAATAATGGAGGAGAAAGAATAAAAAATAGTTCTCGGCTGAAAATTTTCTTTGTGGTATAATGCTATGCTTGAACTCACCTTAATATAGATGAATGTGGTAAGAAACCAACTCCATAATTGCGACAAGCAGTAGAGAATTATGTATCATCCCACTTTAGATGGTGAAGAAAAAGAAATCAAAAGAATAAATGGCAAGCTCTCACATCATTGTGTGATATAAAGTGACCATTTAACTTTAACAAAAATCACCAAATGACCCCACTAAGATACTAGAATTGTAGAGAAAAGATTAAGGAAAGAAGAAGTCAAGAAACCACCTCATTTGGCAGAATATTGTAAGAGTGAGATATGAGTTGTCACCCCTCCTTTTACAATTATTCAAGTATAACTACATACATATACTCATGTGAACATAAGTTAAAGCAATAAGGTATGTGGTGGTGTGTGACAAGGACATGGACCAACCCATGAAGAATTCCACTTCATTGCAATTACTTTTCATTTGATTTTCTCATGGGACCTATATATACATCTAAAAATAACATGCTATGATAGATGGCGGTGAGCTAGCCTTTAACCGGTTCATGTGACCTATTTGAGTACATAACCTTTACAAAATGCAAGAAGATCCAACTTTCCACTAAATTGCAAAACAATCTTATAATAGTATATCGAAATTCCAAAAATACAAAACTATACCAACCTATTGGTAAAATAAAATAAAATAAATAATAACGGAAATAATTTCATAACGAACCTAGAAACGCAAATGACGTCATCCCCAATGTATGAAAACACATGGAATGCCACATAATGCACAAGATAAAAAAATATATATTATAACCGAAGAAAAATAAATTATTTAAATAAACCCGGTCATTACAAATTTATATAGTTATTTTTATTTAATCAAATTTATACCATCTTACATTATTCCTTACGTACGTTTTCACGTATTATTAGTTTCAATAGATACCTCATCATTTATGTATTGGTTTTATATCAATTTTAATTATTTTTCTCAACTTTTTTGTCATTGTATATTTGTGAATATTTTGTATATTCAAAAAATATTTAGAATATTTTATTTTTCACTTTTAGTTTCAATAAATACCTCATAATTTTTATGCAATTAATTATGTTTTAGAGATGTTTCATTAAAGTAGTGTTTACTAATAAATTCTATAAAGTGACTTTTTTATTTTAAGGTATTTTATATTTATATTTTGAGTTTTTTTCCCTCTCTTTTAGTATTTGTATTATGATTAAAAAAAATTACTTTGAATTTTGAGAATTATTATGATTAAATTATTAGATTTGATTTATAAGTTTAGTCTCAATTTGCTCCCCCGGGACATTTCACTCACGAAGTTTTGTTTCCTATTAGTATATGCTAGAATGTTCCTTTTGATATTGGTCTTATGAATTAATTTCAAGCTTATATGTTATTATTACTTTTCAGTTATATGGTATATATAGATAAAGGAATATCTACAGACAAATCTTTCACCATTTTGGAATTAGATTAATGGTGTTTAGTACGTTGATTTTCCTGTGGGCTTATATGGTATTCCAATGCAACCAGTTTGTTGCTCAATACCTAGGAAATAATGAGTAGATACTGGACTTCACTTGCACTCGCTTTAAGGCTGAATATTCTATTTTTGATAAGGTAGGAACCAAATGGAAGATGATTATTTCACACTTTTATTTTATTTTAGTTTTGGGTTACAACTTAGTGTATACTTGAATATTTGCATTTAAGAATGTTTGGATTTTGTTTTAGTATTTAGCAGTTTGAAAGATCGGTGTTGCAATAACTAAATGTCATATTTTTAACAAAATATCTTTTGATTTGTTTTCATGTCGGTTGTAATGTATTTATTCACTTTTTTTGCATAGATAATTTGAATGACACGTTATATTTTTAACTTTTACTTTTTTAATCAATATACATCATCTTATCATTCAAATCTTCCAAATTTTTATATACCATTTGATATTTTTTTGGTTTCAATAATTATATATTATAATTTCTATAACTTTTTTCTAAAATTTTCTCCACTCGTATTTGGTTCACTTTTTCTTTCCAGTTTCCTTACATGCATTGTAATATTAAAATCTGTTGATATTTTTGTTTTTATATTTTTTTAGTTTCCATGAATGTTTCATATGTTTATACTTTATTAGTATTTTATTTTGGTTGAAATTTGATTATTTTTCATTTCACCAAATTTAATTGGATTTGTGGTTTGACCTTATTTTTTTAATGGATAATTATGTGAATTTTTTTTATTATTATAATAAATTATGTTTATGTGTTAATTTGTTTAACATTTGCACTTTTAGTTTATACTTTTTTTGGTAATTATGCTATGAATAAATTATAATTTAAAATAAATTTATAAAACATATTACAAAATTAAATTTATTTATGTGCAAAGCACGTGTTTTTTTACTAGTACTATTAAGAGTGTAAAGAGTTTCCATCCCTAATTTTTAATTTAAAAGTAATTTTAATTCACATATAATTCTATAATTAAATATAATTATTAATTTTATTTTGGTATTATATTTTCACTCAAAAATCAATTACTCTTCATGATATGTGTAAACATTCCTAAATCAAATAAACTACTAATAATTACCATATAGGTAAGCAATACAAAGAGCTATAAATCTATATCTATATCTATCTGTGTAAGAGATAACACCAATATGTATGATCACTCCATAATCACCTCTCTATGTGTATCACTCTGTAGAAGATTATGAACTATATAAAATTGTAGAGCTCTCACCAAAAACCCTCTTGAAAAATTATCATAAAAAATCGTAGCATCTTCTCTTGTAGAACCTTGGTATTTATAGACCAAGTCATAGAAAACCCTAACCTTGTCCTCTTATGTAATTTCACAATACTTAATAAATCCTCTAAAATTTGATGTAAATATGTGTATATACCAATACATAGAGGTTTGAAGACGTCGATCACTTAAAAACTCGAAGTAGGGACCAAACTGGAAAAATCCGAAAGCACCCCGAAACAAATCCTGCATAATAAGTGATCACGTGACCAAGCATTGGGACCTACGCTTAGGCGTAGGTCTAGGGCATAGGACCTACGCTTGGTCATAGGTCTAGGGCGTAGGGTCCCCTCCCAGCTCTAAAACCAAAGCATAGGTCAGAGCTAATTTGTCATGTTTCAGCCTCTGACAACGTAGATATATTGCATCTTTTGCAGTTTTTCATATTTGAGCTAGACTAGTCATCTCAAACTCCCGATGCTTTTGGTTGAAGTCATGATGTCTGGAAATGATGTTTTTGCCCTCCGGTGAAGTGAAGATGTCTGTAAAAGACGATTTTGCCCTCCGGTGGCCTTCTTTGCTTTGACACATTCCTTGACTTATTTCTCGAGATAGAAACGAACATACTAACAACTCGATTGCAAATACACAAAACTCTCAACATGACGATTTATTTAACATGGTTATTATACAGAACATGCCAAACATAAATAATACTATAAATGTTCTTACACACTTCAATATGAGGTCCGATGTGCCCACAATGCTATAGGAAACTCTTCTACCCATTTCTTTTGGTTATCATTTACCAACCTTGACAAGATTCGAATCAACGATTTGTTAGAAGCTTCAGCCAATCCATTCCCTTTAGGATGGTATGGTGTTGACTTATGATAAATACTGAATATTTTCCTAACAAATCTGGGACTTTATGGTTAAGAAAAGGAGTCCCGTTATCTGATAATATGACATTCGGTAACCAAAATTGGCAAATGATGTTTTCTTTTATAGGTCGTACCACATTATCTGTTGTTGTTTGCCGTAATGGAATAACCTCCACCCACTTTGTGAATAACTCAGTTGCGACTAATACCCATATATGCCATTGAGCTCGTGGTGTGATTGACCCGATTATATCCAATTCCCAAGCATGAAAGGGGCATGGAGTGGATAGGCTATGCAATTCTGCTGCTGGAGCATGAATGATATCTCCATGCACTTGACATATGTGACATTTCTTGACGAAGTTACCATCATCCTTTTCCATTATTGACCAATAATACCCAGAGCACCTTTATTGGGCCCTGATGCCCAAATTCATGGGTCCATTTAAGTACTTCCCTTGCTTCCTCCTCATCAATGCATCTTAGTAGTTTTCCCTTGAAATTTTTGCGGAACAATTTTCCATCTTGGATGACAAATAGCGAGGCCAACTTCTTGAATCACAACTTGTTTACCTTAGGCAAGACCCTTCTTTCAGATAAAGCTCATACTTCTCCCGCCAGTTAGTTGTTTCCGCAATGTTTCCCTCACTCGTAGAAGGGTAAGCATTACAGTTCTGACATCTACCTTATAACTCGGTTGCATCATTTTTCATGTTTGTCCAAAAATATCCTTCTCGTTGTACACTCCTGTAGAGAATCACATATGTTTCCCCACACATTCTTTCGTGAGCCTGCTGTAGTAACTGTTGTACTTCACTCATCGGCACACACTTGACTAAAAATCCTTCTGCTGCTCTATGATATAACACCCCTCTTATGATTTGGTAACCTTGTCGTATGGTAGTGCTATCATTTTTTAGCAAAGCTTGTATTATATTTTCCCTCTAATCCTACTTTGGGAAGAGTTGTAGCTCCTCTTTATGACTAACAACAGAGATGGTCCTTCGCAATATCTGTAAGGTGGCATCTTTCCCTTGAAACTGTAGTCGCGAGCCCATTGTTGCTAATGCATCAGAACGCCGATTTCCCTCTCACAACTGATGTTAAAAGTTTACAGATTCAAAAGTTCCCAACATCTGTCTCATGAGAGTTCTGTAAGGCACAAGATATGGTTCTTTGATAGCATATTCACCCTTAACCTGTTTGATGACAAGTTTGGAATCCCTTTTTACATACAAGACTTTCACTTTCAATTGTGGAGTCATCATCAAACCTAACACCAAACCTTCATATTCTGCTATGTTGTTCGTGCAGGGAAAATCAATCTTGTAGGACATGACCATTTCTTATTTTGTTTCTTCATTTCTTAGTACAAATCCAGATCCACCTCCTTGTTCTGTGGAAGAACCATCAAATTCTAATGTTTATTCTGCAGTTCGTGCCACACCCACTATTCACACATGCTCTTCTTTGGGCTCAAAACCTCTTGTAAATAAAGCCAACAAATATGATAATGCTTGAATTTTTATTGCTTTTGGCCTATAACACGTAATCTCATACTCGGATAATGCCAGCAGCCAACGCGTTGTTCTTCCATTGAGTATAGGCTTTGTAAGTAGATATCGAATAGGGTCGCTTTTAGTCACCAACTCCAGTGGATGAGCTAATAGATAATGCCAAAATATCTGTGACGTAAATACTAAAGCCAAATAATGTTTCTCCAAAGATATATATCGCGATTCCGGCCCTCTGAGCACACGACTGATGTAGTATACCAGTTTTTCTTCCCCATTATTCTCTTGAGCCAACTGTTCTCCTATTGATTTATTAGTGGATGTGAGGTACATTATTAATGGATTTCCTGGCTGCGGTGCTACCATTGTTTTGGGAGAAGCCAAAATCTGTTTAACCTTTACAAAAGTCTCTTGTTGCTCTTTTCCCCAATTATATGCTGCCTTTTCTTTCAGTAAGGACATAAGGGGATGCGTGACTTCTGCTAAAGCCGGGATAAACCTTTTGAGATATGAGATCTTTCCCATAAAATATTTTAAGAACTTGCGGGTTATAGGTGGTGCCATCTCCAACACTGCTTTGGCTTTTGTTGGGTCCAAATCTATTTCGTGTCGATGTACAACATACCCTAAATTTTTTCCTTCGGGTACCCTAAAAGAACATTTCAAAGGATTCATTTTTAAGTTATACTCTCGGCACCTTTGTAATACTTTCCTTAAATAACCCACGTGATCTTGGATTGCTCTGGACTTGACTACCAAATCGTCGACGTGATCCTCAACTGTTTTATGCATCATATCATGAAAAATGGTTGTCATAGCTCTTTGATATGTGGTTCCAGCATTTTTAAGTCCGAAAGGCAATACGGTATAATGGAAATTTTCCATTGGAATGCGAAAAGTAGTTTTTAGCATCCTCTGGTGCCATTTTTATCTGATTGTAACCACTGAATCCATCCATTAACAAAAATATCTCATGTCCCGCAGTTGTATCTACCATAATGTCGATGTTAGGTAGAGGAAAATCATCTTTTGGGCAGGCCTTATTAAGGTCGTGGTAGTCCACACAGACTTGAATATGCCCACTCTTCTTTTTCACATGTACAATATTCGCGAGCCATGTAGGGTGTTGAGTAGGCTTGATGAATTCTACTTTTAGCAACTTTTCCACTTCTGCCTTAATTTGTATCTTTAGATCTGGGTGAAATACCCGTTGCCGCTGCTTCTTTGGTTCTGAAGCGGGTGTATATTGAGATGATGACTGACTAGCCCAGTACTTAACCCCGACATCTGACCATAATCCCAAGCTAAAACATCACGATATTCTTTATGCAGATTTACCAAAGATCACGATAAGATGCTGCTTATGAAGGTTGGTCGCGGTGTTGTTCCGACTCCTATATCAACCTCGCGTAAACCATGTTCTGGTCGCATATTCAACTTTGATGTCCCGGGGTCAGTGCCAATTGTGCAGGCTTCTGACCCCCTAATCTCGTCATAATTTATATACCACACGCCCATCAGGCATTTTGACTCGCGACCAACTCACCTCCTTTGCCCGTCTTTTGAGTGAAACTTCAGCTTCCAGATTCTCCCATTTTGGTAACGGGGTAGCATAGACACCGCGCCTGACTTCATCTTCATACTCTGAGAAATGAACTGCATCTGTGAAGTGAGATTAAGAGGTGCATAAAGGGCCCTTTGAGATTATTCCCTCTCCTTAATTAGCTTTCATCCCTTGATGATAAGATGATGGCACTACATCATATACATGCAACCATGGCCTTCCTAGTAGCAATTGATACGAAGGTTCTCCCTTAATAATATGAAACTTTATTGGGGCTCTGATTTTCCCAACCTTAAGATCCAACGTCGCGAATCCCATAGTGGCTTGTTGGTCCTCGTTAAAATCAGTACATGAAATAGCATGAGTCACAATTTTACTTTCAGGAAAGTTTATCATTCGCAAGGTTGCAAGTGGAACTATATTAACAGATGTTCCACCGTCCATAAAGGTCCGTTTCATTTCACGGCCATTAACAATAGCAGGTATGTAAAGGGGCCTATTATGAGGAAACAAAACTTGTCTGTCAGCTTCTAAGAACATGATCTCGCCTGTGGCTTTCCCTTGTTGTGGTATCATGATGGTGTGATTGAGGGCAACAATTGTTTGCTCTTTCAAAAATTCCCTCAGATGCTCTTGTATTGGAAGTTCATTGAAGAAGACTTCAAATTTAGCAGTATCAACTATTTTGTGAACAAGAGCACATTCACATTGCCCATGCTCACAATTTATTCTGTGTGATCGTAAGCAATTACTACTGCCACATGTGCAAGAAAAGGTTCAATAGCTACATTTTTCGCAACATCTAAGGCTCCTGATGCTATTTTCTTGTGCATTATTCTGCGAAATGCCCAACACCTATTCAGAGAATTCCAGATGGACATGTGATAAGGACAGTAGTTACTTCTCATTTTCTCATCCCTCATTGGCATCCTCCGCACCGGAGGCAGTGATATAATCTCATTAGTGATCCGATGATTAAGCAAAACAATCGCTTCCTTTTCACCAATTAGGTTCTTATGAACAATAATACTATAAAGCGTACCAAAATAGTCCATACTCTCCCAACTGGCCCTTTTCTTTCTCTCTAACCTCCTTTTCTTTCTAAGTGGGACGGCTATCACTCGAATTGTCATATGAGTTAAATCGGTGTTTGTAGATCATTCCTTCACCACTATAAGAAAAGCGTACCAATAGTCCACTCTCTCCTAACTGGCCCTTTTTTTTCTGTCCAACCTGCTTTTCATTCTAAGTGAGGTGGGTTTCACTCGAATCATTCTATAAGTTGAATCTGTGTCTATACATCATTTTTTCACACATATAAGAATCTTATGGAACACAATACTATAAAGCGTACCAAAATAGTCAAAATTCTCTTAACTGACATTTTCTTTCACTCCAACCTCCATTTCTTTCTAGCTGGGTCGAATTTCACTCGAATCGTCCTAAAAGTTGAATCGGTGTTTGTAAAACTTTCCTTCAACATTATAAGGTTCTTATAGACAACAATATAAAAAAGCGTACCAAAATAGTCATCACTCTCTTAATTGGCCCTTTTCTTTCTCTCCAACCTCCTTTTCTTTCTAAGTGGGACATATTTCACTCGAATCGTCCTAAAAGTTGAATCGGTGTTTGTACAACATTCCTTCAACATTATAAGGTTCTTATGGAAAACAATACAAAAAAGTGTACCAAAATAGTCCACACTCCCCTAACTGGGTGTTTTCTTTCTCTCCAACCTCCTTTTCTTTCTAAGCGGGACGGGTTTCACTCGAATCGTCCTATAAGTTGAATCGGTGTTTGTACATAATTCCTTCACCATTATATGGCTCTTTTGGACAACAATACTATATAGCGTACCAAAATAGTCCACTGACGCTTTTCTTTCTCTCCAACTTCCTTTTCTTTCTAAGTGGGACGAATTTCACTTGAATCGTCCTAAAAGTTGAATCGGTATTTGTAAAACATTCCTTCAATATTATAAGGTTATTATAGACAACAATACAAGAAAGTATACCAATGTAATCTACACACTCCCAACTGGACCTTTTCTTTCTCTCCAACCTCCTTTACTTTATAATGGGGACGGGTTTCACTCAAATCATCCTATAAGTTGAATCAGTGTTTGTTTAACATTCCTTCAACATATAACGTTCCTATGGACAACAATACTATAAAACATACCAGAATAGTCCACACTCCCCGAACTGACCCTTTTCTTTTTCTTCAACCTCCTTTTCTTTCTAAGTGGGATGGGTTTCACTCCAATCGTCCTATAATTTGAATCAGTGTTTGTATAACATTATTAGATTCTTATGGACAACAATAATTTAAAGCATACCAAAATAGTCCACACTCTCGTTACTGGCCCTTTTCTTTCTTTCCAACCTCATTTTCTTTCTAAGTGGGATGGGTTTCATTCTAATTGTCCTATAAGTTGAATCGGTGTCTGTACATTATTCCTTCACCATTATCAGGAAAGCGTACAAAAATAGTCCACAATCTCATAGATGGCACTTTTCTTTCTATCCAACCTCCTTTTCCTTTTAAGTGGGGTGGGTTTCACTCGAATCGTTCTATAAGTTAAATCTGTGTCTGTACATTATTCCTTCACAATTATAAGGCTCTTATGAAAAACAATACTATAAAGCGTACAAAAATAGTCCACATTCTCCTAACTGGCCCTTTTCTTTCTGTGCAACCTCTTTTTCTTTCTAAACGGGACGGGTTTTACTCAAATCGTCATATAGGTTGAATCGGTATTTGTCCATCATTCCTTCACCATTATATGGATATTTTGGACTACAATTCTATATAGCGTAACAAAATAGTCCACTGTCGCTTTTCTTTCTCCCCAACCTCCTTTTTTTTCCTAATGGGACAGATTTCACTCGAATAGTACTAAGAGTTGAATCGGTATTTGTAAACACATTCCTTCAAAATTATAAGTTGCTTATGGATAACAATACAAAAAAGCGTACAAAAATAGTCCACACTCTCCTAACTGGACCTTTTCTTTCTCCCCAACCTCTTTTCTTTCTAAGTAGAACGGGTTTCACTCAAATCGTTCTATAAGTTGAATCAGTGTTTGTACAACATTCATTCAACATTATTAGGTTCTTCTGGACTAAAATACTATAAAGCATACGAAAATAGTCCACACTCTCCTAACTGGCCCTTTTCTTTCTCACGAGCCTTATTTTCTTTCGAAGTGAGACGGGCTCCACTTGAATCGTCCTATAACTTAAATCGGTGTCGCTACATCATTCCTTCCCAATTATAAGACTCTTATGGAAAACAATACTATAAAGCGTACCAAAATAATCCACATTCTCCTAACTAACCCTTTTCTTTCTTTCCATCTCTTTTTCTTTCTAAGCGGGATGAGTTTCACTCGAATCGTCCTATAAGTTAAATCGGTGTTTGTACATAATTTATCCACCATTATATGGTTCTTTTGGACAACAATACTATATAGCGTACCAAAATAGTCCACTGGCGGTTTTCTTTCTCTCTAAGTGGGACGAATTTAAATCGAATCGTCCTAAAAATTGAATCAGTGTTTGTAAAACATTCCTTCAACATTATAAGGTTCTTCTACAGTACAATAGAAAAAAGCATACCAAAATAGTCCACACTCTCCTAACTTAACCTTTTCTTTCTCTCCAACCACCATTTTTTTGTAAGTGGCACGGGTTTCAGTGGAATGATAAGGTTCTTATAGACAACAATACTATAAAATGTACCAAAATAGTCCACACTCTCCTAACTGGGTGTTTTATTTCCCTCCAAATTCCTTTTCGTTCTAAGTGCGACGGATTTCACTCGAATCGTACTAAAAGTTGAATCGGTGTTTGTATAACATTCCTTCAACATTATAAGGTTTTTATGGACAACAATACAAAAAAGCGTACCAAAATAGTCCCGACTCTCCTAACTGGCCTATTTCTTTCTCTCCAACCTCCTTTTCTTTCTAAGTGGGACAAATTTTACTCCAATAGTCCTAAAAGTTGAATCAGTGTTTGTACAACATTCTTTCAACATTATTAGGTTCTTTTGGATAACAATACTATAAAGCGTACCAAAATAGTCCACACTCTCCTTACTGGCCATTTTCTTTCTCTCCAAACTCCTTTTCTTTCTAAGTGGGACATGTTTCACTCCATTCGTCCTATAAGTTGAATCGGTGTCTGTACATCATTCCTTCACCACTATAAGGAAAGCGTACAAAAATAGTCCACATTCTTCAAACTGACCATTTTCTTTCTGTCCGACCTCATTTTCTTTCTAAGTGGGGCGGGTTTCACTCAAATCGTTCTATAAGTTAAATTTGTGTTTGTACATCATTCATTAACAATTATAAGGCTCTTATGGAAAACAATACTATAAAGCATACCAAAATAGTTCACATTATCCTAGATGGCCCTTTTCTTTATGTCCAACCACATTTTCTTTCTAAGTGGGACGGGTTTCACTTAAATCATCCTATAAGTTGAATCGGTGTCTGTACATCATTCATGCACCATTATATGTCTCTTTTGGACAAAAATTATATATAGCATACCAAAATAGTCCCCAAATGCTTTTCTTTCTCGCAAACCTCATTTATTTCTAAGTGGGACGGATTTCGCTCGAATCGTCCTAAAAGTTGAATCGGTATTTTTAAAGACATTCCTTCAACATTATAAGGTTCTTATGGAAAACCATACAAAAAAGCGTACCTAAATAGTTCAGACTCTCCTAACTGGACCTTTTATTTCTCACCAACCTCATTTATTTCTAAGTGAGACGAGTTTCACTCGAATCGTTCTATAAGTTGAATAAGTGTTTATACAACATTCCTTCAACATTATTAGGTTCATATGGAAAACAATACTATAAAGTGTACCATAATAGTCAACACTCTCCTAACTGACCATTTTCTTTCTCTTGAACCTCCTTTTCTTTCTTAGTGGGACAAGTTTCACTCGAATCGTCCTATAAGTTGAATTGATATCTGTATATTATTCCTTCCCTATTATAAGGCTCTTATGGAAAAAAATATTATAAAGCGTACCAAAATAGTCCATATTCTCCTAACTGACCCTTTTTCTTTCTATCCAACCTCCTTTTTTTTCTAAGCGGGATGAGTTTAACTCGAATAGTTTTATAAGTTGAATCAGCATTTGTACATAATTCCTTCACCATTATATGACTCCTTTGGACAACAATACTATATAGCGTACCAAAATAGTCTACCGACGCTTTTCTTTCTCTCCAACTTCCTTTTCTTTCAAAGTGGGATGTATTTTACTCGAATCCTCTTAAAAGTTGAATCGGTGTCTGTAAAACATTCCTTTAACATTAAAAGGTTCTTATAGACACCAATAGAAAAAAGCGTACCAAAATACTCCACACTCTTAACTGGACCTTTTCTTTCGGTAACTTTCCTTTTTTTCTAAGTGGGACGGGATTCATTCGAATCGTCCTATAAGTTGAATCAGTATTTGTTCAATATTCCTTCAACATTGTAAGGTTCTTATGGACAAAAATACTATAAAACGTACCAAAATAGTTCACACTCTCTGAACTGACCCTTTTCTTTTTCTTCAATCTCCTTTTCATTCTAAGTGGGATGGGTTTCACTCGAATTGTCTTATAAGTTGAATCGGTGTCTGCACATCATTCATTCACCATTATAAGGAAAGCGTACCAAAATAGTCCAAACTCTCCTAACTGGCCCTTTTATTTCTGTCCAACCTTATTTTCTTTGTAATTGGGGCAGTTTTCACTCAAATCGTTCTATAAAATAAATTTGTGTCTGTAAATCATTCCTTCACAATTATAAGGCTCTTATGGAAAACTATACTATAAAGCGTACCAAAATAGTCCACATACTCCTAACTGGCCCTTTTCTTTCTGTCCAACCTTCTTTTATTTCTAAGCGGGACTGGTTTCACTATAATCGTCCTATAAGTTGAATCGGTGTTTGTACATAATTCCTTCACCATTATATGGTTCTTTTGGACAAGAATACTATATAGCATACCAAAATAGTCCACTGACACTTTTCTTTCTCTCCAACCTCCTTTTTTTCTAACTGGGTCAAATTTGACTAGAATCGTCCTAAAAGTCGAATCGGTGTTTGTAAAATATTCCTTCAACATTATATTGTTCCTATAGACAACAATACTAAAAAGCGTACCAAACAAGTCCTCACTATTTTAACTGGACCTTTTTTTTTCTCTCCAACCTATTTTTCTTTCTATGTGGGACGAGTTTCAATCGAATCGTCCTATAAGTTGAATCAGTGTTTGGTCAACATTCCTTCAACATTATATGGTTCTTATGAACAATAATGCTATAAAACGTACCAAAAAGTCCACACTATCCTAACTAGGTGTTTTTTTCTCTCCAACCTTCTTTTCTTTCGAAACGGTACGGGTTTCATTCAAATTGTCCTATCAGTTAAATCAGTGTCCGTACATCAATCCTTCACCGTTATATGGCTCTTTTGTACAAAAATACTATATAGCGTACCAAAATAGTCCACTGGAGCTTTTCTTTCTCTCCAACTTTCTTTTCTTTCTAAGTGCGACGGATTTCACTCGAATCGTATTAAAAGTTGAATCGGTGTTTGTGTAACATTCTTTCAACATTATAAGGTTCTTATGGACAAAAGTACAAAAAAATGTTCTGATAAGTGCATAATTCATACATGATTAACCTCCAAAAATATATTTTTTAGTCATTTATTTTAAATTATTTTAATTAATATTTGTATTTTTATAGGTTATTGGTGATTTCTGGTACAAATGGGTTAAATCCATCTAAACAAGCCCAAAATCTGTTTAGACCACGTCTTAGTATTTGGGTCATATATTTCAGCCCGTTTTTCGGATTGGTGTGAGCCCAGTGTTATTAGAAAGCTGATTCAATTTAAAGAATATTGGTATTTCACATAGAAACCCTAATTCTGAAGTTTAGAGGGCGAAAAAGAAATTTTAAATCTGTCATACTATTTTGTGCGAAAATCAGCATCAACTTGGTAATATAATCACAGATTTTGAAGGAACGATCAGAATGGAATGAAATCAAGGGCTGTGGGAAGATGACTTGATTAAAAAGAAAAGTGTATCTCATCAATATCTTCCAAATTTACTCTCCAAATTGGTCAAAAGTGGGCTGCAAGATATCACCAATTAGGAAAAGAAATATGGGAATATTGTATTCTCTTATTTACTTTCCTAGATGAAACCTTGAGGACCCTTATAAATAGGGCATATATGGATGCACAAAGGATCATCAAGAGCCAAGGAAAAGAAAAGAAGACTGGTGCAATCCACGGAGAAAGCAAAGCCGTTCTTCCATCTTCAATTTCGGTTTGGTTGTTGTTTTATTATTTTTTTCTTCATGTGTAACTAATTCTCTCGGCCAGGGCTGAGAGGAAAGCCTTTTCATTTACAATTCTATTATTTCAATTGAAATAAGTAGTTGAATCTTTCATTTAAATTCTTCTTATTATTATTTTAATGTTTTCCTATACTTTCAATTTTATGTGCTTTAACCAAGACTTTAATTGAATTTATTTGAACTTTAGCATATAGGTTACTTGTGTCTGACCATGAACATGTAATCTTATTTGGCGATTTAAGAAGAAGAAAGTAAATCATAATTATTTATGTTTGACCATGGATAGTTAGTTGTGATTTATGTTATTCTTTCAATTATTTGTTTATTATTCATGATCAAGATAATAAATATTTAATTGAACCTATGCCCTAACCCGGATAGGCCATCCATATGTTTGATTATAATTATTTTTTATTGGATGTGTGAAGATTATTTGGCTATTTAATAACTTCAATTGAAAATTGGAATTGTATTGATTAGTGGTGGAATCAAAGCCTTGGTATTTTCTTTATCATTGTTCTTTCATCTCTTTTACAATTATTCTTTTATCAAAATCATCAATATTTGGTTGAATTAGTTATATAGTAATTTTCAGATTTAATTTGTCCAATCAATCCTCGTGGGAATGACCTCGCAATACTTGTACTCTTTACTACTATGATTCGTATACTTGCGAGTAAAATTTGGTTTGAGTTAATCTATCTTTTGGGTTACTCTAAATTTCACATCAAGTTTTTGTATTTGATAAGTGCATAATTCATACACGATTAACCTCCAAAAATATATTTTTTAGTCATTTATTTTAAATTATTTTAATTAATATGTGTGTTTTTATATTTTTATAGGTTATTGGTGATTTCTGGTACAAATGGGTTAAATCCATGTAAACAAGCCCAAAATCTGTTTAGACCACGTCTTAGTATTTGGGTCATATATTTCAGCCCGTTTTTCGGATTGGTGTGAGCCCAGTGTTCTTAGAAAGCTGATTCAATTTAAAGAATATTGGTATTTCACATAGAGACCCTAATTCTGAAGTTTAGAGGGCGAAAAAGATATTTTAAATTTGACATACTATTTTGTGCGAAAATTAACATCAACTTGGTAATATAATTACAGATTTTGAAGGAACGATCAGAATGGAGTGAAATCAAGGGCTGTGAGAAGAGGACTTGATTAACAAGAAAAGAGTATCTCACCAATATCTTCCAAATTTACTTTCCAAATTGATCAAAAGTGGACTGCAAGATATCACCAATTAGGAAAAGAAATATGGGAATATTGTATTCTCTTATTTACTTTCCTAGATGAAACCTTGAGGACCCCTATAAATAGAGAAAAGAAAAAACAAATCGCACTATTGCATAATTTTGCAATTCAGGTAAGTAACTCTAACCTTATTTTTATTTTATTATTATTTTTTATTTTTTGTTTAGGTTAGAATAACATAGGATTTTTATTTCTAGGAGCACACTTTCTTCATTCATATTTATTTTTAATTTTGTTTTTTTCTTTTCTTTTATTATTGTTATTACACTTATTTTTGAAAAACAAAAAGAAGAAGAATGTTCACACACTCACTCCTTTGTATTTATTTATTCTTTTGTGTTTTTTTTTTCTTCTCTCCTTTATTTCTTACTTGTTTTATTTGTGCATTTTAATTTAGCATTCTGCATAAAATTTTAGTAAAGGCACTAACCCCTAACAAGATAAGGATTGGATTTCATCACCAATTCCTTGCCCACCTAGGTTAAAGATCTCCTTGCATTTGTCAAACCCAAGCCTAAATTTTTTAATCTAAAATCAAGTAGACGTTGGCCCTAGGATTTTCATATAGCTCATAGGACCCTCTTGGAAAAAGATAATCTTTGGTAACTCTAGTGAGCACCTTCCAACTTAACAATGTCTAGAAAGGTTCTGTCAAACAGAGACTTTGTTGCTTAAGGTTGTGTGGACGTCCCGTCATTAAGCAGGCCTAGTGCCTCTCCACCTACCTGGGAACCCACCTGGTTGTTTAGTTGGCGGGCCTTAACTGGTCATCCTTTGATTTACTTTGGAAGAGAGTAGGAGCTCTAATTAGGAGAGAATTATTGTGGCTATTCCTGATAATTCTCTACAGGATTAGAAAATAAACATTAACATTGCCCTTGAATTAATTCTCACAAATAAAATTAGAAAACAAATAAAATAAAATACTTGTTTGGCTTGTTTAGTTGCTAGGTATATCCTTGTTAACTTTCTAGAGTGTGTGTCTAGTATATGCAAGGTTGTCGATCTCAAAATTCAAAATTAGTATCCTTTGATCCAGAAATTGAAAGAACATTTAGGAAAAGATCTAAAGGTAAAAATAAATTGGATAAACCTTTGGTTGAGATGGGAGAAGAGGTTGCGCCTAAAACACTTAGGGAATACTCTGCCCCTGTCCAATGTAGTACACCTTCATGTATAGTGTTGTCAGCCACAACGGCCACACACTTTGAGCTTAAACCAAGTGTCATCCAACTTCTGCCCACATTCCATGGTCTAAATAGTGAGGATCCATATTATCATGTCAAGGACTTTCTAGACATTTGTTCCACATTCAAGTTCCAAAACTTCTCTGATGAGTCCATTCGTCTACGTCTCTTTCCCTTTTCTTTAAAAGATAAGGCAAAGGCATGGTTGAATTCTTTAGAATCATGATCTATCTCTACTTGGGATGTTTTGTCAAAAAAATTCTTGAACAAGTTCTTCCCAGTTCATAAAACCAATTCCCTTCGGAGAGAAATTTCAAATTTTACACAAAAAGAGGTTGAACAATTTTATGAATGTTGGGAGTTCAATATTTCTACGATGGTTTAACACCCCAAAACCGTCGCATGGTTGATGCCACTAGTGGAGGAACATTTATGGATAAAAGTGACATCGAAGCTTGGGACTTCTTTGAAACTTTGTGTGAAAATTCCCAACAATGGGATTATTCAACTAGGGTGGAAAGGAATACTCATCTTCAACAGAAGGGTGGCATATATGAGATAGGAAGTATTGTAGACCTTAATGCAAAAATTGAGTCCTTGGCTCGAAAAGTCGATGCTTTGATGTTAGCTAGTGGGCCCCCATTGACACCTAAATCTGAGGTGTGTTCCATTTGTTCAAGCCCAACCCACCTCACAATGTCTTGTCCATCTAATATGACATTTTCTGAACATGCATCTAAGCAAGCCCATGCCTTGAATGCTTTTAGGAGACCAGACAATGATCCTTATTCACAGACTTATAATTCTGGTTGGGCTAAACATCCAAATTTATCATGGTCCAAAGGGTCAAATCAAGGAGTTCCATATGGGAATTCCAACACTCATTCTTATCCTCAAGCTTCCGGTCAGTCATCAACTCAACAGTTGTCACCATATCCTACACAAACTAGGAAGCCATCCATTGAGGACACTCTCCATCTTTTCATGCAAAGTTCACTTCAATTCCAAAAAGATACCTAACAAAGCTTGCATTCTAATTCTTAATCCATTGCTAAATTGAAAGTTCAAATGGGTCAAATTGCCTCTACCTTAACTGAGAGAGAGAAGGGAAGGTTTCCTAGTCAACCCAGAACTAATCCAAAGGGTTAACATGAGGTGAGCTCTAGTTCTATGCATGAACAATACGAGGAAGTGAAGTCCATCACTACCCTTAGAAGTGGCAAACAAATTGATAACAAGGTAGAAATACCTAGGCATGAACCAAAAGTTGTGTCCAAAGAGTGTGATGTAGAAGAAGGGAACAACAAGCAATTCAAAGAAAATGATGCTTCACCAGAGTGTCAAAAATCATCCACCTCTTCTGAGTCCAATCCTATGGAAGTTTATATACCCAAGGCCCCTTTTCCTCAACGTTTGACCCCAGTCAAGAAAGGGACGAATTATAGTGAAATGATGGACTTGTTTAGGCGAGTCCAAGTAAACATTCCCGTACTCACTCTTGTCGATCAAGTTCTCGCCTATGCCAATTTTTGAAAGATCTTTGCACTCAGAAACGAAAGTTAAATGTGCACAAGAAAGTCTTCCTCAAAGAGCAAGTAAGCTCAATCATCCGTCACAACACCCTACCTAAGTTTAAAGATCCTGGATGCCCTACCATTTCTTGTGTCATTGGTGATCATATGATTGAGAAGGCATTACTCGACTTAGGGTCTAGTGTGAATCTATTGCCATATTCTGTGTATGTGCAATTAGGTCTTAGTGAGTTAAAATCGACCCCTATAACACTACAATTGGCTGATAGATCTATGAAAATTCCTCGTGGTGTTATTGAAGATGTTCTAATCAAGGTTGACAAGTTTATTTTTCCAGTGGACTTTGTCGTCTTAGATACCCAACCTGTCCAAAATCCTAGTAACCACATTCCGGTCATCTTAGGTCGCCCATTTTTAGCCACATCCAATGCTGTCATAAATTGTAGAAATGGGGTTATGCAAATATCTTTTGGCAACATGAATGTTAAACTCAATGTGTTTAATGTGGAAAAACAACCTCCAAATTTAGAGGATACTTTTGAGATTAACATGATTGAAAGCCTTGTTCATGACTCATTTCCACAATTATCTTCTCATGACCCCCTCGAGACTTGTCTAGCCCATTTTGGATTAGATTTTGACATAGATAGCTCCATCGCTGAAGTTAATTCATTGCTTGATTCTACCCCTGTTATGGACACAACTAAATGGAAAGCCATGGTAGAACCTCTTTTACCATCCAAGTCTAAACTTGTCCCATCTGTTGAAGAGTCACCCGAACTTGATCTTAAACCTTTGCCCGAGCATCTCAAGTATGCATTCTTAGGTCCTTCTAATAAGTTACCTGTCATCATTGTCTCTAATCTTGATAGTGCACAAGAGAAAAAGTTCCTTAGTGTTCTCAGAGAACATAAAATAGCTTTAGGGTGGACAATAGCAGATATCAAGGGTATAACTCCCACTAGGTGTATGCATCGTATTCATCTTGAGGAAAACTCAAAGGCAACTCGTGAAATGCAACGTCGACTTAACCCTAACATGAGAGAAGTTGTTCGAGCTGAAGTGCTGTGAAATTTAGAGTAACCCAAAAGATAGATTAACCCAAACCAAATTTTACTCGCAAGTATACGAATCTTAGT
The DNA here is from genome assembly GCA_963922005.1 of Cornus suecica. Lineage (NCBI taxonomy): Eukaryota > Viridiplantae > Streptophyta > Magnoliopsida > Cornales > Cornaceae > Cornus > Cornus suecica. Next base: position 41,300,789 of record OY998246.1, on the reverse strand, counting down.
AGTAAAGAGTACAAGTATTGCGAGATCATTCCCACGAGGATTGATTAACACAAATTAAATCTAAAACCTACTATCTAACTAATTCAACAAATTATTGATGATTGTGAAAAAATAATATAAATACAATAATACAAAAGGAATACCAAAGCTTTGATTCCACCACTAATCATCACAAATCCGATTTTCAATTGTAAACTCATTAAATATCCAATTAATTTCCACACATCTAAATAATAATTATTATTACGTTCATAGATGGTCTATCTGGGTTAGGGCATAGGTTCAACTCAATATTTTATTATCGTGGCCAAAAATAATAAATAAATCATTGAAGGAAAATATAAATCACAATTATCTATCCATGGTCAGGCATAAACAATTATAATTTATTATTTTCTTCTTAAATTGCCAAGTAGATTACATGTTCGTGGTTAGACACAAGTAACCTATATGCTAGGAATGAAATACGTTCAATTTTAGTCTCAGTTAAAACACATAAAATCGAAAGCATTAACATATATATAATAATAAGAAGAAGAACTCATTAACTAAAATATTCAATAATGTCTACAATTTAAAACTATAATATTGAACATGACTAGGGTTTCCTCTCGGCCTTGGCCGAGCGAATTAACTATACAAGAAAAATAAAACAAGAACGATCAAACCCGAAATCATAAGTGTAAGACATCTTGGATTTCTTTGTTGATCGCACAGGTCTTCCCCTTCTGTTTCTTGGCCGTCCCTCCTTTGTGCATCCACATATGCCCTATTTATAGGGGTCCTCAAGGTTTCATCTAGGAAAGTAAATAAGAGAATACAATATTCCCATATTTCTTTTCCTAATTGGTGATATCTTGCAGCCCACTTTTGATCAATTTGGAGAGTAAATTTTGAAGATATTGGTGAGATACTTTTTTCTTGTTAATCAAGTCCTCTTCCCACAACCCTTGATATCACTCCATTCTGATCGTTCCTTCAAAATCTGTGATTATATTACCAAGCTGATGCTGATTTTCGCACAAAATAGCATGCCAGATTTAAAATGTCTTTTTCGCCCTCTAAACTTCAGAATTAGGGTCTCTATGTGAAATACCAATATACTTGAAATTGAATCAGCTTTTTAGGAACACTGAGCTCACACCAATCCGAAAAACGGGATGAAATATATAGCCCAAATACTAAGACGTGGTCTAAATAGATTTTGGGCTTGTTTAGATGGATTTAACCCATTTGTACCAGAAATCACCAATAATCTATAAAAATATAAAAACACATATTAATTAAAATAATTTAAAATAAATGACTAAAAATATATATTTTTGGAGGTTAATCATGTATGAATTATGCACTTATCAAATACCCCTAAACTTATATTTTGCTAGTCCTCGAGCAAAACAAAAATAAAAATAAAAAAAAAACCTAACTATACCACTTTCACAGGAACTCTCGATTGCATTTAGCATATGCAATAAGCCTTTGAACCCCTTGGTTACCCCTAGTGGACGAGTTATAGTCTCGTGTGGGTTTCCAGTGATGATACCCACAAACATCCGAAAAATAAGTTTCAAAGCAATATACAATCACATCTGTAACCTTGAATAGTAAATTGTCATCAACTTGAGATTTTCGAATCATTAATTTATTTGAGATGTCAAACCCATATTCTCCGTCTAAATTAAATTTAAGCTAAGTCTAATTCACTTATCAAAATTTAGTTGAAGACCCAAATTGTCCATCCTTGTTGTAAAGTGCAACAACTAAACACTAATTCAGAATTGGTTAAAACCTCATGACATAACTCCAAAATCTCAAAAATCATCGGGTTTCCAGAATAAGAACAATTTTACATTGGTAACTCAAGTGATTTTTTTTTTTTGACATACATCCACAAGGAATTATTTACCCAAGAGGAGCTTAATTTACTCCTAACCTCAAGCCAACCCTTTGGATTTGTTTTTTTTTTTTCACAAGGAATTGTTTCCCCAAGAGGAGCTTAATTTACTCCCAACCTCAAGCCAACCCTTTGGATTTTTTTTTCATCACAAGAGTCCTGATTGAATCTCATCCTGGTCTACCAAATTTTTTTCTAAGATAATAGAACGATATCACTAAATTTCAGACCTTTTCTAAAAAAAATGTAAGTTGACAGTGCTCGTGAAATATGTTTCAAGGTTTAACTATGAGGGTCATCAACTAAATAATGATAAGTATAAAAGACTAAGGACTATCATTCATTCTGACTAGATTAAGTATTTTAGTCTCAAATATACTAATTGTTAGTCACTAATTAACCCTAGAGGGGGGGGGGTGAATAGGGTGTTCAAAAATAAGTCTAACTCTTTTCGAAAATGGAACACACTATAATCAAAAATCAATTTCTCAATAAGCAAGTGGATGATTCAATTTAAACTTTTATAATAATTCATTTCAAGACAAATTAGCATACAAGATATTCAAGCAATTATAGCATGCAAAATACTCAAGTAAAGATAAAGAGATAGAGAGATTGACACCGTGATTTTTTCGAGGTTCGGTAACTCCTACTCCTCGGCTCAAGAACCCCTTCTTGAGACATTTCCCGATCCTTTCACTATGGCCCTTCCTTCACAGGTGGAATGGCAAACCTTTACAACACAAGCCTCTCGAGTTTGTCTCTCAATCAAGAGAACAACCCTCTCTTGAACAATCGGTGGACTTCACTTGTCCGAGATTACAAATTCGTATGTAATCAATAAAATCACTCAAGGACAAAAACACTCAAAACCCAAAGGTTTTTATGGAAGATAAATCAATATAAGCTCAAGTGTTTTTGGTGATTTTACAATAGCTCTAGAAATGTATTCTCAAAGGATATAATTAATGAATGATATTTGGAGAATAAGAAGAGATTCTAGAGGTTTAGATTTTCAAAGAAACTTGGAGAAAATCAGATTTTCAAAGCTTGGTTTCAATGGCTTTTGAAGAGAAAATTTCTGCAGAATTTTTGATAGCTTTCTTTCTCTTTTGTATTTCAATCTCTTAATCTTCAATATACACATCTCATTCTATATATAGCATTGCATTAGGGTTTTCAAGAGTGATTATAGTATTTGAAAGACAAGAGTCGTTTGAACACCATTAAACACGATCCACAAAACATGGGAATTGTTTTCTGAAAATCTGCAGATTTTAAGCAACTTCTAGTCGACTACGTCTCTATTGTAGTCGACTACAATGGACCATCTAGTCGACTAGATTGAGTTCTAGTCGACTACTTTGGACCATCTAGTCGACTAGAATGAGTTCTAGTCGACTACAATGAGTAGTCTAGTCGACTCAAGCTTGTTTCAGTCGACTCTTTTGATGTGGATGAAAAACCAATAGCTACTGGTTGAAATAGTCGACTACTAGAAAATACACAGGGTGATTCTAGTCGACTATAACAAGAAAAATATTTAATAAAAATATTTTTCTTTCCGTTTAAGTTTGGTAAAGCGTTTTTCATTTCATTTGAGTTCGGTTCATTTTATACTTGAGCTTATACGATAAAATCGACACATAAAATTACCTTGTTACAATGATCGCTCCCCGACCTATCTACCCCGAGTCTTGAGTCTTCGACTTTCGCTTTTGCCGTTGAATTAATTGATTTTCCTTTTTCGCTTCAATTTCTTTCACAGCTTTTCGCTTTAAATCAAGCTTTCTTTCCGAGCTTGTTTTTCGAGTAGTTTCCTTTTCGAGTTTGATTTCTGAGTCGTTCACCTGTCTTTTGCTGAAAATATAAACTCGATAATTCATTAGTATCAAACACTCTTCAATGGTTTGTTATCATCAATTTTGGAATTGTTTACCGAAAGTAAATTTCAAAGCCAACAATCTCCCCCTTGATGATGACAAAACATTTTGTGTTTGCTTGGCATTTGGCGAAACATCAAGTGATGCTCCCCCTCAACATGTGCATAATATTTTGATCAAATGCTCCCCCTTAGTAAATGAAATTTGCAGTTTAATAGGCACTTTGATACAGTATATAAAAATAGGCGCACATTTGAGATAGCAAAAATAAACAGCCTATCATAGATGTTTCAGTTCAATACAAGCTGCTTATACTAATGAAAAACATGGAAAGGAAAACAAACAAGTTCACAAATAACCATAACAAGCCACACAAAAACAGAAATTGCTAATGTCGGATAGTGAAATGCATGACAGTACAATAGCATAATTTCTCCCCCTTTTTGTCAGCGTCGAGGGGTGCGTGAGCGAGGGTTCCTGTGTGCAAGAGTGAGGTCATCAAGTGACCCGGCCAGATTTGTAATACGGGTAGACATTTCCTCATCATGAAGAACAAGGCACTCATTGATCAATCGAATGGCTTCCGTATTTTGGTTCACGGTCGTATCAAGGCGCTGAAGCATTTGTTCCTACTGCCTAAGGAGCTCCGTATTGCTTTGAACAACCCCAAGAAGTTGGTTGAGAAGAGCAGCTTGAGAAGCCGAAGCACCGTCCAACGGAGGGACTGAGGAAGAGGCTTCCTGGCGCGATGCAGAACCGCTAGGAGCAGTACGCGAACGAGGAGCAGGTGCAATTTCAGAAATGAAATTTCCTTCCGCATCAGAAGAAATATGCATATGTTTGACATGAGTGGCGTCAAGAAAAATAGGGTGATGCTCGGACACTTCATTCGGAAAATTAAAACCTTTCCGCTGCAGTAGATATGTAATATGTGCAGGAAAGAAAAGCGGGCCAGATGGCTTGCGCTGACATGTGAGGATGACGGAACGAAAAATATAAGCTAAATCAACGCGGGTTCCTGTCAAAACGCAATAAACCAAAAAAGCCTCCATACGAGAAACACTGCTACGACTACCAGTTTTAGGCAGAATAGAGTAAGTAATAACATTATGAATTAATCTAGCCTCGGGTAGTAGCATAGAAGAGGTAATACCGGCGTTTTGCGAAATTTCCTTGTCGACACATATTGCCCGAACAGCCTCAATACAATCGAAACCATCAGCCTTATACTAGTCCTTGGAGAAGTGGCGGATACCGTCATTCGGAAGCAAGAAAATGCGCTTGATTTCACTGTCATCAACGGTCTCGTCTTCACCACATAAATTAAAATGAAGATGAGAGAGTAATTTCTCCTTGTGATTTTTAAGAGAAGCGTAGAAAGCTTTGACAATTTGCGGAAATACTGGAATGTCAAGAGAAACGAAAAAATCCCAACCAATTGCTCAGAATAACTCGAAAGTTTGAGCCCGAATTTCAGTGCATAAATCTTGTGTGACAATACGGCAAGGTGTAGGAGCACGGTGATCAAAAATAGTGATGAATTTATTTCTATTATCATCATCAAGAAGAAGTACCTCAAGAAGAAGAGATTCATTCGACTCCTCTTCGTCAACGGCCGTAGGAATGCGTGGATTGGTGGAGCTTTGGCCTCCATCAATGCGTGAACGTTTCCGAAATAGACCTCGAGTCTTCGGTGGCATTGTAGAAGATGATGCACAAATATATAGGGATATATAGATATATGATGGTGTATATATATAGATGTGTGAGAGAGTGAGAATGATGAAATTTGGATGAGGGAAATGGGTGGAAGATGATGGAAATGTGAAATTAATGAGGGATAGGTGAAGATTTGAAGGTATAAGTGGTAGTAGGAGAGGGATTGAGAGGAGAGGGTTTGAAGGTGGGTGAGGGTTTGAAGGAGGCGGATGGAGAAGATGAGATGAGGTTTAGGTTTTATAGTGGGTTGAGTCGACTAGGTCTAGGTGAGTCGGTTAGATTTAGGTTTGAGTCGACTAGGAAGGCAAAGTAGTCGACTACAACAATGTTTGAGTCGACTAGAATGGAAGATGAGTCGACTAGAACGGCAATGAGTCGACTAGATTGGTTTGAACTACACAGGATGAGTCGACTAGAAGAGAAAAAAAATGATAAAAATAGATAAAAATCAGGAAATAAATACATAAAAATAAAGATTATGACAGAAATTAAGATAAAACATCAAAATCCATGGCCATTCCGATTTCACGACGAATTTTAGAAAATGATTCGTCCGCAAGTGGTTTTGTAAAAATATCCGCCAATTGATTTTTAGTGTCGATAAAGATCAATTCAACGTCACCCTTAGCAACATGATCACGTAAAAAATGATGCCTAATCTCTATATGCTTGGTGCGTGAGTGATGAATAGGATTCTTTGAAATACAAATCGCACTCGTATTATCGCATTTAATAGGCACGTGAGAGAAGGTAAGACCGAAATTAAGTAATTGTTGCTTAATATAAAGAGTTTGAGCGCAACTACTACCGGCTGCCACATATTCAGCTTCGGCCGTAGATAATGCAACGGAATTTTGCTTTTTACTTGACCAAGATACTAGTGAGTGTCCTAGAAAATGACAAGTACCGCTTGTGCTTTTACGATCAATTCTACATCCCGCAAAATCGGCATCCGAATAACTAATAAGATCAATTGAAGTTCCACGTGGATACCAAAGCCCTAAGTATATTGTACCACTTAGGTAGCGAAAAATGCGTTTGACCGCAAGCAAGTGAGATTCCTTAGGACATGATTGAAACCGGGCACATAAGCATACACTAAACATTATATCCGGTCTACTAGCGGTTAAATAAAGCAAACTACCGATCATGCCTCTATAATTAGTAATATCAACACATTTACCATTTTCATCTTTATCAATCTTAATAGAGGAACTCATAGGAGTTATGGCATGTTTGGTAGCCTCCATACCAAATCGTTTTAGCAAATCTTTAGTGTACTTAGATTGGCTAATGAATAAGCCATCCGAGCTTTGCTTGATTTGCAACCCTAAGAAGAAAGTCAACTCACCCATCATGCTCATTTCAAATTCGTTTTGCATACTTGTGGCAAATTCCCTACATAAAGAATTATTTGTTGAGCTGAAAATAATGTCGTCAACATAAATTTGGACAATCAACAAATTATTCTTAATGGTTTTTGTAAAAAGTGTGTTATCAATCTTCCCTCTTGTAAAACCATTTTGAGTTAAAAACCCGCTAAGTCTCTCATACCAAGCTCGAGGAGCTTGCTTTAAACCATATAGAGTTTTAGCCAATTTGAAAACATGATTTGGAAAAAGATTATTTTCAAAACCGGGTGGTTGCTTCACAAAAACTTCTTCTTCTATGACACCATTTAAGAAAACACTTTTGACATCCATTTGATAAAGAGTGAAATTTTTATATGATGCAAATGCAAGAAGCATTCTAATTGCTTCTAATCTAGCTACCGGTGCAAAGGTCTCATCATAGTCGATGCCTTCCTCTTGATTATATCCTTGAACTACCAATCTTGCTTTATTTCGAATAATTACTCCATTCTCATCCTTTTTGTTTCGAAAAACCCATTTTGTGCCAATTATAGTTTGATTTTCGGGTCTAGGAACTAAACGCCAAACTTGATTGCGTTCAAATTGATTTAGTTCCTCTTGCATTGCTACGATCCAAGAATCATCACATTGAGCTTCGTGGAAGTTCTTGGGTTCGAATTGCGATACAAAGGCCATGTGGTTGCATGAATCTTTAAGTTGAGATCTAGTACTAACCCCTTTTGAAGGATTACCTATGACTTGATCAAGAGGATGATTGTGAACAATCCTCCATGCTTTAGGCATTGAGTTGGTCAAGTCATCATTGGATTGATGCTCAACTTCCCTCATTTCCTTTTGGCTACATGATGAGTTGGAGTTATTGAGAGTATTTAGATTATCCTCAATCCCAACCACCTCATCTTCTTCTAGGTCAATTCTAGGTGATGGTGGTGAGGGTGATTCATCAAAGACAACATGAATAGACTCAACCATGGTTAGAGTCCTTTTGTTATAAACCCAAAATGCTTTACTTCTTGTAGAATATCCTAGGAAAATTGCATCATCCGATTTGGAGTCGAATTTTCCAAGGTTATCTTTATCATTTAACACAAAACATTTACACCCGAAAACTTTGAAATACCCAATATTGGGCTTTCGACCATTCCACAACTCATAGGGCGTTTTCCCCAACTTCATCCGAATAATAACACGATTAATTATATGGCAAGCGGTGTTTACCGCTTCCGCCCAAAGGCTTCGGGGAAGGTTGTGCTCATTTAACATGGTTCTAGCCATCTCTTGTAGAGATCGATTCTTTCTTTCAACTACACCGTTTTGTTGAGGGGTTCTAGGGGCCGAGAGATCATGAGAAACACCGAGGTCATCACATAATTTCTCTAAGTCTTGATTTTCAAACTCCCTACCTCTATCACTTCTAATTTTCTTGATTTTCAAATCTTTTTCATTTTGAATGACTCTATAAAATCTTTCAAGAATGGAGTGAGTTTCATTTTTATGAGCAAGAAAGTGAACCCAAGTATATCTAAAGTAGTCATCAACTATAACAAGTACATAGAGTTTCCCGGCTAAGCTAGCCGTTCTCTCCGGACCAAAGAGATCCATGTGAAGTAATTCTAGAGGTCTAGAAGTGGTAATATCTTTCTTTCTCTTGAAAGAGGATTTAACTTGCTTGCCTACTTGACATGCGCTACATATTTTATCTTTCGAAAATTTAGTCTTTGGGAGGCCTTTGACTAAATCATTTTTGGATAAACGATGAATGGACCATACTAGCATGTCCTAGACGCCTATGCCATAACCAACTATTTTCGCTAGATGTGACAAAACATTTAACATCTTGGTCATGCAATTCACATAGCAACAAAGTATACAAGTTTCCATTTCTTTTGGCATTCAACATTTGCTTCCCATCTTTCTTGATTATGCATGCATTTTTCCTAAATATAACATCATAGCCCTTGTCACATAGTTGACTAATACTAAACAAATTATGCTTCAACCCATCAACCAAAAGCACATCATCTATAGAAAGAGAAGAGGAAATACCGATTGAGCCAATTCCTATAATTTTGCCTTTAGAGTTGTCTCCAAAAGTTACGTTTCCTCCTTCATATGTTTTTAGTGAAATAAACTTTGATTTATCTCCCGTCATATGCCTTGAGCATCCGCTATCGAGAAACCATTTTTCTTTTGATGTGGACTTCAAGCATACCTACAAAACAAGTTCAAGTAACTTTTATTGGTACCCAATCTGTTTTGGGTCCATTTTGGTTAGATAGATACGCAATAGTTCCTTTTGGAACCCAAATTTGTTTTGTTACAACATTTTCTTTTCTATGAGAGCATGCAATAGATCCTTTCGGAACCCAAACCATTTTTGACACAATTTTCTTCTTTCTATGAAAGCATACATTTGCTTTGTGTCCTTTTCTATTGCAATAGTAGCAAGTAACATGTTTATAATCATTTGAAGAAGCATGAGATGATTTTCTAGTAAATGTAGAGCTAAGTGATTTTATCTTTTTCAAAATGAGAGCATTTTTGTCAAAAGCATCATACCCTAGACCGCATTTATCAAATGATCCTTTTTGTCTTCCTAACATGATACTAAGGTTCTCTTTTCCTTTTGTAAATTTTGCTAAAACATTTATTTGATCATCAATAGTATTTTTCAAACGAATATTTTCCTTTTCTAGCTCAATGCTTTTGTCATTGCAAGAAACTTCTAAGCTTGAACTAGTGAGACTACATGAAGATTTAGCTTTCTTAAGAAGGATATATTTTCTAGCAAATTTTTCGAATTCATCATGTAATTCTTCAAACACATCTTGCAATTCATTGTAATCAAGAAGAAGTTCATCATATGATAGTTTATCTAAATCATTTAAATTTAAATGTACCTCTTCTTCATTTGCCATGAGACAAATGTTTGTTGTTGCCTCACTACTTTTCTCCTCATCCGAGTCGCATGAGTCATAGTCCTCCCATGTGACATTCATTGCCATCTTGCTAGATCTTTTCTCGTTTTCCTTTTTGAGCTTGAAGCAATCACTTTTGTAGTGTCCCGGCTTTCCGCAATTAAAACACGTTGGGGGTTCTCTTTTGCTAGGCTCGCCTCTTGGTTCAATTCTTTTCACGAATCTTCCACCATTTGCTTTCTTTCTTTGAAGATGTCTCTTGAATTTTTGGGTGAACAAGGCAATGTCCTCATCCTCTTCTTCTTCACTCGGCTCATTATTTTCATTTTTGGTGAAGACTTGCAAAGCTATCCCCTTTCTCGGCTTGATGTCGTCTTCACGAGCTTTTAATGTTATTTCCCAAGTGAGTAGAGAGCCGAAGATTTCATCGAGACTCATGGTGTTGAGGTCATGAGCTTCTTTGATAGCCGTTACTTTTGCATCCCACTTTGCCGGGAGACTTCTAAGCACTTTTCGTGACGCATCGGATCTAGGAACAATTCTACCAAGATGCTTTAGTCCATTCAAAATATTTGTAAAGCGAGACATCATAGAATTCACTTTTTCATCATCTTTCATAGCAAATAATTCATATTCATGCATGAGTATATCAATTTTAGATTCTCGTACTTGAGATGTACCTTCATAGGTTACTTCAAGTTTATCCTACATTTCTTTTGCCGTTGAACAAGTAGATACACGATTAAATTCATTTGGACTTAAAGCGCAATTTAAATTTACTTTGGCTTTAGCATTGTATGACATGAGTTTACGGTCATCATTATCCCATTCATTGGGTAATTTGGGGATGGTTTTTCCATCAACAATCTTGGTCAATACAAATGGTCCTTCAAGAACTACTTGCCAAATTTGGTAATCGATAGCTTGAAGAAAATCTATCATTCTAGTTTTCCAATAGCTATAATTTGATCCATCAAACCATGGGGGCCTATTATTCGATTGTCCTTCAACATGAGTGACTAAATTTGATGACATGATCGTTCTCTAAGACGGTTAAGTCTAAAATAAAATAGAGATTAGGCTCTGATACCAATTGTTAGTCACTAATTAACCCTAGGGGGGTTGAATAGGGTGTTCAAAAATAAGTCTAACTCTTTTCGAAAATGGAACACACTATAATCAAAAATCAATTTCTCAATAAGCAAGTGGATGATTCAATTTAAACTTTTATAATAATTAATTTCAAGACAAATTAGCATACAAGATATTCAAGCAATTATAGCATGCAAAATACTCAAGTAAAGATAAAGAGATAGAGAGATTGACACCGTGATTTTTTCGAGGTTCGGTAACTCCTACTCCTCGGCTCAAGAACCCCTTCTTGAGACTTTTCCCGATCCTTTCACTATGGCCCTTCCTTCACAGGTGGAATGGCAAACCTTTACAACACAAGCCTCTCGAGCTTGTCTCTCAATCAAGAGAACAACCCTCTCTTGAACAATCGGTGGACTTCACTTGTCCGAGATTACAAATTCGTATGTAATCAATAAAATCACTCAAGGACAAAAACACTCAAAACCCAAAGGTGTTTATGGAAGATAAATCAATATAAGCTCAAGTGTTTTTGGTGATTTTACAATAGCTCTAGAAATGTATTCTCAAAGGATATAATCAAGGAATGATATTTGGAGAATAAGAAGAGATTCTAGAGGTTTTGATTTTCAAAGAAACTTGGAGAAAATCAGATTTTCAAAGCTTGGATTCAATAGCTTTTGAAGAGAAAATTTCTGCAGAATTTTTGATAGCTTTCTTTCTCTTTTGTATTTCAATCTCTTAATCTTCAATATACACATCTCATTCTATATATAGCATTGCATTAGGGTTTTGAAGAGTTATTATAGTATTTGAAATTCAAGAGCCGTTTGAACACCATTAAACACGATCCACAAAACATGGGAATTGTTTTCTGAAAATCTGCAGATTTTAAGCAACTTCTAGTCGACTAGCTCTCTATTGTAGTCGACTACAATGGACCATCTAGTCGACTAGATTGAGTTATAGTCGACTACTTTGGACCATCTAGTCGACTAGAATGAGTTATAGTCGACTACAATGAGTAGTCTAGTCGACTCAAGCTTGTTTCAGTCGACTCTTTTGATGTGGATGAAAAACCAATAGCTACTGGTTGAAATAGTCGACTACTAGAAAATACACAGGGTGATTCTAGTCGACTATAACAAGAAAAACATTTAATAAAAATATTTTTCGTTCCGTTTAAGTTTGGTAAAGCGTTTTTCATTTCATTTGAGTTCGGTTCATTTTATACTTGAGCTTATACGATAAAATTGACACATAAAATTACCTTGTTACAATGATCGCTCCCCGACCTATCTACCCCGAGTCTTGAGTCTTCGACTTTCGCTTTTGCCGTTGAATTAATTGATTTTCCTTTTTCGCTTCAATTTCTTTCACAGCTTTTCGCTTTAAATCAAGCTTTCTTTCCGAGCTTGTTTTTCGAGTAGTTTCCTTTTCGAGTTTGATTTATGAGTCGTTCACCTGTCTTTTGCTGAAAATATAAACTCGATAATTCATTAGTATCAAACACTCTTCAATGGTTTGTTATCATCAATTTTGGAATTGTTTGCCGAAAGTAAATTTCAAAGCCAACAGTAATGATTTTCAAATCTCAACCAAACTGATGACAATTCAATTCTCAAAGATATAGAAATACTGAACATATTGCATAGGCTTTGAAACCTTTTTATTTTTTTTTATATTTTTATTTTTCATATGAAAATATATACATATATCTATAAAAAATTCCCTTTACCCCCAAACTTAGATCAAATATTGTCCTCAATAGTTAAAAATGAAAGTCACAAGGGCAAGTTTGAGAATTACCTTGGATGACGTATTATCCAACTTCGAGCAAGAACAAGGAGAAAAGAAAATAATAATAATAATAAATAAATAAATAAAATGGATCAGAAGGAATCACAAGTATGCCACCCCCAAACTTGGATTATAAGCATCACAATTTTATTTTTTTTAACTCAACAATTTTGATAAATGGGGTCCTCTAGACGAATACACTCCACATCTCTATCTACCAACCCATTTAAGTATGGTTTCAACCTCTGCCCATTCACTTTGAAAATACTACCATCCTTAGGGTTTTGAATCTCGACTGCCCCTTGAGAAAAAAACATTTGTTACAGTGAATGGACCAGTCCATCTAGAACGCAACTTTCCAGGAAAGAGACGTAATCTAGAGTTGAATAACAAAACTTTTTGGTTGGGCTCGAAGGACTTCCTAAGAATAAATTTGTCATGAAATATTTTAGTCCGCTCTTTATAAATCTTGGCATTCTCATATGCATCCTTATGAATCTCTTCTAACTCATTGAGTTGGAGTTTACGATGTGACCCAGCCTTACCCATATCAAAGTTGAAGGTTTTGATAGCCCAATAAGCACGATGTTCTAATTCTACAGGCAAGTGACATGCTTTTCCAAAGACAAGTCAATAAGGGGACATTCTAATCGGGGTTTTAAATGCAGTATGATAAGCCCAAAGAGCGTTGTTCAACCGTTGCAACCAGTCCTTACAATCGGGTCGAACCGTTTTTCCTAAAATAATTTTGATCTCCCGATTGGAAATTTCCACTTGTCCACTTGTCTGTGGGTGATAAGGAGTGCCAACTTTACGAGTGATGAGGTACTTTTTCATGACAGTTTCAAATGGTTTATTGCAAAAATGTTTACCACCATCACTTATAATTGCACGAGGCGACCCAAAACGAGAAAATATGCTATCTTTTAAGAATTGAATCACGATCCTATGATCATTTTTCCTACAAGGTACAGCCTCCAACCACTTGGACACATAGTCAACAGCTACAAGTATGTATAGGTAACCAAATGAGGGAGGAAATGGACCCATGAAATAAATACCCCAAACATCAAAAATTTCTACGATAAGGATGTTAGTGAGGGGCATCATGTTCCTACGAGAAATACTACCCATAAGTTGGCACCGATCACAAGTGGAGCAAAATGCATGTGTATCACGAAAGAATGTTGGCCAATAGAATCCACATCGTAAAATCTTTGCAGCTGTTTTCTTAGAACCAAAATGACCACCACATGCATGGTCATGACAAAAAGAGATAATACTATGAAACTCATTTTCAGGAACACATCTCCTAATGATTTGATCAGGGCAGTACTTGAACAAATAAGGATCATCCCAGAAAAAATGTTTAACCTCAACAAGGAACCTAGATCTATCCTGTTTTGTCCAGTGTTCAGGGAGTTGACCAGTAACAAGATAATTGACAATGTCAGCATACAAAGGTAACTGGGAGACAACTAAAAGTTGTTCATCAGGAAAAGATTCATTCAAGGGTGATAAATCCTTAGTGCATTCCGAGACAATCCTAGACAAGTGATCAACTACGACATTCTCAGAACCTTTCTTATCACGAACCTCAATATGAAACTCTTGTAATAGTAAGACCCAACGAATCAAACAAGGTTTAACATCTTTCTTTGAGAAAAGGTATCTCAAAGCAGTATGGTCAGAGAACACAATAACCTTGGACCCTAAGAGGTATGATCTAAACTTATCTACCGCAAATACAATGGCCAGTAGCTCTTTTTCTGTGGTAGAGTAATTGAGTTGGGCATCATTCAGAATCCTACTAGCATAATAGATGACATGGGGCATCTTATCTACTCGTTGCCCTAAGACAACTCCAACAGCATAGTCAGAGGCATCACACATAAGCTCGAAAGGTAGAGACCAATTGGGGAGTTGTATGATGGGAGCAGAAGTCAATAAGAGTTTGAGCTTTTCAAATGCTTGTGAACATTCATCATTAAAGACAAAAGTGGCTTCCTTAGCAAGTAGGTTGCATAAGGGACGAGAGATTTTGCTAAAGTCTTTAATGAATCTCCTATAAAATCCAGCATGACCAAGGAAAGATCGAATTTCCTTCACTTTCCGTGGTGGAGTAAGGTGTGAAATCAGATCAATTTTTGCCTTATCGACTTCTATTCCCCTATGAGAAATGAGGTGCCCAAGTACAATGCCTTGTTGTACCATAAAATGACACTTCTCCCAAAAACTTGTTGTGAAATTTAGAGTAACCCAAAAGATAGATTAACCAAAATCAAATTTTACTCGCAAGAAAACGAATCATAGTAGTAAAGAGTACAAGTATTGCGAGGTCATTCCCACGAGGATTGATTAACACAAATTAAATCTAAAAAATACTATCTAATTAATTCAACAAATTATTGATGATTGTGAAAAAATAATATAAATACAATAATACAAAAGGAATACCAAGGCTTTGATTCCACCACTAATCATCACAAATCCTATTTTCAATTGAAAACTCATTAAATATCCAATTAATTTCCACACATCTAAATAATAATTATTATTACGTTCATAGATGGTCTATCTGGGTTAGGGCATAGGTTCAACTCAATATTTTATTATCTTGGCCAAAAATAATAAATAAATCATTGAAGGAAAATATAAATCACAATTATCTATCCATGGTCAGGCATAAACAATTATAATTTATTATCTTCTTCTTAAATTTCCAAGTAGATTACATGTTCGTGGTCAGACACAAGTAACCTATATGCTAGGAATGAAATACGTTCAATTTTAGTCTCAGTTAAAGCACATAAAATCGAAAGCATTAACATTTATATAATAATAAGAAGAAGAACTCATTAACCAAAATATTCAATAATGTCTACAATTGAAAACTATAATATTTAACATGACAAGGGTTTCCTCTCGGCCTTGGCCGAGCGAATTAACTATACAAGAAAAATAAAACAAGAACGACCAAACCCGAAATCATAAGTGGAAGACGTCTTAGATTTCTTCGTTGATCGCATATGTCTTCCCCTTCAATTTCTTGGTCGTCCATCCTTTGTGCATCCACATATTCCCTATTTATAGGGGTCCTCAAGGTTTCATCTAGGAAAGTAAATAAGAGAATACAAAATTCTCATATTTCTTTTCCTAATTGGTGATATCTTGCAGCCCACTTTTGATCAATTTGGAGAGTAAATTTTGAAGATATTGGTGAGATACTCTTTTCTTGTTCATCAAGTCCTCTTCCCACAACCCTTTATTTCACTTCATTCTGATCGTTCCTTCAAAATCTGTGATTATATTACCAAGCTGATGCTGATTTTCGCACAAAATAGTATGCCAGATTTAAAATGTCTTTTTCGTCCTCTAAACTTCACAATTAGGGTTTCTATGTGAAATACCAATATTCTTTAAATTGAATCAGCTTTCTTGGAACACTGGGCTCACACCAATCCGAAAAACGGGCTGAAATATATGGCTCAAATACTAAGACGTGGTCTAAATAGATTTTGGGCTTGTTTAGATGGATTTAACCCATTTGTACCAGAAATCACCAATAATCTATAAAAATATAAAAACACACATATTAATTAAAATAATTTAAAATAAATGACTAAAAATATATATTTTTGGAGGTTAATCGTGTATGAATTATGCACTTACCCAGATTATTCTGACCTGGAAGAGTTTATAGAGGAGATGGAACAATATGTGGTCATGAAGAACACGAATAAGGAAGCTATGAGTCGGAAGGGAAGACGAACACACCAAAATCATTTTTGCAGTATCAGTTGTAGTTTGAAAAGATATTTCGTCCAGAGAGGATGAATCGAGTTTGAGTTACACCCGGATTAAAAATCCTTAGAGAACGAGGATTGAAGAGTCTAGAAAAACCGGCAGGCGAAAAAGTGTATCCGGGCTTGGTCCCAAAATTCAATGAAAATATGATAGTTTCGGGACCGCCAGGATTTGAGGTGATAAGGGCTAAAGTGACACAGTGGAGTGCTCCTATTGTGATTGGAAGAAGAAGTATTGCCGATGCATGGAATATACCAATCGGTACTCTGGCAAACTTACATGGAATTTTGAAGGAGCATCCTATAGTATGGCCACATAAGGATGAAGATATGGTGCGAGAATTGTGTGTGGTTTCAGATCTGGGGGATAAAATATGTGAAAATTAGTGGTTGAAGTCGGATCTACTTTATTTGGATTGTGTTGTTGCGTCTCAACTTTGGCCTAATAATCGAACAAGTGCAAGAGATCACACTATGCTTTAAACTTTGGATGCCCTAACTCATGGGTATGAAGTGTGTGTTCCAACTTTGATTATGGCTGAGATGTCGTATGCTCGAGCAATTGTGAGTCGAGAATGGGTGGGGGCTGATAAATGTTACTATTATCTTCCATACCCGTTTTTACTATAAAAATTCATGTTGAGCAGTTGGGTGATAGAATGAAGGAATTGGATGAGATCCGGTGGACATTTATGAAAATATATTCGGAGGAAATTTAGAGAAGTTGAAAGAGATTGCAGATTGCCGGATATGGTTGAAAAGTATAGTGTCGAGTGATGAAGAAGAAGAGGCAGATTAGGATTTAGGGTTAAGATTTTTAGGTTATTTTATTTGTAGAGTTGGTAGACCCTTAAGGTCATGTATTTGTTTCTTTTATTGTTATTTGTATTATTTTAGGATATTAGGCCCTTAAGGCCAAATCAGTTTTTTTTTATTGTTATTATTTTTGTCATAAAAAAAACATCTATGATTCCTTGAAAACATGTGTTGATTTCTGGATGTTTATGAAGCAATTTATTTTCCATTGCTATGATTGGGTGTGTGTGCTTTGTTAATGATATCTCTAGGTGATCCAATTCATGTTTGGGGGAGAAGATTTGTGCCTTCCATTAGAGTCCAGAATTGAGCTTCAAGGGTAACTGTATCTGTTCTCTTATTTTATTTTTGAACTGATTTAAGTTTGGGGGTAAGGGTATAGTATTGCAAGGAATAAAGATTTTTGAGAAAAAATAAATTTTTTTGGAACAATTTTTTGTTTTTATGCATGAATGTTTGGCATTTACAGTTTATTAAGTTTGTGTATATGAGGCGTGAGTAGTATGTGATGTCATGTTCCCGCTCATGAGAATAATGATTAGATCAAGTTAGTAAAGTGATGTGGTTTTACATGGGTGAGTGAATCAGTGAAATTGAAATTAAGAAAGACGACTTTGACCTATAAACGCAAACACACATTCATTATGAGAAATATGTTGATTTTTTACTATGTAGTTGAAAAATAATTTTGCTGCAATAAAAGGGGAGAAGAGGAGTTGTTTGGGTTGAAATAGAGAAAATTGAAATTTTTTTTTGAGAAAATAAAATGTAAAAAGCAGTTATTTGATCTGAGTAACCAAGCTTTGGTATCACCAATATCACTGTTCGCGTTTAAAAGGGAGAAGACTGATGATCATAAATCCTATGGAAGAAGCTCGGGCCCAGTTGGTCGGGACTAAAAATCCTCGCTGGAAAGTCCGGAGACTTAGAAAGACAAAAATGGATGAAAAGTGGAAAAATGGAAAGAGTATGTTTTTAAAAAATGGTAAAATTTGATCAATGAAGTAGGAGAAAAGAAACTGAAATATTGTAGCTGAATGTTCACAAAATCACGAAAGGTTGTCTAGATTTTAAGTAGAAAGTAGCAAAATCATTTATTTAAGTGAGGACCATTTATAGCACGAAGCTTGATATAATTATTGTTTGGTAGTGAGTGTGAATATTTGCATTCATATTATCTTGTGTGTTGTATCATAGCTTATTTTAATTGTGTGTGTGAACTCATGAATGCGTAATTACAAAAGAATTGAGATGTTTGTAAGTACCATCACTGGAAACCTTCACGAGACTTCACTCGTCCACTAGGGGTAACCTAGGGGTTTAAAAGGCTTGTTACACGTGCTAAGTGTAATCGTCGACCCTCACGAAAGCAAGGGATTAGGTTAAAGTAAATAGTTTAGATAGAATAAGAATCATCATAGTCAGTTTTCTCTGAGTTTATTGCTAAGAAACTAGTAATATGTAAGTGTGGGGGTGTGATAGGTGCTCAATATTGGTCATTTTTTGCCCTATCTTGCTTTTGTTATGTCTTTGCATTCCATTACTTGGTAATTTTATCTTGTTTGTGTGTGTAAGCATGTTTCAGGAGCTTAATGAAGAAACATAGCTAATATCGGTGAATTAACTGAGTTCGTGTTCATTTCTATCTCAAGAAAGGAATTAAGAGGTGCGCCAGAGCAAAGAAGAGCTACCGGAGGTCAAAATGGTCATTTCACGACATCATTATCTCACCAGAAGGGCAAAAATGTCATTTTCAGACATTATTACTTCACCAAAAAACATCGGGAGTCAAAGGCAACCAGTTTAGCTCAAATACGAAAAGACGGGTTTTTACAGCAAAATTGTATGATACCTACGTCACTAGAGAGAAAAATGGGCAAATTGGACTTAACCTATGCTCCTAAGTTACGCTATGGTTTTGGACCCTACGCTCTAGACCTATGCCCAAGCGTAGGTCAGGAGCATAGGGCTACGCTCCTGACTATAGGTCCCACATGATGGTCAAGTGATCCCTCGACATGCTGAAGTTGTTTCGGAGTTGTTTAAGAATTTTCTAGTTTTGTCCCTACTTCGATATCTCAAGTGATCGGTGATTCCAGACTTATACGTACAAGCTTATACACATATTTACATATGATTTTATGAGATTATTGATGTATTATGAAATTACAGAAAATGACAACCATTAGGGTTTCCCTCACTTGTCTATAAATATGAGAGGATTAGAGTTTAGAAAGAGATGCTTTTAGAGTTATTTTTAGTTCGGTTTTGGAGATACACGTTCATTTATAAAGTTCTCTTCCATTGAAGATAACCACCATTAAAGACCTAGAGATCTAGAGAAGAAGGCCATGGAGAGTGTTTCTACGCCGACAATGCAGATTTCCTCAGCTATGATAAACTAATTCGGTATCTAGGGCTTTCTCGCAAAACCCTAGCCAAGTAATGTAGTTATGATTTTGTTTTCAATTGTAGAAAGGGGAAGTTGTGACTATACTGTGATAATTGTGTTAGATGAGAGACTGGTTTTATTCATGATACAAGTTTATATATTTGAATTGATTCTTGTCTTAGATTTTTCGAATATATTTATCTTACACAATCACAATTATTCACTATGGGCTGGAACTCGGATGTGTAATCTGTGATTTTCTACACAATGGTGGTCATAAAACTCAGAACCCTAGGTTGACACAAGCCATGCCCTGATAAACTGATATAGACACGCCTTGGTTAATTTTCATGCTTTAATTTACTGCATTGATTTACTACTTTAATTTACTTCTTTAATTTACTTTTTGTCAGTAGTCGGCATGCACCAATCAGTTTAGTCTTGAGATGGGTTGTCGCAATCCGGTTGAGAGTAATCCTTTTTGGGGTCAAACTACTGGCGTGGTGCGACCTGATTCACAGTGAATGGATTTCCCTCATGCAATTGAAATTAGAATTTGGACTATGTTATGCAATTAGTGGTGGAGTGACGAAATCCTAGTTTTCTCTTCCTTTGAATCACAAACCAATTTACTTTGTTGTTTAGATTAATTTAAGTAATATTAGATAATTTACAAAAATCAACTCTTTTTGGAAAACTATAATTCAGTGTTATTAGATTATTAAAGTGAACAATCCTCGTCTATGTGAGATCGATATTTCCATACTCAAGCAAAACTATATACAATTGATTTGTGCACTTACAGAAGGGTAAAACAGAAAGTGTCGTTAGGGTATTGTTCTTAACCGCATATTTTGCACACACCTAACGACCACCACGTACCAAAATAGTCCATTGGCACTTTTCTTTCGCTCCAACCTCCATTTCTTTCTAATTGGATCAAATTTCACTCGAATCGTCATAAAACTTGAATCGGTGTTTGTAAAACATTCCTTCAACATTATAAGGTTCTTATAGACAACAATACTAAAAAGCGTACCAAACTAGTCCACACTCTCCTAACTGGACATTTTCTTTCTCTCCAACCTCCTTTTCTTTCTAAGTGGACGGGTTTCAGTCAAATCGTCCTATAAGTTGAATCAGTGTTTGGTCAACATTCCTTCAACATTATAAGATTCTTATGGACAACAATACTATAAAACGTACCAAAATAGTCCAAACTCCCCTAACTGGTTGTTTGCTTTCTCTTCAACCTCATTTTCTTTCTAAGCGGTACGGGTTTCAATCAAATCATCCTATAAGTTGAATCAATGTCTATACATCATTCCTTCACCTTTATATGGCTCTTTTGGACTACAATACTTTAAAGCGAACTAAAATAGTTCACATGCACTTTTCTTTCTCTCCAACCTCCATTTCTTTCTCTCCAACCTCCATTTCTTTCTAATTGGGTCGAATTTCACTCGAATAATACTAAAAGTTTAATCGATATTTGTAAAGACATTCCTTCAATAATATAAGGTTCTGATGGACAACAATACTAAAAAAGCGTACCAAAATAGTCCACATAATCCTAACAGGATCTTTTCTTTCTTTCTAACCTCTTTTATTTCTATGTGGGACGGGTTTCACTCGAATCGTTCGATAAGTTGAATTAGTGCTTGTACAACATTCCTTCAACATTATAAGGTTCTTATGGACAACAATAGTATAAAGCATACCAAAATAGTCCACACTCTTCTAACTGACCATTTTCTTTCTCTCCAACCTCATTTTCTTTCTAAGTGGGTGAGTTTCACTCGAATCATTATAAAAGTTGAATCTCTAACTGTAGATCTGTCCTTCATACTTATAAGGCTCTTATGGAAAACAATACAATAAAGCGTACCAAAATAGTCCACACTCTCCTAACAGGCCCTTTTCTTTATGTCCAACCTCCTTTTCTTTCTAAGCGGGATGGGTTTCATTCGAATCGTCATATAAGTTGAATCGCTGTTTATACATAATTCCTTCACTATTATATGGCTCTTTTGGACAACAATACTATATATCATACCAAAATTGTCCACTGGCGCTTTTCTTTCTCTCTAACCTTCATTTCTTTCTAACTGGGTCGAATTTCACTCGAATCATCCTAAAAGTTGAATCGGCGTTTGTAAAACTTTCCTTCAACATTATAAGCCTCTTATGGACAACAATATAAAAAAGCGTACCATAATAGTCCACACTCTCCTAACCGGACCTTTTATTTATTTTTAACCTCTTTTTTTCTAAGTGGGACGGGTTTCACTCGAATCGTCCTATAAGTTGAATCAATGTTTGTTCAACATTCCATAAAATTATAAGGTTCTTATGGACAAAAATACTATAAAACATACCTAAATAGTCCACATTCTCCGAACTAGTCCTTTTCTTTCTCTCCAACCTTATTTTCTTTCTAAGTGGGACGGGTTTCACTCGAATCGTCGTGTAAGTTGAATTGGTGTCTGCACATCATTCTTTCACCATTATAGGGGAAGTGTACCAAAATAGTCCACATTCTCCTAACTGGCCCTTTTCTTTCTATCCAACCTCTTTTTCTTTCTAAGTTGGGCGAGTTTCACTCGAAACGTTCTATGAGTTGAATCTGAGTCTGTATATAATTCCTTCAGAATTATAAGGCTCTTATGGAAAATAATACTATAAAGTGTACCAAAATAGTCCACTGGAGCTTTTCATTCTTTCCAACCTCCATTTCTTTCTAACTGGGTCGAATTTCACTCAAATCTTCCTAAAAGTTGAATCGGTATTTCTAAAGACTATCCTTCAACATTAGAAGGTTAAATCGGTGTCTTTCCTTCACCATTATAAGGGAAGCATACCAAAATATTCCACACTCTCCTAACTGACCATTTTATTTTTGTCCAACCTCCTTTTCTTTCTAAGTGGGGCGGGTTTCACTCAATTCGTTTTATAAGTTTAATCTATGTTTGTATATCATTCCTTCAAAATTATAGGACTCTTATGGAAAACAGTACTATAAAGCATATCAAAGTAATCCACACTCTCCTAACTGACCCTTTTCTTATTGTCCAACCTCATTTTCTTTCTAACCGGGACGGGTTTCACTCGAATCGTCCTATAAGTTGAATCGATAATTGTACATAATTCCTTAACCATTATATGGCTCTTTTGGACAATAATACTATTTAGTGTACCAAAATAGTTTATTGGCACTTTTGTTTCACTCGAATCTCGATTTCTTTCTAACTCGGTCAAATTTCACTTAAATTGTCCTCAAAGTTGAATCGGTATTTCTAAAGGCATTCCTTCAAAATTATAAGGTTCTTATGGACAACAATACAGAAAAGCGGACCAATATAGTCGACACTCTCCTAACTTGACCTTTTCTTTCTCTCCAACCTCGTTTCTTTCTAAGTGGGACGGGGTTCACTCGAATCGTTCTATAAGTTGAATCAGTGCATGTAAAACATTCCTTCAACATTATTAGATTCTCGTGGACAACAATACTATAGAGTATACCAAAATAGTCTACACTCTCATAACTGACCCTTTTCTTTGTCTCCAACCTTTTTTTTCTTTCTAAGTGAGACGGGTTTCACTCGAAACGTGCTATAAGTTGAATCGGTGTCCATACATCATTCCTTCACAATTATAAGGCTCTTATGGAAAACAATACTATAAAGTGTACCAAAATAGTCCACATTCTCCTAACTAGCCCTTTTCTTTCTGTCCAACCTCTTTTTCTTTCTAAGAAGGACGAGTTTCACTCGAATTGTCCTATAAGTTGAATCGGTGTTTGTACATAATTCCTCCACCAATATATGGCTCTTTTGGACAACAATACTATATAGCGTACCAAAATAGTCCACTGGCGTTTTTCTTTCTCCCCAACTTCCTTTTCTTTCTAAGTGGGACGGATTTCACTCGAATCGTCCTAAAATTGAATCGGTGTTTGTAAAACATTCCTTCAACATTATAAGGTTCTTATAGACAATAATACAAAAAAGCATACCAAAATAGTCCACACTCTCCTAACTGGACCTTTTCTTTCTCTTCAACCTTTTTTTTTATATGTGGGACGGGTTTCTCTCAAATTGTCCAATAAGTTGAATCAGTGTTTGTTCAACATTCCTTCAACATTATAAGGTTCTTATGGAAAAAAATACTATAAAACGTACAAACATAATCCACACTAATCAAACTTGCCCTTTTCTTTCTCTCTAAACTCTTTTTCATTCTAAGTGGGAAGAATTTTACTCGAATCATCTTATAAGTTGAATCGGTGTCTGCACATCATTCCCTCACCATTATAAGTAAAGTTTACTAAAATAGTCCACACTCTCCTAACTGACCCTTTTCTTTCTGTCAAAACCTCAATTTCTTTCACAATTATAAGTTGAATCTATGTTATATATCATTCTTTCACAATTATAAGGCTCTTATGGAAAATAATACTATAAAGCGTACCAAAATAGTCCACACTATCCTAACTGGCCCTTGTTTTTCTATCCAACCTCCTTTTCTTTTTAAGCGGGATGGGTTTTACTCGAATTGTTCTATAAGTTGAATCTGTGTTTGTACATAATTCCTTCACCATTATATGGCTCTTTTCGACAACAATACTCTATAGCGTTCCAAAATAGTGCACTGGCGCTTTTCTTTCTTTCCAACCTCCTTATCTTTCCAAGTGGGACGGATTGCACTCGAATAATCCTAAAATTTGAATCGATGTTTGTAAAACATTCCTTCAACATTATTAGTTCTTATAGACTACAATACAAAAAAGCGTACCAAAATAGTCCACACTCTCCTAACTGGACCTTTTTTTTCTCTACTACCTCTTTTTTCTCTAAGTGGGACGGATTTCACTCGAATCGTCCTATAAGTTGAATAAGTGTTTGTTCAACATTCCTTCAACATTATAAGGTTCTTATGGACAAAAATACTATAAAATATACCAAAATAATCCACACTCAATGAACTGGCCCTTTTCTTTTTCTCAAACCACCTTTTCTTTCAAAGTGGGACGGGTTTCACTGGACTTGTCTTATAAGTTGAATCGGTGTCTGCACATCATTCCTTCACCATTATAAGGAAAGCAAACCAAAATATTCCACCCTATCCTAACTGATCCTATTCTTTCTATCCAACCTTCTTTTCTATTTAAGTGGGGCATGTTTCTCTTGAATCGTTCTATAAGTTTAATCTGTGTCTGTACATCATTACTTCACAATTATAAGTCTCTTATGGAAAACATTACTATAAAGCTTACCTAAATAGTTCATATTCTCCTAACTGACATTTTCTTTTTGTCCAAACTCTTTTTCTTTCTAAGCGGTACGGGTTTCACTCAAATCGTCCTATAAGTTGAATCGGTGTCTGTACATCATTCTTTCACCATTATAAGGAAAGCATTCCAAAATAGGCTGCACTCTCGTAACTGGCCCTTTTCTTTTTAAGTGGGACGGGTTTCACTCGAAACATTTTATAAGTTGAAACTATGTTTGTACATCATTCCTTCACAATTATAAGCACCTATGGAAAACAATACTATAAAGGGTATCAAAAATAGTCCACATTTTCCTTTCTGAACCTTTTTTTTCTTTTCAACCTCCTTTTCTTTCTAAGCGGGACGGATTTTACTCGAATCCTCCTATAAGTTAAATCGATCTTGATGCATATATCATTCACCATTATATGGCTCGTTTGGACAACAATACTATATAGCGTACCAAAATAGTCCAATGGTGTTTTTCATTCTTTCTAACCTCCTTTTCTTTCTAAGTGGGACAGATTTTACTCGAATCATCCTAAAAGTTGAATCAGTGTTTTTAAAACATTCCTGCAACATTATAAGGTTCTTATAGACTACAAAACAAAAAAGCGTACCAAATTAGTCCACACTCTCCTAAATGGACCTTTTCTTTCTTTCCTACCTCATTTTCTTACTAAGTGGGATGGGTTTCACTCGAATCCTCTTATAAGTTGAATCTGTGTCTGCACATCATTCGTTTACCACTACAAGGGAAGCATACAAAAATAGTCCACAGTTTCCTAACTGGCCCTTTTTTTTTTGTCTAACCTCCTTTTCTTTCTAAGTGGGGCGTGTTTCACTCCAATCATTTTATAAGTTGAATTTGTGCCCGTACATCATTCCATCACTATTATAAGGCTCTTGTAGAAAACAATACTATAAAGCGTACCAAAATAGGCCACATTATCCCAATTGGCCTTTTTCATTCTGTCCAACCTCCTTTTCATTCTAAGCGGGACAAGTTTCACTCGAATCGTCCTATAAGTTGAATCGGTATCTGTACATCATTCCTTCACCATTATACGGAAAGCGTACCAAAATAGTCAACACTCTCCTAACTTTCCCATTTCTTTCTCTCTAACCTCCTTTTTTTTCTAGGTGGGAAGGATTTCACTCGAATCGTCCTAAAAGTTGAATCAGTGTTTGTAAAACATTCCTTTTACATTATAAGGTTCTTGTAGAAAATAATACAAAAAAGCATACCAAAATTGTCCACACTCTCCTAACTGGACCTTTCTATCTCTCCAACATCTTTTTTATTCTAAGTGGGACAGGTTTCACTCGAATCATCATAAAAGTTGAATCAGTGTTTGTTCAAAATTCCTTCAACATTATAAGGTTATTATGGATAAAAATACTATAAAGCGTACAAAAATAGTCCATACTCTCCTTACTGGCCCTTTTCTTTTTGTCCAAACACATTTTCTTTCTATGTGGGGCGGGTTTCACTCGAATCGTTCTATAAGTTGAATCAGTGTTTGTTCAAAATTATTAGGTTCTTATGGAAAAAAATACTATTAAACGTTCTAAAATAGTCCACACTCTTCGAACTGACCCTATTCTTTCTCTCTTACCTCCTTTTCTTTCAAAGTGGGACGGGTTCACTTGAATCGTCTTATAAGTGGAATCGGTGTCTGCACATCATTCCTTCACCATTATAAGGAAATTGTACCAAAATAGTCCACACACTCCTTAGTGGCCCTTTTCTTTCTGTCCAGCTTCCTTTTCATTCTAAGTAGAATAGGTTTCACTCGAATCATTCTATAAGTTGAATCTGTGTTTGTACATCATTCCTTCACAATTATAATGCTCTAATGGAAAACAATACTATAAAGCGTAAAAAAATAATCAATATTTTCCTAACTAGCCATTTTCTGTCTGTCTAACCTCATTTTCTTTATTAGCGGGATGAGTTTCTCTCGAATCGTCCTATAAGTTGAATTGGTTCTTGTACATAATTCCTTCGCCATTATACAACTGTGTTGGACAACAATACTATATAGCTTTCCAAAATAATCCATTGACGCGTTTCTTTCTCTCTAACCTCCTTTTCTTTCAAAGTGGGACGAATTTCATTCAAACCATACTAAAAGTTGAATTGGTGTTTGTCTAACATTCCTTCAACATTATAAGGTTGTTATGGACAACAATACAAAAAAGTATCAAAATAGTCCACATTCTCCTAACTGGACCTTTTCTTTCTCTCCAAGCTCTTTTTCTTTCTAAGTGAGACAGGTTTCACTCGAATCGTCCTATAAGTTAGATTAGTGTTTATGCAACATTTATATAACATTATAAGGTTCTTATGGACACCAATACTATAAAATGCACCAAAATAGTCCACTCTTCTAACTGGGTGTTTTCTTTTTCTCCAACCTCCTTTTCTTTCTAAGTGGTACGTGTTTCACTTGAATCGTCCTATAAGTTGAATCGGTGCCTGTACATCATTCGTTCACCGTTATATGGCTCTTTTGGACAACAATACTATATAGCGTACCAAAATAGTCGACTGGCGTTTTTGTAACTGGATCGAATTTCACTCGAATCGTCCTAAAAGTTGAATCGGTGTTTGCAAAATATTCCTTCAACATTATAAAGTTCTTAGAGACAACAATCCAAAAAAGCGTACAAAAATAGTCCACGCTTTCCTAACTTGACATTTTCTTTCTGAATAACCTTCTTTTCTTTCTAAGTATGACGGGTTTCACTCGAATCGTCCGATAAGTTGAATCGGTGTCTTTACATCATTCCTTCACGATTATAAGGCTCTTATGAAGAACAATACTATAAAGCGTACCAAAATAGTCCTCATTTTCCTAACTGGCCCTTTTCTTTCTTTCCAACCTCCTTTTCTTTCTAAGCGGGACGGGTTTCACTCGAATCGTCTTATAAGTTGAATCGGTGTTTGTACATAATTCCTTCACCATTATATAGATCTTTTTGACAACAATACTATATAGGGTACCAAAATAGTGCACTCACGTTTTTCTTTCTCTCTAACCTCCTTTTCTTTCTAAGTGGGACGGATTTCATTTGAAACATCGTAAAAGTTTAATCGTTGTTTATAAAACAGTCATTCAACATTATAAGGTTCTTAGAGACAACAATACAAAAAAGCGTACCAAAATAGTCTACACTCTCCTAACTGGACCTTTTCGTTCTCTCCAAACTTTTTTTTTTTTCTATGTGGGATGGGTTTCATTCGAATCTTCCTATAAGTTGAATCAATGCTTGTTCAACATTATAAGGTTCTTATGGACAAAAATACTATAAAACATTCCAAAATAGTCCAAACTCTCCAAACTGACCCTTTTCTTTCTCTCCAATCTCCTTTTGTTTCTAAGTGGAACGGGTTTCACTCGAATCATCTTATAAGTTGCATCGGTGTCTGCATATCATTCCTTCACCATTACAAGGAAAGTGTACCAAAATAGTCCACCCTCTCCAAACTGGCATTTATCTTTCTTTCCAAGCTCCTTTTTCTTTCTAGGTGAGGCGGGTTTCACTTGAATCATTTTATAAGTTGAGTATATGTCTGTACATTATTCCTTTAGAATTATAAGGCACTTATGGAAAACAAAACTATAAAGCGTATAACAATATTCCACTCTCCTAACAGACCATTTTCTTTCTGTCGAACGTCATTTTATTTCTAAGCGGGACGGGTTTCACTCGAATCATCCTATAAGGTGAATCGATGTTTGTACATAATTCCTTCTCAATTATATGGTTGTCCACT